>CM040242.1:284638551-285238551 GCA_022545495.1 Chrysanthemum lavandulifolium | reverse complement strand
TTGGTTCCTTTACATAGTACACATTCTCAAAATCCGGTTGAGGTGTTTTGATGGTGCCTTTCCAGTGATTCTACCATCACTTCTACCAAAAGTCACATTGCCTCCTCCTTCTATGGGTGCGAAATTATGCATCATGTCTCTGCTTCGACATGCTTCGGAACAACCACCGTCAACAATGCCAACGTCCTTATGCTTAAGAGGATGATCCTACAACAACAAAAAAAATATATACAAAATATTAGTACACTATGGAGGCTCAAGTCATCGCTGACTTGAGCCTGCCTTGTGGATCATTAGAGTTAGGCCATGCAGTTGTATAAGATCCACCATTGTTCTTGGTCCTCCATTGAAAGTTAGGTCCTTTTTTAGTCCAAGAACAACCTGTTGAGGGCTTCACAGCAGTATCCCTTCCCATCATACATTGAGTCAACACATCCAGGCCAATAACCATTTTGAAAATATGAACTAGTTGGTCTTACATATGGTCTAGCAACAGATCATCTCCAAGCAAATGGAGAAGGTTTATGAGTTTCTTGTGGAACAAAAGATGGTATATCATTAACATTTTTCCACATTGGTCTAGGTTTCTTTTGACTAGCACATATACCCATTCTTTGCTCATGAAAATCACAATCCTTAATCAAATGAAATTTACTTCCACAAACAAAACATGTCTTCTTTTTAAAAGATTTATTCAAAGTGAAAGATGTTCTATTACATGTAACAACATTCAAACCACAAACATTAACAGAATTTTTTTTAATAGAATTATTTTGCAAAGAATTAAAAAACAAGTCTTCAGAGGAAACTGTCTTGGAAGTTGATTCCTCAGCAGCAACTCTAACAGGCTTGTAAGTAGTCTTGGGTGTGGGCTTGGGTGAGGTCTTGGGAAGGTCTGACTTATCACTCGAATCCCAACTGGTATATGTAGTAGACCCTTGGTTAGAGGACTTGTCACTGTCAGAATAAGAGACAAAGTCATTAGATGAAGAATCAAGGTCTGGCAAGTCTTTTGACTTTTTGCCATAAAGATAGTGTGATCCATCAAAGTCAACTGTGATGGAAAGGTCAATGGGCACATGTTCACCTCTAATAGGTCCAGGGACAACATGTAATTTTCCTTCTTTGACATAATTAGCTAAACCTGCTGGTGTAGTTTTACGCCCATCATTCCTAGCTTCTAATCCTACATACTTTTGAAAACCTAAACCTATCCCAGAAGTCTCAGATTGACTACCATAGATATGTCTAGCTAGATTGTCACCTGATATTAACCATTCTTTATGTCTAGCTATTTCCTCATCTAGTTTCTCTTTTAGCACTTGGTTTTCAGAAACTACATCAGCTTTTTCTTTCTCAGTGCGTTTTAAATCAATTTTAGTACATTCTAGATCACTTTCTAACACCCTTATCTTTTCATCATAAGTGATAAGGTTTTCAAAGGTACCTTTTGAGGGTCGTTTAAGCCCTTATTTGATCACTTTTGTATCCGTTATTGCTTAATATCGTTCCTTTTCACTTTTAGGTCTCTTGAAGGCAAAATCTTGGAATGGCACTTATTTGGACGAAAAAGCGAATATCTGAAGAAAATGGCCAAAGTCGAATCGAGACACTCAAAGTCACTGAAAACATAAGGTGACGGCGTCACTACTTAATATGACGCCGTCGGAGGATTTTGTGACGGGACGAAGCCAAAACTCCTATTTTCAAGTGACGACGTCAAGTTATTAAAAAATTGGCCGTCGCAACTCGGACGGCCTAGATGCAATCAAGGCGGCGTCGAAGTCGAAGAGGACGGCGTCACAAGCATAAGGTGACGCCGTCGCAAGTCTAACGTGGCCAAGACGAAACCCTAATGACGGTGACCCGGCGGCGTCACAAAACATAGGGTGACGCCGTCGCATGTGTAATCTTATATATAGAATCCGAATTTTTCAAGATTGGTGTGTAGTCTTTTGGAGTAAAAACCTAAACCGAACCAAAGTCGTCTTGTACAATAATTTAGGGTTCCAAACCCTATCTTACACCAAGATAAGTGTTTTACTTCATTAATACAATTATGTCTTTGATTATTTGTGTGTATGCTTGCATGTTCTCCATGTCCGACTAATTTACTTGTGTGTTTGCTTAGGAATATGAAACTTAATTATTGAATATTGACCGGTTGTCTCTTATCTTAGTTGATTAATGATCTAGTAATGCGATAGGTCATTCGTTGTGTACCTAATGCTTGATTAAATCTTTGTGAACCTTAGAATATGACTCCTTGAGTAGTTGTAAGCTAAACCCTCCAAAGAGTGCCTTAGAGTAAGAGTTTATTATCCCTAGTGGGTTTTGTAGGCGAGACCCTTTGGTAAGTTCAAAGAGTTGGGAGAAAGCGCATACCTACAACCTTAGACACACAACGCAACTAAGAATAAGGGCGTGACAATTCAACCACCAATAGGAGATAATTAAGGAGTAGTAAAACCTAAATAAACACATCTTTAAAATATCATACGAGCACAAAATAATTAGACATAGACTACATACACCTTAGATTAGATAATTAGATAAGTAGAGTAATCGGTAGCAATACCTACCCCAATCCAAACCCCAAGATTCGTACCTTTCCTTTTCTTAAAAATATAAAAGATAAAAATAATCTTCCTCAACCCCAACCTTAGCGTAGTAACTTCTCACTAGCATTCCTATTCCCCTAGAGAACGATATCAATACCCGTGGCTTACCCTAATACTACACTACAACGATTAGGTTCACCAATAGGAGATAATTAAGGAGTAGTAAAACCTAAGTAAACACATCTATAAAATATCATACGAGCACACAATAATTAGACATAGACTACATACACCTTAGATTAGATAATTAGATAAGTAGAGTAATCGGTAGCAATACTAACCCCAAATCCAAACCCGAGATTCGTACCTTTCCTTTTCTTAAAATATAAAAGATAAAAATAATCTTCCTCAACCCCAACCTTAGCGTAGTAACTTCTCACTAGCATTCCTATTCCCTAGAGAACGATATCAATACCCGTGGCTTACCCTAATACTACACTACAATGATTAGGTTCATTTGCCTGGGGTGTTGAAAAACTTCTCGACGAAAAGGAAGTTCCTTTGACCCCGAGCGACGCGTGTGGCGTTATCAAGTTTTTACGGCTGCTGCGGGAATAGAATAGCTAGTTAGTAGTCCACCTAGTTTAGGTTTCTTTACTTGATTCCTATCAAGTAAATTTTCTTATTTTAGCTTTCTTTAGTCATCCCCTTCTTCGTGACCTTAGTTCGTAATCCCATCACTTTTCATCATGGAAGGTGATAACCACCCACCATTCAACAACCAACCACCAATTGACCCGCCAAGAGCCCGTACTCTTGGTGAATACTCAAGACCAAGCCACTTAGGCTATAGGAACACCATTGAGCTTCCCGACCAAGCCCAAACTACGGCCCTGCGATCCGACACCATCCGGTTGGTGCAGAACGGATGTGCATTCCATGGACTTCATTCCGAAGATCTAAATCAGTATCTTAGGGATTTCCTTAAAATTGTCGACTCCATCGAGCTTGATGCTATTACTCGGAGACTACGGCGCTGCGTCTCTTCCATTTCTCTACGGGACCAATGAGCGATTTCCGCGGCTCCATCTCAAGTTGGGATGATCTTACCTCTCGCTTCCTTGCTCAATTTTTCCCACGGGAGAACCACTAAACTTAGGCGAGACATCTTGACGTTTCAACAACTCCAAGGTGAGTCTCTCTACAAATCATGGACTCGATTTGGGACCTACTCCATAGACTTCCCATAATGGCATTGATCTTTGGCTTCAAATCCAAATCTTCTATGACCATACCGATTTCATCACTTGACGATCCATTGATCGAGCAGCGGTGGAAGGCTCGGTGACTTTAATGCGAGAAATCTTGGGATATTATAGAGGAGCTTCGATCAAAGCTACAAAGATTGGAATGAATCTCCTGAAACTCCGGTTAACGTAGTTAATGCCATATCAACTCCTTTTGAATCTTCCGACACCCTCGAGGAGCAAATGAGTACCATTGAGAGAGGGATTGATTATATTATATAAAGGCAAAGAAGAGTCCCCGTACAAATTCCTCGAGAAGCTGTCAATTCCGCCAATCCCACCAACCACCCCACACCTTTTTTAGAGTCCCCAAGTCGTGAGCAAAACCCAAATTCCAAAAGGCGCTTCCTTCTACATCCCCAATACCACTTTCACCAAGCTTCAAAGAACAAATGAGGAGTACATGGCAGCTCATACGAAGAGATTAGCCAAATTTGAAGAGGAGGTTTATAGGCGAGAGAGAGAAGTGCAAGAGAAAATGACGGAAATGATGAATTTGGTAATAGAATTTACCAAAACAAAAGTTCCCAAAAGGTACTAGTAAACAACGATTGTCCTCCCACTTCGTTTGTTAATCTTTGTTTCCATTATGCCCGAGGATGCAAGGGTTGAGATGAGGAAAAGCGAGGAAAGCAAGAAGGAGGAGTTTGTGCCTAATGATGAGCACGAGACCATTGAGTACTACCTTAAGCACGAAATTAACAAAAACCATTGCAAACCAAGTAAACAACTTTAGGTATAATTAAGTTCTTAGGAAGCTCTTGAATGAAAATGACGGAAGAAGAGTATGGCCTTGCCTATGGGACCCCTCGTATGAGTTGGTCATAAAAACCATTAACAAAAAACGAGACACCACCGGTAATTTCGTGATACCATGTAGCATAGGTGATATTAATAATATAAATGCCTTAGCCGATCAGGGGACTGATGTGAACTTAATGCCATTATCAATCTATAATAATTTAACTAAGGAGAAACCAGCCAAGACCGATCTTAGACTTTCCTTAGCGAATCACACCTATGTCCACCCCATAGGAATCGCGATGGATGTTCTAATTGAGGTGGCTAATATCGTTTATCCGGTGGATTTCGTGATCATTGATGTTGAGGAAGATAAAACGTGCCCTCATTCTTGGGACACCATTTCGCCACCGCCAAGGCAACCATCAAATGCGGAGGGGCATCATGATACTCAAAAGGGAAAGGGTGCGCTAGGATACCCATCATCCCAGGTATCCTATTAAGATCATGGACATGATTACGGGTGGAAATCAAAAAGCCCTAGCAATAGTGTTAAGAAGAAGATGAATGACCGGGAAAAAGGGCTTAGGGACTTTATGGTTCAAGGATTGTATGCAACGTTGTGGAAACCCGATAAAAGTTAGGAAATAATCCCACTTGATACCTAAGACACAAAGGAACCCTAAAGAATTTCTAAAAGGAGAAAAAGTACTTTTATACAAATCACGGATAAGGGCATTACGAGGTAGAAACAAACCAAGATGGTTTGGACCCTTCACGATGAAGGAAACCAATTTAAAAGATAAAATCATCACCATAATAGACAACGTTGGCAAGGAATCCACGGTAAGCATACAACTTCTACACCCTTTCGGCGAAGGAAAGCGAAGGAAGAAGGTGGCGGTAATGGAGTTACGTAGGAGCACGACTACGAGTCTAGCTACAAGACTCTTAAATAAAGAAAAGCGCTTCGTGAGGCAACCCATGCTTAATTGTTTACTTGTTAGTGTCATATGTGTTTTATTGATTGTTTATTCTCATGTTTAAATTTGTAAAAATGCTTTATTTTGTTTTTAACCGTCTTAATTGCATATAAAGGTATTTTACATAAGGGATAAGTGTAGGGAGGATTACACACGTTTTCAAAAGAAACGTAAACATGAGAATAACAATTCATTAAAAGATATATTTGTGTGTTTGTTCGAGTCAAATGCTTGTATCGAGTCATAGATGCTTTCGAAAATTTTTGATTCTAAAGATGTAAATTTTCCGAATTTTTTCCGAAAATCGCAGACCGGTTTTTGTCGGGATAACTTTGGCGTCGAGATCGCAACTGACGGCGTCGGGAAGGAGTAAAACAACGATTACTTTTTTTCTCGTTTTCGAGCTACTTATAAATTTTGGAATTTTCCGGTCTTAATTTTTGAAATTCAGTAAACATCCATTCCACAAGCATTATATCCTAGTTTAAATCGAGTCTTATATATATTATTACCGCCGATTTTACGAAGGTTTCGTTTGTTTTCTTCAAGTGTGCGAGGTTTAATTTATCAAGAAGAAGTTACATAAGATTGGAAGGAGCTTTTCACGCATAAATTCTTCTTGGAAAGGATTTAACCACTACTTCATACGGATCCTACCGAGCTAATCGGGGAGTACTAGTTTCTTTCGTTTTAATTACCTTTCATTATCATAACTTTGATACTTTCGGGAACATTGGGGACAATGTTCGGTTTAAATGTAGGGAGGGAAAATAAAGCGGAACTTTGAAACTATGCTTATCCTTGATTATTTGCTTTGTCCAATTGTATTTGTGTAATAAACCATGAGAAAATGTCGGTTAGGGTAATTTTGGCACCAAATTTAAAATTTTTCATGATATATAGGGTGGGCCATTAGTCTTAACAAAAGTGTCTCACGGATAGGAAGTTGCATGACTAGCATAAAACCCTTTACCACCTAAATTCCACCCAAAATGTGAGGATCACCCTTAGATTAGTAGGAATTAAAAGCATTCATCTTTAATGCTTAGAGTGTGAACCGGTAGTATATTAGATTCTAGAACTTGTTTTGTGATGCATCCCGAGATCGCTAGTAAGACGCACTTGTGTAGTTAGGAATAACTAAATGATAAGAGGCATTAGGATAACCCTTGTTTGATACCCGTAATATAATTACTTCTTCCAATTTGGTTGAGTAATTCCCCCACACCTTTGCGTTGTACTCATCTTTAGTACACGATACCCCTAGTTAACCCTCGAGCCTATCCTTTTCGCGGTTCTCGTGATGTTTCGTTTTTCGAAATATCAATGAAGAGCATTGTTTACACCCACCCCAAATATACACCCAAATCGCCTTAGCCTACCTTGTATGCACTCACTTTTAGTGCATTATTGTTATCACCCTAAACCCTTAGTTCAATTATCTAGTTGCTTGCATGAGTTGCTAAGTCGAGTCATATCCTTTGTATCTGATTTGGGACGATTGGGATTCATGGGAAAAGTTAAAATTTATGAAATGACGGAAGGAATGTTAAATTCAAATTCCTTTGTTTAGTAATAATGTACCCCAAGTGTTTTGATCTTTTCAATTGGGTCAAATTAGTGTTAGAGTAATAAAACTCAAGTGTAGTGATGTGCCTATAAATCCCTATCACTTTGATGTTACCGTAGAGGATGGTAGAGTAAAAGTGTATGAAAAAATCAAAAAAAAAAAAAAAAAAAAAAAAAAAAAAAATAGAGTCAAAAAAAAATACGGGCTACCATCCTACATCTATCTTTTAAATTTATGTTTGTTTATTTCAGTTAGCTAGAGTTTAGAGTGTCGAGTCTTGGCTTAGCAACGCCATTCTTCTTATGCATTTAACATAGAGATTTTTGACTTGCCACCACTAAATAGCCCATCCCACCAAACCCTTTGTTTCCTACGTAAGCCTAACGTTACAACCCTTTAAAGACCTCTTTAATAGTCTTTCCTAGGTGCTTCGCCAAAGCGATGAAGGTTTGATATATTCTCAAGCCTATGGTAATCTATGTACTAGGACCGGTTAATGAGTGTTTATCTTCCATTTCCAATTTGTTATATTTCATATACACCGAGAGAGATGTGAGTATCCAAACACCCCATGTGAGGTGCTAGTATGTGATTTCCGTGCTTGTTATGACTTTCTTGGGGCTTATATGTGTTGTCATTGTTTTAAACCAATGCTTCATGACCTCTAACTTATAAATTAATTGGCTAAAAGCACATTTGCTTGAGGACAAGCAAATACCAAGTGTAGGGATATTTGATAAGGTTTTAAAAGGTACCTTTTGATGGGTCGTTTAAGCCCTTATTTGATCACTTTTGTATTCGTTATTGCTTAATATCGTTCCTTTTCACTTTTAGGTCTCTTGAAGGCAAAATCTGGAATGGCACTTATTTGGACGAAAAAAGCGCGAATATCTGAAGAAAATGGCCAAAGTCGAATCGAGACACTCAAAGTCTGAAAACATAAGGTGACGGCGTCACTACTTAATCTATGACGCCGTCGGAGGATTTTGTGACGGACGAAGCCAAAACTCCTATTTTCAAGTGATGACGTCAAGTTATAAAAGAATAGGCCGTCGCAACTCGGGCGGCCTAGATGCAATCCGAGACGGCGTCGGAAGGCGAAGGGCGGCGTCACAAGCATAAGGTGACGCCGTCGCAAGTCTAACGTGGCCAAGACAAAACCCTAATGGCGACCGACGGCGTCACAAAACATAAGGTGGCGCGTCGCATGTGTAATCTTATATATAGAATCAATTTTTCAAGTATTGGTGTGTAGTCTTTTGGAGTAAAACCTAAACCGAACCAAGGCTTTCTTGTACAGATTTTAGGGTTCCAAACCCTATCTTACACCAAGATAAGTGTTTTACTTCATTAATACAATTATGTCTTTGATTATTTGTGTGTATGCTTGCATGTTCTTCATGTCCGACTAATTTACTTGTGTGTTTGCTTAGGGAATATGAAACTTAATTATTGAATATTGATTGGTTGTCTCTTATCTTAGTTGATTAATGATCTAGTAATGCGATAGGTCATTCGTTGTGTACTTAATGCTTGATTAAATCTTTGTGAACCTTACAATATGACTCCTTGAGTAGTTGTAAGCTAAACCCTCCAAAGAGTGCCTTAGAGTAAGAGTTTATTATCCTTAGTGGGTTTTGTAGACGAGACCCTTTGGTAAGTTCAAAGAGTTAGGGAGAAACGCATACCCTACAACCTTAGACACACAACGCAACTAAGAATAAGGACGTGACAATTCAACCACCAATAGGAGATAATTAAGGAGTAGTAAAACCTAAATAAACACATCTTTAAAATATCATACGAGCACACAATAATTAGACATAGACTACATACACCTTAGATTAGATAATTAGATAAGTAGAGTAATCGGTAGCAATACCTACCCCCCAAATCCAAACCCCAATATTCGTACCTTTCCTTTTCTTAAAAATATAAAAGATAAAAATAATCTTCCTCAACCCCAACCTTAGCGTAGTAACTTCTCACTAGCATTCCTATTCCCTAGAGAACGATATCAATACCGTGGCTTACCCTAATACTACACTACAACGATTAGGTTCACCGCCTGGGGTGTTGAAAAACTTTCTCGACGAAAGGAAGTTCCTTTGACCCCGAGCGACGTGTGGCGTTATCAATAAGCCGATTGATTCTTCCGAAACCAAAATTTTGTCTTTCTAATGTTTTAAAGCTTTGTTTATAAGCCTCAACTTCGACATAACATTCATTATATTTAGGTTTCAATTCATCATAGGCTTCTTTAAGTTCATTATATCTTTCACTACAACCAAAAACACAATTATGTACACGAGAGATGCCCATCAAGGCAACTTGATCATGCCTATCCTCTCAAGTACAACTTTGCCGACAATCCAATATTCTCGAACCGGGACCTTCATCATTCTCGGGCTCATGCAATGCCGGTTGACATGGTCATCCATAGTGACAAGAGCTGTGGAGGTCCGACCTTTGAAGTTCGAGCCTTTTAAATCTGCGATAGGAAGAATATATCACATCATCACCAACCTTCCTATCCTTGCATTCTCTTGAGAGTTACCCATCGATTACAAGTATAGCACTTCACTTTCCTTCATCAAATCTTCTGGATCTCTTCCACAGAACCAAACTTTCTCCCAGGACTTACTCTCAAACTTCTTGATGTTCATTGAGAGCATGGCCGATTACCACTTCAAGTTCATCTCTTCCATTTCAAATGGATCCACCTGCTCAAAGTCCTCAAAGGCTAGTTGTCGCTAAGTGTCATAATCGGCAACAAAAGAGTGAATCACATCTTCCAATACACCACTGGATTTTGGTTGAGATTTTGATGTAGTGGTGGTGTGGGATGATGATCTTTGAGTAAGTTGGGCTTGGAGCAAAGGTCATCTTATTTGAGGAGGCCCCAACAAATGTTGTGTGACTAGGGTGGATGAGCGAAGGGACTTCGACATCGGCTCAAGAGATTTAAGTCATTGTATAGTTCATCAAAGTGAGCATATCTGACCCACCTTTAGCTTTGAGGGCAATGCTTACTTGCAACCAAGATGAAGGTAAAGATCGAAGAACTTTGAATTGCGGTCATCATTATCGGCTTTGCCTTCACCGATTCAACCGACTCAATATCTTATGGAACTGTCATACCCTTGTGGATACCTTCCTCTTGAGATTTGGAATTCTTGAAACTGTTTTTTCAAGATTGATTTCCTCATTCTCCTTGACTCCTCATTCCCACCAAACCTAGCCTTGATTGCCATCCATATGTCCTTAGCATCCTGCATGTAGTGAAAGTCACCCAAGTGATCTTCAGGTATAGCCTGAAGGAGAATATTTATAACTTTGTTCTCTCTCTGAACAGCCAGTATCTCTTCAGCAGATTTTGGAGGAACGATGGTAACATTACCATTAGGATCTGTGACATGCCTCTTCAAATTGTTCCCCTTCTTCACAATTTCCCAAAGATTCCAATCAATGTTGGAGATCCAATTCTGCATCTTCATAGCCTACAAATCATACTTCTCCTTCTTAAGGTATGGGAACTTTGCATTGCTGTTTGAGAGACTGGGTTGTTGCAGAGATGTGTTGTTATGGTTGTTGGTGACTTCAATGTCATCATCTGATCCAGGCATGGTGAAGGTTGTTTTGGTTGTATGGGTGTAAAGAAAAGACTGTTCTTAGTATCGTAGAGACTCTCCCGAGGTTCTGATACCATTTGTTGAACCTAAGATCTTGATAGATCTTTAAGCACTCGTAGATCGTTAGTTATGCTTATGTAAAGTCTCTATAACTTGTATTCTATAGCGGAAATCAAACACAAGTAATAACACAAATAACTAAGAACTTCTTTGATCCTCTATGGATCTTTTAATAATACTAAAACTTTGTTTTTCAAATTCGTACATAATTCATACTATTGTGTTCCTTTTATGGACAAGGAATCCTAAACCGTTTCCCAAGAAACGTATAAACATAAAACTAAATAAGATATACATTATCACTTCCTAATAAAGCTCATGCATATCCTAACTAACTATAGAATCTGCGAATATCTATCTCCGTAGAAACCAACTATACGGTTTTATAACCCGGTGAGAATTACTTCTTGAAGAATCCTTGCACTTTAGCGAGAATCCTTCGGCAGTAACTTCAGCATAATTCGTACTTAGTAGAATTCCCAACACCAAGACCACGAAATGCTGATGCAACACCTCCCTTCCCACCATCCTTTCGTACTCAATATGAATCCGAATACACTGAAGAGGATAAGAAGCAAGTCGAAGCGAGATGACATGGCAATCCGTATTGTCCAACGGGTTTACCAAGAGACATCTTTCTTCTTTGTTGACAGGTTGTGAAACTGCTTTCGATATGTGGGAACGTGTTAGGCGGCTTTGTCATGGAGCAATTGGTCAACAAGATACGGAGAACAAGTCGCTAACTGCATGGGAGAAGTTTACATCTACTCGTGAGAACCCATTGAATCCTACTATGGAAGGTTTGCACTTTAATGAATGAGCTTATCGAAACAAGTTGAAACCCGAACTATCGTGAGTAACATCAAATTCTGAACAATCTTCTAGAAGAATGGGGACGATATGTCACTATTGTCAACCAAACAAATGACTTACATCGGTGAACTTTGATCAACTCAATGATTTTCTCAAACAAAACCAAACTGAAGTGAATGAAGTCGGGAAAGAAAGATTGGCAAAGAATCATGATCCATTGGCACTAATTGCAAAGACTCAAACTACGATGAATACACTACAACAAGCTTCATCATCTTCCACTAACAATAACTTGCAAGAATACATTCCACAACCATGTCGCTTTTCCTCAACAACAATTATATCCACCGAACAACAAGTCATTCAACAACAACAAGATCCACAATACCAGGAACAAGGAATCACCGATCTTGAAACCGAACAAGAAGAGGCTTTGTCACATGCATTTGCATTCTTGGGTAAAGATTACGATGCGCTCCCGAACAGTCAAGGTTTCTCGCTCAAACCGCCACTTGTGAATGGCCGATCAGAAAGAACTTAAAGCGGTTCGAGAACGAACTCAATGAAGATCTGAGGGAGTATAGGATTTCCCGGTCGTTATGTCCCAAATAGCTATGCAATGGATTATCAAACGTATAGTGATCGAGAGATTTGAACGGGAAAAGGATTTGGAATATGATTATAACTAAGGAAAAGCCAACAAATTACAAAGGCTTAAATGCAAATTAAAGAAAATTAAAAAGATAAAAAATATTAAATAAACGCTATCACTATTTGCAAAATGATGTTTTTGATTTATAAAACAAAATAACTTAAATAAACTATTTTAATTAAAACGTAAACCTAAATTACCTAAAAACGTGACCTAAAATGAAAACGCACGTTATATGTAAAAATTACGCGAGTGCGCAAGTAAAAACGTAAAATTTGTGAAATAAAAGTCCTACGAATGCGAAAACAATTTTCCTACGTTCTACATGACAAAAAATAATTTTAGGAAAAAGCGGAATATTTTTTGACTTTTAAATTAATTACTACGAATTAAAAACTATTTTAATCTAATTAATTAATTAAAAATACTAAACATTTTAAGAAAAATCTGGAAAAATCACAAAAAGTGCCTTGAGTTATGCTTAATCTGTGAAAAATGAGAAAACAGTTGGTCGTTTTGGAAATAAGCTCAAAATAAGCTAGAATGAGCTTAAAAGTAAAACTGACCAAACGTTCTTAAGTAATAAATGTTGCAATGTTTGAGCGAAAGAAGTCCCAAGGGCATTTGGTCATCCAGGTACACACAAACGCGTATAAAGGTGGGAGGTCTCAGGTTCGAGCCTGCCTCCCACCTTTTTGCTATTTTGATATTTAAACTTGGATAAAAAAAACCATTAAAGACTTGAATAATGCATGTTGATAACAAAAGGCTCAAGAGAGCAGTTGGCTTGCAATGTTGTGTTGGATCAGTACCTTGAGCCGAGAGACCGAGGTTGAATCCCTTGGTCTCCCTTTTGAACACTTATTATTTTTTCTTTTTTCTTTGCGACTTGAAGGGATCAAAACAAGTGACTTTTCAAAAGACTTTTACCTTTTAAATCACCACCACTAAGCTAAAGACAGCTTATCCGTTTCACTGATTTAGGAAAGATCTCTAAACAAACACCCCTAAAACTCACTTATAAGCACTAAATAAGTAAATAAAATTACAGGTAAATAGAAATAAAATAACCCTTCGACTACACATTCATAATACGCTATAAGAGCAATAAAAACAATGAACTTAATGGGAGATAAACAGTAGGCAAAAGTAAAACTGACTGAGGAATTCCTAAAACTACTAAGTGAGAATTAAGTACCAAGGTTGTTTATAAACACTCATAAGCTAACGTGAATGAGCTTAAGTTAATATACATGTACTACCTAAACATCTACCACTTAAATAACTTCACCCAAACTACCACTAAGCTAATGAATAATATGAAAAAAAAAAAAGAGTGACACATGCAATTGTTATTCAAAGCGATTGGATTGAGGGGTCTAATTGGGCTTATTACGAATAAGCTATGAAAAGAGTGAGGCTTGAGCTTGTGAGCATTTGAAATCCACCTAGTTTGGTTCCTTACGCCCCTTTATCGGCTTGAACAAGCTTCCTCTGACTTGTCAACAAGCCGCAAAAGCTTGTTGGGACTGCAGCACTGCATTGCGAGCAGTGGGTTGGCGGACCACCACTTTGATTGAATAGCGAGACCCATCAAACTATTTTTTGATTTTTTTTCTTTTGACCCAAGTTAGACAAGTTGGTCAATTCATCATTTTATTTTTAAAATTTCCTAACTCAACCTAAATTTGCTTAAACCGCTAAGCAAAAGCGGGAAGCTCAAGCTCTATATTTTTTCCTTTGAAACGGATAAGATGAAAATAAGCAAAACTCTTGTCTAACTCAAATAACTTGTCTCTTATACTCAAAATAGGTTTGACTTGATGGTCAAAATGGATACAAACCACTTTGACCCATTCAAATGTTTTTTAAACAACACTGCCTAAAGTAACCAAATGCAGTTTTGACAATTATCCTAGATGAAAACTAACTTAAACTCTTTTGTAGAACTTAGATCAATCCTAAGATCAACCAATTAAAAACTTAAAACCAAAATTCGCCCAAACCCCTTTTGACTAACATAGTTTGACTATAGTTGACTTTTTTTAACTTTATTGTGACTTTTATAAAGAAACAGAAATTGAGTAAATGTAAACAACAATAAGCCAATATAAGCTTTATTATACTTATATAAGCTTAAGTAAGCAATGGAAACAGCTTTAGAAAAGGCATGATGTAATCATTTAATTGAAATCTAGACAAACTATAACATGAAAACTCAAATCTTATTAATGAAATTTTAAGAGTACAACAGGTTTAAAACATTAAACAGTAATGACAGCAGACTCTAAAATGGTTACAATATCTTGAAAACATGGAACCGGACTAAAAGCGGATAACTAAAATAAAGCGACAAATTTACTAAAACTCACTCTCTCTCATAAACTAGCTACCGACTTTTATCACAATTTCCTCGTCTTCTCTCTTTCATGTGCTTGTCTTCTTTTGTGTCGAGTTCTTGCTTCAAAGCCCAACAATGATGGGAGGGAGTATGGGAGTACCTGGGAATAGGGTTGAGGAGGCAGCATCTTTGGGGATGCTTTTGTGTTCTGGTTTTTATATTTGTTCTTGGGTGGTTTTGGTGACGGGGGCGGGGAGGATTAGAAAAGAGAAAAAGGTTCATTGTGTTTTGTGTTTACGTGTTGTGTGTTTGGGCGGAAAACGAGGAAGAAGAAAAGGGTTAAACATTGGTGGGTAGGGGTTGACTTGGATATGGACCGGGTATTAGGGAATGGGCTTGGGAAATGTTTTGGGCCAAGGTTGGGTATTAGTTAATAACTTGGACTTAGGGCAATTTTGAATCCATGTGAGACTTTAAGGACCAAAGGTGCACATTCGAAAATCCAGGGACCACTCATGTAATTTCTAAAAAATGATCCAAGGGTTAGACTTGTAAATCTCAAATAATTGAAGGACCATTTTGTCATTTTAAAACTCAGGGACTAAACTTGTAATTTCTCAAAATTTATCAAAAGGACCAATTTTGACAATTGAGAATTACCAAAGGACTAAAAATGTTAATTTTCCAATTTAAAATGTCCAGGTAAATTCATCAATCTTTGAAATTACAGGGACTAAAGTTGCCATTTTGAAAGTTGGGGACCGAAAGCGCCAATTATGCAAACTTAGCTCATTTTTCATCGATTTTAAACATTTTGTATCCGAAACATATAAAATGCAATTTTGAGATATTTTCGATATTTTGATGCATTTCGAGCATTTTAAGCGTTTTGGATTCAGATTTAACCAAAATGATGAGTATTTACACACTCATCAATCCTCCACACTAAACTATTGCTAGTCCCTAGCAATCTTTTGAAAAAACTTAATGGATTTGAATCTCTTTACCAAAAGCCATTACTTACGGGTAGCCAAATGTTTCGGTTCAAGTAAGAACCATGGTACACCGATAACCATGTGATTTTGAGCAAACCACCGACTTTCAACGGTTTGATTTTGTCTTTACCGAAGCCGTTTGCTCGGACTAGCCAACTCTTTAGATAAATTATCAATATTATCTTTGGTGGTGATTACCAATTATGGTTTTTCCATTGCCTTTACCACAAGCCATAAACTTGCGGGCTAGCCAACTCTTCACTTTTAAGGATATGGTGAGTGAATACCATACAATTTTGGGCAAATTGCAAGTCAACGGATTTGAGATATCTTTACCAAGAGCCGTTTGCTCTGGATTAGCCAATCCTTTGTTTATTAGACATGGCGGATGATAACCATATCTTGAGTAAGTGCAAACACTTACTCCAAAAAAATTTTTGGCCAAAACGGGAATTGATATAATTATATGATAAAATTAGTGAGAATTCCCCACACTTAGAAATGAATATTGCCCTCAATATTCAAAATCTTGTGATTATGCCGAAACAAAAAACGTAAAAGGAAATACTACGGCCATTATTTGAAAGGATTTTTTTATTTTTTTATTTTTATAACATGTGGGCAACTCCCCACACTAGGGTGGTACACACGGGTGAAAACCCATGTTTAGCTCTGTTTTTGATTACCGAGTCGCTAGCTTGACTCGACCCAATTAATTGGTTCATGGGAAGCAAAGTGGAAGAGACAATCTCCATCGGACTTTCATTCAAGATGTTTGTACAAACATTTGAAGCACGTGAAAGTTCCACACCGATGAGATATACATAGAACCGGCTCAAAAATGATAAATGAAAATGCGGGGTCAAAGATAGTGTCTTCATTCCCGAAGGAGTGAAGATGGAGAAATCACAAGATTTTTGAGGAAAGGAAGAAAGGTTTTGATAACAATCAAGATCCATTCTTCATCCTCAAATGTGAACATATCGGGAGGAAGGGTGAGGTAGTATCATCAATAAGCAAACTCATATGATAGAGTACACCTTCCTCCGAGCTAATATCATCCTCAAGATCAAAGTAGAAATGATCATGTTCCGGAGGAGATATGTCATGAGAGAGTTCACCGGAGAACTCTTCATGAAGAGAATCATTCACATGAAGTGAAGTTGTGAACTCTTGTTCCATTGTGGGCTCATCACTCTCCTCAATCGAGTATCATAGAGTGGATTCTCGAAATTGAAGTGAATTGAGTCGAATTCAAGCAGAGGATTAGTGAAAGTAGCTTTGAATGTTTCGAACAAAGTGATCAACATTCTCTATTGACCGTTGGGATAAGAAGTGAGTGAGCGATCATCATCAATGAGACTTTCGGTCTCTCCCGGATCGGCCCGAAATCAAAGAGTGGATTGATGTGAGTGAGTTCACGGAGAACTCCTCAAGAAGGGATCGACATCAGTTGTGGAAGTGATGCCTCAGCGTGCTCGATGTTTCCATAAAAGTACAATCGTCGCTAACATCGGAGAAAGTTTCCAAATGATCATTTGAACACTCAAGAGGGGAAAGAGAATCACACATATGATCGAAGTTCCATGTGACTCTCTCGGGATTGGGACAAGGTTCTCAACACTAGACTTTATGAATTTGTCCGATTCCTTTTCGAGAACGATGTCAAGATGCTCGTCCCCGTATTTAGAGTGAGTGGGAGCTTGGTGTGATAGCGATTGTTTGAGATGAAATCTCAATTCTTGGGATATCAACCGGCCGAGGAGTTGAGAAATATTATCTTTAAAAGGATAAAACTCTCTCGTCATCGTCATATAGAGCGCCCTAAGAAATTGGGAGCATTAGAGCTGCATGCTCTAGGACTAATAATTCTTCCCTAGATTGGCGGGCCTCTCGCTCTTGACTAGTAATTCTCCCATGGTCTTTTCACCACTCACTTGATTCTTAAAGTTACTAATCATATCATCAAGTGTTTTCATTGCGGTTTCAAAATCGTGGGAGATTTCTTGAGACAACGGCTCGGTGGAGTTT
The DNA here is from genome assembly GCA_022545495.1 of Chrysanthemum lavandulifolium. Taxonomy (NCBI): domain Eukaryota; kingdom Viridiplantae; phylum Streptophyta; class Magnoliopsida; order Asterales; family Asteraceae; genus Chrysanthemum; species Chrysanthemum lavandulifolium. The sequence goes on along the minus strand of CM040242.1, from coordinate 285,220,865 downwards.
GAACCGTATGGTCTTTGTGGAGGTTGGAAATTGTCAAATATGTGAGAGTCATGATTGTAACAAGGAATTGGGTTCCTATTTGACAATCGAGCTGAAATGGGACCTCCACGGTACACATAACAATAAAGCTGTTGAGTGCGGATTGGTGAATCATCCGGATTTTGGTCATAACCAAAGTTACGAGCATCACCGGAAAAGCTGTTCATAGACAAACATGTTTCGGATTGACACTCAAATCCTTGGTGAGGACCTCCACAATATTCACAATGATATGTTGATTATATGAAGATGAGTCGGGTGTGGTGGGTAATTGGAAAAATTTGAGGGTCGTTAAATGAGTTCGGATTAGGATCATAATCAAATGAATTCCTCGAACCACAAAACAAACAACTCCACTTTATGAATATCATTACCACATTGTACACACGTACACCAGCGAGGGTGAACCAAAGAGAGGTTCACCACAACCGACACAAGGAATAAACGATTGCATTTGATAGTTATAAGAAGGAATCGGTTTATTCAAAGAATCAACAAAACCAACATGATGATCCGAATGACTATTAAGTCTCGAAGAACATTTTGAAAAATCCGGAGGTGGGACAAGTGGTGTGCTCGAGAGCTAGCAATTTCCACCACTTCCGTTATGGTCTCTGGTTACGGTTCTTGAGAAGCGTGAAGATTAAGCAAGTCATTCTTGCTAGTCACGGGATCGATTACGCATGTTTGCTTTTAACCGTAAATCGTGAAAGTTTAGAATCAATTCTAGGCGACATAAGCAATTGAGGTTTAGGTCTTTGGATAACCGTAGGTTGGACGTGTTAGTACTTCCATTATCGAGGGAGTATCTCGGTCCTTTGTCACCCCGGTGTCTCGTTCCATTTCCCTACGCAGAATGAATGGATCATCACGAACAACACGAATTGTTGACATTTGTGATAACGTCAAGTTTTTCAACCGTCCCGAGTTAGATCCTCGAGAGATTCCATGAGAATAGAAGAAGTGAGAATCAAAAGGATAGAGGGTAGAGGGATAAAGAATCAAAAGGGTAAGAGGGTAAAGGCGAATATTTTTGGATTTTGGATAGGCATGATGCAAAAACAAAGGCGAAAATCTTTTGGGGTTTTGATTTTTAAAAGAAAATATAAACACATACGGATGATATGAACAATGAGTGAATATTCAAATCACTAATCGCTAAGCGGAAGATAATCAGACCTGACTCCCGGTGGCGCCAAAATTTGATCGCTCCCGAGCAGTCAGGTTTCTCTCAAACCGCCACTTGTTAATGGCCGACCGTAAGGAACTTAAAGCAGTTCGAGAACGAACTCAATGAAGATCCGAGGAGTATAGGATTTCCCGGGTCGTTATGTCCCAATGAGCTATGCAATGGATTATCAAGCGTATAGTGATCGAGAGATTTGAGCGGAAAAGGATTTGGAATATGATTATAACTAAGGAAAAGCCAACAAATTACAAAGGCTTAAATGCAAATTAAAGACAATTAAAAGATAAAAATATTAAATAAACGCTATCACTATTTGCAAAATGATGTTTTGATTTATAAAACAAAATAACTTAAATAAACTATTTTAATTAAAGCGTAAACCTAAATTACCTAAAAGCGTGACCTAAAATGAAAACGCACGTTATATGTAAAAATTACAGCAGTGCATAGTAAAAGCGTAAAATTTGTGAAATAAAAGTCCTACGAATGCGAAAACAATTTTCCTCGTTCTACATGACAAAAATAATTTTAGGAAAAAGCGGAATATTTTTGACTTTTAAATTAATTACTACAATTAAAAACTATTTTAATCTAATTAATTAATTAAAAATACTAAACATTTTAAGAAAATCGGAAAAATCACAAAAAGTGCCTTGAGTTATGCTTAATCATGAAAAATGAGAAAAGCAGTTGGTCGTTTTGGAAATAAGCTCAAAATAAGCTAGAATGAGCTTAAAAGTAAAAGCCGACCAAGCGTTCTTAAGTAATAAATGTTGCAATGTTTGAGCGAAAAGAAGTCCCAAGGGCATTTGGTCATCCGGTACACAAAGCGTATAAAGGTGGGAGGTCTCGGGTTCGAGCACGCCTCACCACCTTTGCTATTTTGATTTTTAAACTTGGATAAAAAAACCATTAAAGACTTGAATAATGCATGTTGATAACAAAAGGCTCAAGAAGCGGTTGGCTTGCAATGTTGTGTTGAATTTGTGTACCTTGAGCCGAGAGACCGAGGTTGAATCCCTTGGTCTCCCTTTTGAACACTTATTATTTTTTTTCTTTTTCTTTGCAGCTTGAAGAAGGGATCAAAACAAGTGACTTTTCAAAAGACTTTTACCTTTTAAATCACCACCACTAAGCTAAAGACAGCTTATCCGTTTCTCTGATTTAGGAAAGATCTCTAAACAAACACCCCTAAAACTCACTTATAAGCACTAAATAAGTAAATAAAATTACAGGTAAATAGAAATAAAATAACCCTTCGACTACACATTCATAATACGCTATAAGAGCAATAAAAACAATGAACTTAATGGGAGATAAACAGTAGGCAAAAGTAAAACTGACTGAGGAATTCCTAAAACTACTAAGTGAGAATTAAGTACCAAGGTTGTTTATAAACACTCATAAGCTAACTGTGAATGAGCTTAAGTTAATATACATGTACTACCTAAACATCTACCACTTAAATAACTCAACCAAAATACCACTAAGCTAATGAATAATATGAAAAAAAAAGAGTGACCTGTGCAATTGTTATTCAAAACAGGTGGATTGAGGGTCTAATTGGGCTTATTGCGAATAAGCTATGAAAAGAGTGAGGGCTTGAGCTTGTGAGCATTTGAAATCCACCTAGGCGGTTCCCTTACGCCCCTTTATCGGCTTGAACAAGCTTCCTCTGACTTGTCAACAAGTCGCAAAAGCTTGGGTTGGGACTGCAGGCACTGCAGAGCAGTGGGTTGGCGGACCACCACTTTGATTGAATAGCGCACCCATCAAACTATTTTTTGTTTTTTTTTCTTTTGACCCAAGTTAGACAAGCTGGTCAATTCATCATTTTTATTTTTTAAAATTTCCTAACTCAACCTAAATTTGCTTAAACTGCTAAGCAAAAACTGAGGAAGCTCAAGCTCTATATTTTTTTTCCTTTGAAACCAGATAAGATGAAAATAAGCAAAACTCTTGTCTAACTCAAATAACTTGTCTCTTATACTCAAAATAGGTTTGACTTCAGTGGTCAAAATGGATACAAACCACTTTGACCCATTCAAATGTTTTTTAAACAACACTGCCTAAAGTAACCAAATGCAGTTTTGACAATTATCCTAGATGAAAACTAACTTAAACTCTTTTGTAGAACTTAGATCAATCCTAAGATCAACCAATTAAAACTTAAAACCAAAATTAGCCCAAACCCTTTTGACTAACATGGTTTGACTATAGTTGACTTTTTAACTTTATTGTGACTTTTATAAAGAAACGAAATTGAGTAAATGTAAATGACAATAAGCCAATATAAGCTTTATTATACTTATATAAGCTTAAGTAAGCAATGGAAACTTGACTTTAGAAAAGTCATTGTGATCGATTTAATTGAAATCTAGACAAACTATAACATGAAAACTCAAATCTTATTAATGAAATTTTAAGAGTACAACGAGGTTTAAAACATTAAACAAGAATGACAATGAGACTCTAAAATGGTTACAATATCTTGAAAACATGGAACCGGACTAAACTGGATAACTAAAATAAACGACAAATTTACTAAAACTCGCTCTCTCTCATAAACGGCTACCGACTTTTATCACAATTTCCTCGTCTTCTCTCTTTCATGTGCTTGTGCTTCTTTTTGTGTCAGGTTGCTGCTTCCAAAGCCCGACAATGATGGGGAGGGAGTATGGGAGTGACTGGGGAATAGGGTTGAGGAGACAGGCATGCTGGGGGGATGCTTTTGTGTTCCTGGTTTTTTATATTTGTTGCTGGGTGGTTTTTGGTGACAGGGGATAGGGAGGATTAGAAAAGAGAAAAAAAGGTTCATTGTGTTTTGTGTTTCTGTGTTGTGTGTTTAGGCGGGAAAACGAGGAAGAAGAAAAGGGTTAAACATTATTTGGGTAGGGGTTGACTTGGATATGGACCGGGTATTAGGGAATGGGCTTGGGAAATGTTTTGGGCCAAGGTTGGGTTTTAGTTAATAACTTGGACTTAGGGCAATTTTGAATCCATGTGAGACTTTAAGGACCAAAGGTGCACATTCTGAAAATCCAGGGACCACTCATGTAATTTCTAAAAAAATGATCCAAGGGTTAGACTTGTAAATCTCAAATAATTGAAGGACCATTTTTGTCATTTTCTGAAACTCAGGGACTAAACTTGTAATTTCTCAAAATTTATCAAAAGGACCAATTTTGACAATTCGAACTACCAAAGGACTAAAAATTTTAATTTTCCAATTTAAAATGTCCAGGGTAAATCTGTCAATCTTTGAAATTACAGGGACTAAAGTTGCCATTTTGAAAGTTGGGGGCCTAAATCGCCAATTATGCAAACTTAGCTCATTTTCATCGATTTTAAACATTTTGCATCCGAAACATATAAAATGCAATTTTGAGATATTTTCGGTATTTTGATGCATTCGAGCATTTTAAACGTTTTGCGATTCGATTTAACAAAAATGATGAGTATTTACACACTCATCACATTCGAAGTCGCTATTCCACCAACTAACAACAACCAGCGGTTTCATCAAACACTATAGCAGACAAATTGCAGTAGGGTTTGAATATGGGTAATCAAAGGACAAATGGTTGGAGTTATTGGGAATCGCGAGGATATGCTCTTGGATTTCACATGGGTGTCAGGCGGTTCCGTATCGGGGTAATCATTTGGGTCGAGAATGTTGGAAATCGGATGGGACGAGAATGTTGGGAATAGAGTAGTGGGGAATTAGAATGGGAATGTTGCGGCTCGATCGTTGGGAATTATGGAAATGTGAATCGAGCTAATCGGGTTCGTGTTACAACTGTCGAGGAGTGGGTCACATGGCAAGGAATTGTCCTACTAAGCCGAAAAAGAAGGATCTTGCGTATCTTGAGAAAGTTATCTTTGTTAGCACAAAAGGCAAAATCGGGAATCTTTGTTGAGTCTTGAGGAACATGACTTTTTCGCTATTATGGATGATTTGGAAGACCTAGAGGAAATCAATCTGACTGCATCTTCATGGCAAATCTTGAGGAGACCAAGTACGACACCGACTCGACGCACCTCCTTTTATGACGCCAATGCGATGTCGAGGTACCAATCATTGATCCACGCTATAACAATGTCATATTTGATATGTTTATTCATGACGAACAGCATTCTGTGACATCCGCACCTACTTATGATACATACCTAGAAAATCCGAGTTGTAGCATTACTAACTCTGAAACTCCAGATGTGGATCCTAGTGGAGGTTGTGTGGCACAAAACACTGAGACGGATGAGGAAACACGTGCTTATTTTGAAACATTAATCAATAACTGTGGCATTGAAATCGAGAAAGTTAAAACGGTCAATCGCGAAGTTAAGGCGCGAATGCTAAATTGACCGGCCGAGCTTGCGAGTTACAAGGAGAACAAAAAGCTTTTGAATTTCACAAAAACAAGAGTCGAATTAGAAGCGGCTATCGAAATTCCGTTTTAAAGAACAACAATTGCAAAAAAAGTATAACACACTTGATGTGAATTTGAACTTGAAAATAAAATCTTTAAACAAGAAAATTTTTGATCTAAATGACCAACTTTCTAAACAAAAAGCAACGTATTCTGACCTTGAAAAAGAAGAAACAGTTGATTCTTGATTTTCAAAGCGAGAAGATTCTCTTCTTGATGAAATTCTTGATCTGAGATGAAAAATCAAAAACTAGAAAATTTGCTTGTTACAACGGGTCATTCATTAAATCAACTAATATCTTGATTAATCAAACAAATCCGTATTTTCATACAACACAAAAATGGCTCTTGGTAACTCACCTCCTTGTTTCCTCAAGAAAGCTCGGAAAAGAGCAGAATGTGTTGAATAATGGAAAAGTTGTGCATGAACCTATTATTGTTCATGATTCTCTTGAAACGTTAGAACTATCTGATGAGAGTAGATCAAAAATGCAACAAAAGCAGATCTAAAACCAATTGATTATAACAAATGGAACAAAATTAATGGAATTACTTTTGTGTCTCAAAAAAAAAGTTAAAGTTTTCCATCACACCCAGTGTTTCAAACAAAGAGTCAAAATCAGTTTCAAATCAAGTTTCAACACCTGTAGTTGTCTCACAATCTCTTTCGAAAATCGAACAAATGTCTTCAAACAATCCTTTTAACACAAGTAATGCTAGAAGCATTTTAGATGACGTTAAAACTAGAATTGGGGGACTTCAAGAGATAGTTAAAACTAAAACCAATATTACAACTAATATCTGGTTTTCCAGATTTGATGATGAAAATAAAAAGTTTTTTGAAACTCAAATTGCCCCTCCGCTAAATAACATCAATTCGAGGGTAACTCATTTTGAACAAGCGTTTTTGAAAGAAACAGGTGACTTTGTCAAGGATCATAAATCCCTGGTAAAGCAAGCTAATGAATGTTTTGAACACACCAAAGTTTTGGAAAAACTAAATGATTCTCTCTTCAAAGATGTTATGACTATCGATATCATGTCCATTATCTTACAAACATATTACATTGAAGATCATGAAAGACTCGATCGAGACCTCCATAATTGTTTCAAAATATGAAAAAGCTCTTGAAAAACTTGAAAAGGAAAACGTGTCCTATTTTAAACAACTTGATCGAAAAACCGAGGAATGCAAGTATGACAAGCGTCGTATGAGCGTGCCTACAAGGACATGAAAGAGCAAAATGATCTTTTGAGAGCTCGGTTGGAATGTCTAAAGGGAAGGTGTGGATACTAAGTTTGCAAAACCATTGGTGAGGAGAAAACAAATGTTCCCAAACCGGTTTTCAAACCAAAATGTCTATTTCGCCCTCCAAAAGTCAATGAGAAAAATGATTTATCAAAAGCAGTCACTCCACGTCTTTGCCTATTAAAAGAGAATCATCAAAGGTTTTGAAAAACTGTTTTTGATAAAGAAAAGTGTTTACACGGCATTTCTAAGACTAGTACACGGAATGTGACCAAAATCCGGTTAAAGAATCATTGGTTCTAACAACATGGTCAACAATCACTATCTAGAAGAAGCTAGGAAAAAGGCATAGACTCAAAAAGACGGAATTCTAGGTGCAACATCTAAGGTGATAAATTCTACAAGATTTCAAGGCAATACTAGTAGTTGTAAACCATTACCTAGGAACTCTCTTCACAAAACTAGGGATTGGCTTGCATCTAAGACTAGTTATGGGAAGCAGAATGCTAAGCATGTAGAAAACAATGCTAGAAATTCTAAGTCTTTTTGAACAAGAATCATTTGCCAAATAGTTGTAGTGACAATGTTAAGGTAGGCTGTTCTAAGCAAGAATGTTGAATCTGCATACTACATGTAAAAATATGTCTTTTCGACTAATCTTGATGCCAAGGTACAATCCACTAAGACACAAAACAAAACAAACCCGTCGACAAGATGAACATGGTACGAAACCTAATAGGTGGATCTCTTGGACGTAGTTCTTCAAAAATGAGTCTTCCATTGCATCGAAAAGAAAACAACTCCTAGATCTTACCTTAGGTGGATACCCACGGAAAGGTTTTCAACAAAGTAGGTCTTATATGGATTCCAGGAGCGATTTTGATACTTGCACCAACACGGATAATAGTGACAATCATCGAGGATAAGGAAGTACAAACCAATATAAATGTTGACGGTGAACACCCTCGGTGAGGAATCAAATACTTCTTATTTGTTATTTGTGAAATCTCTTTGACTTTGGTTGCGGTGCATCAAATATCTCGAACCCAGCCTCGAGAGGGTTCCAATTACGTAAACTCTTCCTCTTCATTCTCTATATCTTCTATTTTTATTTTCCTTTTCTTCTATAAAATCAAAAACAAAATACAAAATTAGAAAAACTTTCAAAAATACAAAACAATATAAATCCAAAATCCAAAAATATTCTTCTCACGACATGTCTCGTATAATCGATATTCATGCGTTTCTAGAAATGTTATTCAACAATGATACGGACATGTACGGATGCTTGAGCGAGAGTTCTTTAAATGTTTTCTAAAACATGTCGATTCTCAAAAAATTTCTTAATGGCTTTCGTATACTTGATGCGAAACTCGGACTTCAAATTAATGGCTTACGGACACATCGATTCAGGGACCCGTGCTTCAAAGAAAGGAAAGTGCTTAACCATAACAAAGGTTATAAATATTTTCAAAGCACTATTCCTAAAACATAATGGCTTGTAAGTATTTTAAGCTTGCAACCCGATCTTTAAAGAAAGGAAAGTGCTACATAAAATCGATTTTCATAAATATCGAGCACTTATCCTAAAACACATAAAGATAATTCTTCGTTAATATCTTCAAAAGATTTTTAAAATCTTCATCTTGCATACCATTGATTCGAAATGTTTCAAAAGATTTTTCAAAATCTATCACATTTGGTACCAAGATAACTCCCTCTAAACCCTTAATTTATTCTAAATTTTCTGTATGAAAAATATGCTTTCTTTAAGAGGGAGTAGTAAACCAAATTTGTTCCAAACTTCATGCTAAATCAGTTTCCTCCAAATGATTTTCGAAAAACATATCTTTTAATCATTTTGTGTCAAAAACATCATAGATATGCTATTTTTAGGGGGAGAAACGTGATTAAAATGTGATAAAAAAAAGGGTTTAATGATCGTTGTTCGAATCTCAAAAGAGCTCGACTCAGTCGGAACCAATGAATTGACGAGAAATCAAAGTCAGTAAATGTACCATTTCGAGAAACTCGTGATAGACATGCACTTTCATGGGTCTAACCTTCTTTTCAAGAAGAGTTTACAACTTCAAGGTAGTTATTAGAGTTAGTTGTCACCTAAAAACTGACAATGAAACTCTTTAACTAAGCTACGTAACCGTGTCTCGTGGGGAATTGTTTATCATAAGCCGATCAATTCAAAAAGTGCAAACTCTACCCACTCTGTGCAGACTTTAGTTAAAACAATATAAGCACATGTGAAGGGGGGAGTGTTTATGAAATTATAAAACTCTCAAGGTGTTAACAAATCATGTCTTATAATCAAAAACACTTTGAGAGATTTTCAAGAAAATGGTTTTATGGCAATATAGGAATAGTCATGGAGTTATAAGGTGACTAAGGATAGGAAAATCAGTCCTATGATCCGCCAGAGCGGAGGGATCTACCAAGGATATCACCAATAGTTTAGAACTAGAAGTCCTTAGGTATGATTGAAAAAAGGAGTAATGTGAGAAAGGAGAAAGAAGGGTTGAAGAATTAAAAGAAAAGTAAAGAAAAAGGGTGAAAAGAAATAGCCCTCCATAATCAACCTTAGGGCAGAAACCGGGTTCAATTCATCTGCTACTGTGAAGAATATTGGATTTCACTTACATATCATAACATTAACACAATGACTTTATAGATGATTTTAGAGAGAGAGAAAGTGGGATATTCTAGTAAGAGAAACTTGTGGAATATTAGATTACCAAAGAACATCCAACCCTATACCTTGCAAGGTAGAGGGTATTTATAGGTTCTGAGACTAAACGACCTCCGACGGCTGTGGATCGGGGATACAATGGGTAAAGACCCGTCCTTCCTCCACGGTGTTGCACAATACTAATCTACGCTACTACTTATTTAATAACTAACATAAATAGAGACAAGTCTTGGAGCTAACTTTGGCTAGATAATACTTGGGGTGACCGACTCTTTTACTTATGGAATTTCGATTCCTAACAATCTCCCCTAAGGAGGTCACCCCATAAATTACATTGTGTATCCTAGCTTTCAAGTAAGTCTTCATTCATGAGCTCGTAGACTTCTTTTCAACAAAGTAATCAAACCAAGTGCATTTGTGGAGAGTGCAATATTGAACAACGAAATGAGTAATTCGTGGAGGTAGAGTGTCGATCCATTTGTGATTGTAAATTTGAGCCACTTTTGAGATCATCACTACTTAAAATCTATGAAATATCCATTGTGGTGTTGGAATTTCATGATGATGTGACATTTGGACCGACATGCTCACATTACGGATCATGATATCTTCTCATCGAGTGGCGGAAGCTTCGATAAATCATGATATTGGCGTGAGTAGCGAAGCATGGAGTGAAAATATCGAGTCATTGATGTACTTATCATGAATTCTTTTGAGATGAATGTGTAGTGTGAGCATGCGGCTATGGATTGACCGCTTCATTACGATCATTACAAGCGTGGGATGTTCTGTATAAAGCAGTTAGCAATAAAGCACACGAAAGAGTCTTTGATCACTTCGTTGAATTGAGGTACCGCCCACGGTTCCCGTTGATCGATATAAATCTTGCACGTGATGAGGTATAATTCGAAAGATTTCCTTGACGAGGTTTCGCGGTGCTCTAGCTATTCTCAAACGGAACATCTCAAAGAAGACAACAATTGAGTGAACCAATAATTTAAGTCCACCGATTGATGAAAAGAGATTTGAAAAACAATCGTATATTGCTCAATAGAAATTGTTTTTGCAATACAACGAAGGTTTTAATGAATATCAATTATCAATCATAAAACACCTTTTGATTTGAAATATCCGTACACGGTCAATGTGCTAAAGAAAAGAGTTTTTAAGCACAAAGACCGGTTTTCAAAGGTATCCGTCAATCCATAACTTTGAACCGAGATTGATTCAAAAGATTGAATCTCCCATTGTTTACATTCGGTTGTCACATGGTTGATCTATTTGATAGATCTCACATGCCACCTACCGAGAGCTTGTTTGATGATGGCTCGAAGGCTTTCCATCTTCATTGTGAATATAATAACACATCACTCGGATGTTGCGGGAATACCACAAGGATAATGCGTGGAAATCAAGATATAATCACTCTTTCCACATTGTGTGAAACAGAGAGTCTTCATTGAAAGTGTCCTAATGAGATTTATTGATGATCTCGTGGCTCTAGACTCAATATGTGCATATTTGGATCTGTGTCGGAGACTAGGGAGAGGGTCTCCTTCTTCAATATCAACAATCTCTAAGAGAACGTCGATAGATAATGTTGGTTCCCGTGAGAATGAAACAAGTCCTTTTAAGAGGATCTTGAGTGGTTTGGAAAGTTGAAGTGCGGTCGTCCTTTGGGTCCATGACGTCTTGTCTTCAATACCGATGTTACCATCGGTAGCATATGAATTGAACCCGGTTTACGCCTAAGGTTGAATAAATGGAGGCTATTTGTTTTCACCCTTTTCTCATTCAATTCTTTTAATTCTTCAACCCCTTGATTGCTTACCGAGACTTCATTGCAAGAACCTTGTTGGGTTTGTTCCGATGCTTGCTCGCCTCGATCCGCACTCTTCCCATATCTCACTTTTCTCCTTTTATCATCATACCTAAGGACTTCTACACTAACTAATGGATTGTCCTGGGTAGATCCCTCCGGTTCTGGCGGATCATGGGAACCAATACCTAACCTTATCATCCTTATATCACCGTACATAAAGTAAAGTTGGTTGGTCTATTTGGTATTGTTCATACGCCATTGGAACCAATTGAAAACCATTTGAAAATCAATCCGAGATACTTAAGATGTATTATCAAAGCATTTTGTACACGAATTGTTTTGATAATTTTAGAATGAGAACTCCCCTCAACATGTGCATCAAATGTTTGAAATCGTTTTGCACATGGAGGCAAGAGGAAAATTAACTTCTTTGAATATCATTTTCTAAAGATATCAACATCACTTCCCAAATCGAATCAAGTAGATAAAGCATTTTGGGGAAGGATGAGATTTTCATGATTTTGCTCCCCTCAATATGTGCTTCTAAGGTTGAAAGAGGGTTTTGCACATCTTGGAGGAACCCTTTATGAAGTGCAAACATGATCACCAAAAGATTAGAAGCCATACAATCAAGGTACCTTAGAAAATTGAAAGTTGTGTACCACGATGTCTTGAATTTGCAAAAAATTCTCCCCTTAATATATGCTTGAGATTCGAAAATTGTTTAGCACATATTAGAGTAGTATGCACAAAAATTGGTCATCTTATCTTTTAACATCTTTCATATTTATATCACATTTTCTCCCCGATCAAAATTTCAAATCCTTTGAGATTTTGGATCTCAATGATTAAATATGTATGAGACAAAATATTTGTTGGAGAAAAATGTGTCGGTTTTATATGATCGAAGTGGACAACACGGATGTTTCCCTTTTACAAGGAAACCACGATACATAACCTAGCACTATTACATGCATTACAGTCGTTCACAGTTAGTACACCACATATTACACATATTTAAAACACAACATAAGCTGCTTCCCGAAGATGTCTTCATTCAGTTCTCTGAAGAAGTTTGTAGTGACCACCCCGAAGCCTACCACCAACAAAACTTTCAAGGCTGCGGAAGATCCTTCGAGTCTTGAGTCTTCGCCTGATTGCAGCAATGAAATCTTCACACCGCTTTTTGTCATCATCAGTCCAAAAGGTAGTCTTTTCCCAGGACTTCATGTCAATTTTGATTTCTTTCACTCTGGTGTCAAGTTCTTCTTCAACCAATTTGAGAGTACCATCACTAAACTTTTAGAGCTCACATAGTCGCATAAGCATGCGAGACCCATATCTGTCGGTGAAGATGACGGCTCTAGGGGTGTCAAGAACTTTGTATTCGCGATGAAATTCATGCCCAGTTGCATTCCATTGTGGACTTGTAAGGTTGATCCTGGTTTGGTGGCTTTCTATGCCGTGAAAGTCCTCAACTCGTTTCGAATGACTAAGCCCACGATCCAAGAGTGGCAACAGAGAGGCCTTTTTCTCACGGACGGTAAATGCTCAAGGTGTCCTTGAAGATTCAAGATATAGAGATCTTGAAATCATTTGGCGAAAGATGTTTGAAGTCATTTTCCTCAATAGTATACTCTTTGAGGTCTCGCTCTTTTAAGGACTATCTTCTTCAAATACTCATATCCATAGATAGGGAAGATCTCTACACGAACAACACTTAAGATTTGCGGCTTTGATCGAACATCATTGCGTCTTTTATCGACACCATGTCTTCGATCTTCTTCTTTTTTGAACCACCGGTGAGAGATACCATATGAGCGGCAATATCATACTTTCGTTCTTCATCGCCCAATTGATCGGGAACCATCTGTTCAAGCCCACGATCGAGTAGGTTGCGACTTTCATCTTTGAAATTGATAGAGTTGGTCTTCTTTTAGCGAGGCGAGCACACGAGATAGTCCAAGTCATGATTGAAGAAGAATTCAGCTGAATGGTCATCGACCGGGTTCACCACCAAGAGGAAGAGATTTGTTGACATTGAAGCGGTCGATTGCTCAACGACACAGTCATTCGGCATCTTATGGCATTCTTCCATCGATATTGAAGATGATTTGCATCCGAGTGGAAGACTTTGACAATTTCATAAGCTTGTCCTTGAGATCTCTTGGAGTTATGGATGAGATACTCTTCCGTTCACAAAACCATCTAATGAAGCTTCCCATATCACCGGTGTAGTGAAGAAGAGTCTTGGTGGAACTTCATAATTATTGGTGATAATTGATGCCCAATTGTTGTCGGGAATAATCGAGTCGACTACTAGGATGGTCCATGTAGGTTACGGAGAAGGAGGTCTATCTTCAACAATGCAACTTTGAATTGTGTCCCTTGAACGTGCCACTATGGATGTGCTAGTGCGATTCCCAGCCATGTAAGCATCAAACCAGTCTTCTGAAGGCTTAGGAATATGCTTTGTTGATGCATCATCTTCATCTGGTTCTGAATCTGCCATGACGTGCGACTCTTCATGAACCATTTGATCATCAGGAATAGCGGTGGATGTGGATGTGAACCTTGAATCAACCGTCGTCCAAGCAGCAGATTTCTTCTTAGTACTCGATTCTTTTGTAGGACTTGATTGATTAGAAGGTTTTGGCGGTGATGATGGTGGTTGTGGTGGAGGTGTGTTGGTTGTCGTAGAAGATTTACCAGCTCTAGAGATTCCAGCACCCCCCGTTGGAGGTGGAGGTGGATCTTCTGGTCTTTCCGTAGTGTTTCCAACACAATGGCCTCCTTTTCTTCTTAGCTTCCTTTTCTCGATGTCAATTAAGTCTTGTTCATGATTGTCGTGCTTAATTGATTCTTCAGTGCCTCATATAGCTTCTTGTGGATCTCATGCTTGTCCTCTTCAAAGTCATACATCGTTTCTAACAGAGCGACTCTCATATCGGCAATAGGAAGGTCCTTGAACCGTCTAAGAAGAGGAGCTTCCATTGCCCATTCCACAAAGATCCTTAACTTCCCTTCAATGGCGGTGCAACCCCTTCATCAAAGTTGAGATGCTCCAATCTATAGACAACATCCTCAAGAGAATCAACATTTGAAAGTTGCCTTTCAAGAGCTTCTATCCTTTTTACTGCTCTGTCAAGCAGTTGATTTGAAGTGAGAATTTGAGGTGGTGGCGGGTGGAGCATCCGTATCAACAACTGTAATGACCGGTTCAGGGGTAAGTGAAGATGTCGGTGGTGTTAGTACAGTTGATTGAGCGAGTTTGGGAGGTGGAAGTTCGGTTGTGAGTGAAGATCTTGACATCGGAGGAATGGTTGATGTATCTTCTTTGAATGTTGACCGTAAACATGGATTGTGCGATATCTAAGGGTTTGTCATTTATGTATTGATCTCAGAAGGTGAAATCATGTCGAGATCCTTAAGTGAAGATAGAGAGTTGGTAGACAGATTTGGTTCATCCATCGCAAGGTCTCATCGGATCTTGTCTCAAGATTCTCCTGCGAACCTTTATGCAACAGGCGTCAACATTCTGACCAGATTGAGTCTCACTTAGTGTAAGAGATTCTTTAAACGTTTCAGGTACTTTGTCCAATCCAGATTGTTCTTTAGCAGGAGATGATTTAGTTCTTCTCTTTAGCTCATATTGATTGGTGGTGCTTGATGGAGATGATGAGATCGTTAAAAGCATGTGAGCGGCTTGTTCAGTTTCAACGCTAGCAACCCTTTTTCCTTTGTCTTTCGTGTTTGATGTGGATTGCCGAGGCAATTGATCAGGTTCTCTTAACACAATTCCTCCAACTGGGGCTTTCATATTCTGACTCTCTAGGCTCTGCTGAATTCCAAGTTGCAGAGCAGCATCATCATCATCAACTACCTTGGTGATATCCCTTACTCCCTCAGTATTTTCATCGATTTCCTTTTCCACCTTCTTCTTCTTTTCTTTATGCTTTTTGGATGAGGTGTCTGACTGTTGTGATCTTTCGCGTCTCTTTTTGGGAAGAGAGGCATAAGATGCCTTTGACCCGAGATGGGCTTGGGAGCATTGGGTTGTGAGGGAGTGGGTGTGACATTACCGGATGATCGACAACAATTTTCATGAACTGTTTGAAGTAGTCCTTTTCTTGATATCATCCGTGAGTAGAGTATCGAGAATTGGCAATCAAATATTTCTTTATCCTTACCTCTAGGAACATATTTCGGGTTACCTAAAACAAATTCATCTTACGCTTTATGTAGAGTTGATTCAATCCTAGGATTGAAATTGTAAGTTTGTTGCAGTCTTGGATAACAAGCTTTGAAAATCGATCTTTGGGAATCACAAGCTTGTTCATTTCTTTTGGCCTTGAGCTTTGTTACGAAAATTTGTTCTATCGAGATATGAATGTGTGTATTGATAAAGAAAATTCTTCCCAAATACGATCGAGACATTCACATCAACCCTATTGACAATACCCATAGGATTTGCAAGATGGCAATTCTCACTTTATCGAACCACGATGTTTTGCGAGATAAGCACAAGTTGAGAATAGTTGTAATAGCTCTCGGGGTTGATACATGTGTCCGATTATGATGTCGGAAGCCCTTAAGATCTTTGTTACGATAACCCAAGCCAATTAGAAAGACAATTAGATCGTCGACACCGGTGGAGATTCGGAGCGAAGATTGGGGTTACATGGGGTGATTCCAAGAGCCTTGCTAAGAATGGTTTGAATCAATCGTGAACTCCTATCATCCGGTTTGCAAGAGTATTGAGTGTGATTTTGTCCCATTGAATGGTGTTCGAATTGTTGAATGTAAATGGTAGGAATTGAGCATTTCTTGGTAATGGCACGAAGAAGTTAGTGTTCTTGAGGATATCAATAGACACTTTGAGTATAGGATTTTGTTGCAACTTTTGTAGGTCCACGTGTGATTACTCTTTCCAATATCGCCCATTGACTCCTAGGAAGGATTTCTTCGTCTGAGAGAACTTTGGGTGATGCCGAAGGGGTAGCGAATTGAGCATTTCAGGGATTGAACTTGCCATTGATGAGCTGAGTATACATACAATCAACAGTAATGATTGGGAACGAATTAGATAATAAATGATTAGTGAGACAACATTGAATACACCATTTGATACAGTTATCACGAGACGAGTTGTTAAGGAGTTTCAAGAGTGCATTGCAAAGGGATCATGTCATGAGTCAAGATACAAATGTAGAAGTGTTATAACAAATATGTATGAAGCAAAAAGTAACATTTGGTTGACATGAGAGAAACCAAGTACCGCTTGCCTAAACAGAAATGTCATAGCAGATTACATAGACTAAGTTGATTCAACAAGTTGCATAAGGAGATCCTAAGTCAAGTATTGTGAGAATGAGATCAACTTTAGCAAATAACCTTTAAACATTTTAATAACCCTAGGCCCTAAAAGATCCACCAAACATGTCTAAAGTCATAAATGGACAAGCTGTCAAACTGGACTAATTCGCTACATAGTGAACTATGTCGCTAACTTGTAATGACAAGTCGCCATCACCAGTACCACAGTCAAGTCGCTAATAGTTTAGCTCTCTAAGTCGCTATATTTGCTAATTCGCTAACTTGTAAAGACAAGTCGCCATGAGCGATAACATAACCAAGTCGCTACAAATCATTTTACTAAGTCGCTACCGTTGCTTATTCGCTAACTTGTAAAGACAAGTCGTGATAATAATGATACAACTAAGTCGCTACCCAAGTCGCGAATGTAATACACTAAGTCGCCACATCGACAGTCGCTAAGTTGAGCGCTAACTCGCTCACGATGAACATTTAAGCTAACTCGCTACCAAGAACAATGTTAAGTCGCCATCAAGAACAATATATTGCAATAGTTAATTAACCCGGACCAACCCACCTTAGTCGCTATCTTGAGCGAGGCTTAACCGCTCTAACTCGCCATTAAGAACAAAACCGCTATCAAGAACACTACCTAAGTCGCTACCAAGAACACTAATCATCTCAACAAATAAACGACCCAAACCACCAATCATACACCACCAAGACATGGAAGCAGTTAACAAACACTCAAGATAAGTTATACCAAACAATTAGTACACTTGCAACATCATTATTACAACAAAACACTATTACATGATAAATCAAACCTAGGTGGGAATCAAAAGTCACAATTCACGAGCTCGAAGGGATGCGGTTAAAAGAACAAGTTAGAGATGCAACACAAACACGTATGTGAGAACAAATAGAGAGAGATCGAGTCATACCATTTGTTAAATTGCTAAGTCGAGTGATTTTTAGGCGAGAAGGAAGAAAAAAGAGAGAAAGAGAAAAATTTATTTAATAAATATGAAAAAGTGCTAAGTCGCTAGGGGTATAGGAGGAGATTTTGCCTATTTGACACATTCGGTCCCTGTGGTTTAGATGCAAGTGTGGTAAGTCGCTAACAAGGATTTTAGACTAAGTCTCTAGTGTTTTTAAAAGAAAGTTGCAAACATGGTCATTAAATGATGTAATGTGATCATAAATAATCCATGGCCATAACATAATTATCAGATAGCATAGATAATCACAATGATAACCATGAATCAAATAAACATTTAATGCAAGGCACTCAATACATGGGTACACAAGGATAATCACAAAAACAAGATACGACCACAACGTACATCCGAGAAAACACCATAACGAGATAGTCACAAAAGCATAACCAGATAGTCACAAAAGCAAGACACGACCACAACCTACAACGAGCAAACATCATAACTTGACCTGAAGCGATGGCATAGATAATCAAGAAAAACTTATACACAACAAAATATCCCCTCAATCAATGTCAACAAAGACCATTGATTGACATTAACTCAACCAATTTTTTTTTTTTTTTTTTTTTTTTTTTTTTTAAGAAATATTAGTTGTTCGAACTTCATCTATGATCCCATATCATTATTGAATGATATTTCTAGGATCGTAGATGTTATCAATAACGAATGAATAAATCTTTTATTTGATGGATGAAAATGAATTTTTTTTTTTTTTTTGTTTTTTTAAATAGATTATATCTGAGATATAACGGAGCGAGTCTGATTCAAGGTGAATAGGAGTCAAAGTAATAGGTTCATTAGTTGTGGCATGCTATAGCTCCTGAATAAGCCATGTTCATTTCTGATGGAAACCAAGTCATGATGTTCCTGATTGAGTTTAGCATTGTACCTGAAAAAGACTGAGAGCACATTGTACTGGAAGCACATGTAGAATTTCACATAGAAGGGTTAGTGACATGTTTAATCTCACATTTGGATGTATCACAGTATAACACAGACTTATCATTAATGGGGATCCTATTAGGTTCGACATTCTTGAAGAGTTTTCCTGTGGGAATCCACTTGAGGCATGATCTAGGAATGTAAGTTCGTTTAAGTCCGTAAACTTAAAAAATCGCGGTGGGAATCCATTTGAAACCACCGTTAGTTGAACTAAATGAGTGCACAACCATGTTTTGACTATTTGTCCTTTTGTGATTAGAGTATTTCTTAGGGATTGATCGGTCAAATGATGTTTTGCATGAGAGCTAGTTGTACTTATTGCATTTCTGATCTGAGTATTGAACATAAGTATGAGGTTTGAGATTCATCATATCGGAACTAGGCAATGAAGTGGCTGGTTTTGACAAAACAGACATATTATCAACTTGGGAGGTAAGCTTAGATTTCGATGGTTTAACTCTTTCAGACCTAAAGGCATTAGGTTGTTTAATAACTGTTCGTTTCGAGTGGTTCTGAACAGTTGACTTTCCCAAAGTTGAAGGTTTTGCAAACTTAGTGTTCATCCTATTTCCAATAGACTTCCTAAGCTCATTTTTTAGGGCAACAATATTGAAGCTCTTATCCTAAATTTGGGCTTTGAGGTCATCAATGTCTTTCATCAAGAGGTTAGATTGATTGACTAACTTAGAATTTGTTTCCTCAAGGTTCTTTCTTAAATGCTCATTTTCTCTTAGTAGGTTGGACACACATAGAGCTAGTTCAGAATTTCTAGATTCTAGTGTATCACTCATCTCATGATCATATTTACGGACTTACGAAAGAAGTAATTTCATATTGCTAATGGTCGAATCTTTGTCACGAATCGGGATTTTAAGCGATTAATTTCAAAAATTCTCGAAATTCGGAAGTTCTGATTAGTACAAGGTTTTTTGCATAAAACATTTCATCCTTTTGTTGTATTTCAATTTGCAATGAGATACAATGCTTTTCAAGAATTGAAAATTTGTTTGAAAGCTCATCATATACCCTTTTTCAATCATGTTATTTGCATTAGATTCGAGCACAACCAAGATCGATTTTACGAAGTTATGTTCGAGTAAGAGTCGGTACCTTTTCATGAGAATTTATGTGATCGATTAAGTGTACCTTATCGATTGATACCTTTTCGACTCGAGTATTTGAGATCGATCTTGTTGTCTTCATCCTTTTCATTACAAGCGAGATTACGCAATCGGTGTCATTCATCGGTTCAAGCGGAATATTGCATGACTTGTCACAATTGCTCCATGGTGTCTCTTGGCACTAATTCAATTCATTCACTTGTTATTCTCTTTTGCGACTTCCTTGATGTATGTTTCCATATTACTCATAAGTTGAATAAATGAGTTTCGAACTCATGAATTTCCATTCCGTGTGTTTCTTGAATGATATTCCGTCATGATATCATCAAAATCGAGGAATATTCTTCCGGATAAGTGGGTGAAATTGATCGAAGATAGTTTGAAGAGCGGCATGAGAATCATCGGTTGAGAACTTTTCTTTGGTAATTTGAATCCTCGATCGTTCTAAGTTAAGTAAAGCAGTTCTTGTCACGGTGGGAAAATCTGACGAAGGATGGCACAACTTGTTCGATCCATAGTTTTAGATAACGATGGTTTGAGAAGTCGGTCGAGGCGTTGAAAGGGCTCACTGGTGCATTCCATATTCTTAGCATCATTTGCAAACATTAAGAGTGAGTCATTTGAGTTGTTTTGATTAATCGATCTTTGAATCATTAAATGTAGAGCATTCGGGGAAGCATTCTATTTCACTATTACGTGTTGTGTCATAGAGAGCAAGTACTTTGATGATTAAAGGATCGGTGATGGTGACATTGTGTTATTTTGAATTACTCCCCAAGTTATTGGAAATCGGTAGCAAAATACCAAGCATCTAAGATGTTAGTATCAAATTGCTAACCCCCAAGTCGCTAGAGATTTTGAACCAACTCGCTAGCAACTAAATCGCTATATTCCCAAGTCGCTAAATCAGCAGCCAAGTCGCTAATCCTCTAGTCGCTAGCAAAAATTTGGCAGCAATTCGCTAATCAAGTCGCTGAAGATTCAAGTCGCTAAATAGCAACTCGCTACTGACCAAGTCGCTAACACCAAGTTGCTACCCGTGGTGGAGAGTCCACTACTTGTCTTTGTAAGTCGCTAGGCCTAAGTCGCTAGCTCCAAAAGCGCAACTCGCTACAAAATTGTAAAGCAAGTCGCTACTAAGAAACAAATCGATGGGTCAAGTCGCTAGCAAGAAAAACACCATAAACATCACTTTTCAATCCAAAAACAACCCAACCAAGATGATTCAAGCTTACCATATGAGAACCTAAACACTTGTGATGATTCTAAACATAAAAGTACTAACAAAATCCAAGCTTTAACACAAGAAATCAACCAAATGATGCACAAACCACTAAACTTTTTCAAAATCATATATGATTTTAAAAAATATCATTTATGATATGTAATATCACATGTGATATTAGTGTAATATCACATATGATATTACATATCATATATGATTTAACACTAATATCAAATGTGATATTCATCTTAGTGTTTTACCATATATGATATTTTTGCAAGCACAGCTCAATGTTAGCCTGCTGAAGGCTTAGGCGCAGGCATAGCCTTCGGCTTTTAGCCGAAGGCTATGCTTGCGCCTAAGCTTAAGGTTTTGTTTTCTGTTAACTCTTTTAAACATGCTTTTTTAATAATAAGTAAAATATATCATAACATACTTTTTTATAACAACATTTTTATAAATGAATTCAATAAAATTACCTCTCTTTCCACTGGCTTTCTGGGAGGCAACGGTTCATAGTATATGTTTGCTCCCTTGTACAAATTCAGGCCGGTTTGCTCCTCATCAGGATCATACTCTTCGTGATGCTCTAACGTCCCCAAGCAACCGTCTCTCATTTCCATGTTTATTCTTTTCCTCATTTTTGGAGTGTTCCAACTTCTGAGGGCTGGGCGGTGACGCATAACTTGGAAGCTCGGGTAGTTTATTGAGTCCAAGTATAGCAGATTTTTTATACACAAAAATACAATTAAAATTTTGTTAGATAATTTTTTATATGAGTGCATCATAGTTGATAAGTTTAATGGAAAATAACTTACACATAAGAATGTTAGAGGACCATAATAGAAGTTGGTACCCGACTTGACTTGGGCCCAGTTTAGCTTACTGATCTGCAAGCATTCCATTATGTAGCTGTACTAATCGATATGAGAGATATCATCATCTTCTTTCACGTGCCTGAGGATTTTTGTGGGCACTTTTCCTGCACTCTCCAAAGTGCCCATGGTGCTTGCAAACAAAGTTAAGAAATTCATCTTGAACATGAAATCTGCTTCAGTTGTGCTCGATATCTCGAAGGCTACAGCAGGTGGTGTAATTCGTCCAAGATGAGCATACTGTTCTTCCCATTCTCTAACGAAATCGTCATCATCAAATCTTTCCTCCAGATCTTCCAGCTTTCTTGTCCCCATCGGCACACCTAGCATATCATGAATTTTTTGCCTTGTTACCTTTATTGAACCTTTTTGTAATCTCAATTCCATGCTAGGTGGATGGAATTTATCGATTACATGGTACGCCAATGCAGCTGGAAGTTCAACAAAAGGAAGTTTATGAACACATCAAATCCATCTCTTTCAAGCATTTCTTTCTCTCATTTGATAAACCGATCATCGCTTCAGAGAGGTTTTGGTGATGACCTTGTTGTACATGTTGGGTAAATTTTTGTTTTTGTTTTGTCCTTTTTCACCTTAAGCTTCTTTTTATCTTCCTGATCTTCAACCTCCTTCTCAAAAACTATTTCCTTCTTTCTCATTTTGGTTTCTTTTACAACCAATTGTTGATCATTCTCTTCTTTGATTTCCTCTTCAGTCTCTTCCACTTCAGTTTCTTCTACTGTCTCAGCATCCTCATCATTACTTTTATCAGCATCTTTTTCCTCTTCAATTCTCCTAGCATCACCTCTAGTAAATCTTTTCGGAGTACTTTGCGTTCGTGATGCTTTTCTTTTCTGTGGACGTTTCATTTGTTTCTTTGATGAAGTGTCTTTTTATTCTTGATTTTTAGTTGTTTTCTTATCTGCTTCATTCTTCCTTTGCTTTTCTTGCTCTGCTCTTCTCTTCTTAGCATTTCTATGTAATTCATTCAATCTATGAGCAACTTTTTTTGTTTTTTCTGTAAAACAAATTTATATTATATCCTTTGTGATTTAGTAATTGAAATATTCTCAATACATAATGTGTTTCTTTAATAGCATGATATGTACCTTTAGCAGGGCTTTTCACTTCACCAGTTGTTTTTAGTAGCGGCAATTTAGAGATTAGATGCCCTACATCATCTTCTCCATCATCATTTTCTTTATCACCTACATCATCAACAATGAACAATTACTTAATAGGTGCAGGCATATCTTTTTTTGCAAATTTAGAGGCTATGCCTATATATTATCAAAATTCTTTATAATATCATATTTGATATTCAACATAAATTTTTTTTAGCTACTGAATAATTGTTCATTTTGTCAAAGTCTTAGCCACGAGCATAGCCTTGACGGTAGAAGGCTATGCAATAGCTAAGCCTTTCTTGAAGCCTTTGCTTATCGCACCTAGTCAATTGACAAAGTTGAATACATCTTTATTATATCATATGTGATATTTAAAATAAAATTTTTGCTAGCTACAAAATATGTTACAAACATGTATTTGTTTTCAGAAATATTGAACGCTATGCCTGTGGTAAGCAAATGTTAATGATTGAAAGTTTTTTCCAAAGGCTATGCGTGTATCTAAACCAAATCCTTTGTTTCTAAGGAAATTTTTAAGTTATCACATATTTAAAAGGCTATTTTAAAAGCAAATGTTTATTATATCATATTTGATATATAATAAAAAAACAGATTTAAAAGCTTATTTTAAGTTATCACATATCCCTATAAAGCATTTTTGTGCATCAGTCACAGGCTATTCCTTTGTCAAATGCTAAAGCATCTTATGCGGCTAAGCAAAAGGCTTAGCCACATAAGATGCCTTTGACGAAGCCAAAGGGTAGCTAAGCCAAAGGTTTAGCCGCATAAGATGCTTTAGCATTTTGACAAAGGCATCTTCTGTAGTTGAGCCAAAGTTTTAGCCGCATAAGATGCCTTTGGCGAATCCAAAGGCATCTTCTGCGGCTAATCCTTTTACGTAGCTGCAGCCAAAGCCAAAGGCACCTTCCGCAGCTGAGCCTAAGGTTTAGCCGCATAAGATGCCTTTGGCGCGGCTAATCCTTTTACTTAGCTGCAGCGAATGATTTGTTGAAGCCTTTTGCATTCGTCAAAGCTTCCACAGCTGAGCCAAAGGTTTAGCCGCATAAGATGCCTTTGGCTAAGCCAAAGGCACCTTCCGCGGCTAAGCCAAAGGTTTAGCCGCATAAGATGCCTTTGGCTTCGCCAAAGGCATCTAATGCGGCTAATCCTTTTACTTAGCTGCAGCCTTTTGCATTCGTCAAAGCTTCCACAGCTGAGCCAAAGTTTAAGACGTATAAGATACCTTTGGCGAAGCCAAAGTCGAAGGCGTCTTATTGGGCTAAGCCGAAGGCTTAGCCGCATATGACGCCTTCGATAAACACTTCTAATCTCGCAAACCTAGCTTCTAAACTGTTAAAACTTAACTCCTAATCATAACAAAAAATCTATAAACAGTTCTAATCTCGCAAACCTAGCTTCTAAACTGTTAAAACACTTCTATTTGCACATTTCTTCATCATAATCGCTATAAACAGTTCAAAACATTATATAATCATAAATAACAGTTGTAGATATTGAAATAGTTGTTTAGAGTGTAAGATTATACCTGAAACCGGTTTTTTGACCGGTTTTTTGTCCTGTTGTTTGCTCGTAGTTCCTTTTTTTCTCAGTTCTTGTAATGTGATTGTTTCGGCGTCGGTATCTTCCATCTTCTCCGGTGATTTTGATAGTTTCTGATGTTTTTTGCGGTGGTTTTTTGATCGGTGAGAATGTGTGAGTAGTGTGTGTTTTTAGTGTGTGTTAGGTAGGTGCAGTGAATGTGAGAAATGAAGAGTGAGGCGCGTTTTAGTCTTTGTTGTGATTTGACGATTATACCCCTCCGCTTTATTTTAGTGGATAGTGTGTTTTAATCTCAGCCATTGATTAAATTTGGATCAATGGTTGGGATGTGTCCCTTGGTATGTGAGGATTATTTGGTATACAAAATAACCTCACTCAAATAGTATTTGAATGTTGTAAATAAGGTTACGTTTTTACAGTAGTAGTATTTGAATGTGTTAACTGAGATTATGCTAGATGGCTCAAGCTCGTTTGTGGTCTTAGGTCCATTGAATTTAGGTTTATCTTACTCCTATATAATGCGTACATACTTTTGTCGTTAATACTACAAATTAGGCATCGGTTACAACACTTTTAAGCAAACAATAAAACAAATAAGTAGTACAAATTGTTATACATATGGTACTAGGCGGTTACCATGCATAGCAACGAGATTTTGATTATTTGGTGTAGATTGATGTATTTTTGGGTATCGAATCACGTAAATACTACCGTCATACCCTTTTTCCTGCTAATCAATATTATACCATAAACAATCGCCAACAACACATTTTTCGCTAAAGATTGCGATGTCAGTGCATTGATTCCGAAAAATATGACATAAATTAGAACATTGATCCAATTGCTCCGTATTACATTTTCTAAATCCATCGCCTTCTATGCACACAAGTCAAGATAATTCTAGTTCATTGTGGTCTCCATCCAAACAAGCAAGAGTTAACGAATAACAAGTCGTTGATCTGTTTTTATCAATGAGGAAAAGCTGTGCGAATATGTAATGGACTTTCACCTTATTGTTTTGTATGTAACCAACTTTCTTATACCATTTCATGTAACATGGTTCTATTTTTTGCCATATTGTATGCAAGGTTAATTCTTATATCTTAGCAAAAGACATGAACTGGTAAGAAAACAAAGGTTTAATTTGCTACATAAATGCTTAAAAGTAACTCGCATGACATGAAATGGTAAAATGTATACATTTAACCTTATAGGATACTTAATGCAAATGCCGTTAAAAAAAGCCAAACGTTAAGATTAAGTAGTGCATTACACAACAATGGAAAAACATGTAAACGTTCATTGCAGTTTGGCTCGACTTCCTTAACAAAAACTAGAAACGCGGAAAAGTTCATTACAATTAATTTTGGCGCGCTTTTTCTTAACAAAAATGAAGCAGAAACAATGAAAACGCAAACCTCTTTTAGCAAGCTCAATAGTGAAAGAACCTTATAACCTTATAATAGCCATCTTTCAACACAACCTTTTTTTTAACAATGATAACTATGAATCAAAATAACCTTATAACCCGAATATGCTTAAATCACAAGAACCTAAATCGTTCTTTAGAACCCACAAATCTGTACAGAAAAGTGAAAATAGAAATATAGTTTTTCTCTAGTCTTGCTACAAACTTAATAAAAGAAAATTATTTTTTATAAAAAGAACGCAGGGTTTTGTGAAGGAGGGTTTAATAGGAGTCTTGTGTTTGGAATTTGAAAACGGTAATTAATGACCGAAACTGACTCAAAAATCTCTTTGAAGTATTTATACTTTATCCCAATGTGTGCATGTGTGACAATCTATAATATTATTTATTTATCTATCACACATATCCTTATTGTATTGCAATTATACACGTATATAAACAGTATTGTACTTTTATATGAATTACTATAAGCCTATATATATCAAGAGCAACACATGCATATTGTACGAACAACTACCTGACTATATACTTCAACAATCGATCTTTTACCATGGTGATAAAGTATTTTTTCATCGTCTACTTTCTTATCTTTCTTATCGTTCAACACTCGTCGGCTAAAGTAACATACAATGTTGCTGCGTTAGGAGCTAAAGCCGACGGTCGTTTTGACACAAAAAACGCGTTCTTGAGAGCATGGAATATGGCTTGTGCTTCCACTACTCCGGCCACTATCTATGTCCCGCGTGGTAGGTACTTGATAGCATCAGCGGTTACATTCTCCGGCCAATCATGTAAGAACAAAGGTATAAGTATTAGCATAGATGGGACTTTGGTAGCACCTTCTAGTTATAATGCTATCGGAAAAGATGATGTATGGATTAAGTTCCATAGGGTTAATCATGTTACGATTTCTGGTGGAACCCTTGATGCACAAGGTGGTTCTTTGTGGGCTTGCAAATTATCAGGGAAGACTTGTCCTAAAGGAGCTACGGTAAGTACGACAAATTGCACAAATTGCACTTTCTTCTTCTTCATATAGAACTTAAATTTAGTTATCCAATTTTTTTATTAAGTAGTTCATATTTAAAAATGTGGATAGAAACATCATATTTAGAATCACACACCTACGATATTGAATTATCTACAAATCTATGACATTCTTTAATTATAGAATTTCAACTAAATTTATGCATTCACAGTCGTCTCTTCAATATGCATAGAGTGTTAACTTTGCACTTAGATATATCAAAACAGGTACTGTAGTTTGTTTTTCTAATGGTTATTTGTTTATAAGAGCTGTTATGTTTGATTAAATTTTTGCATAACTCATTTGGGCCCAACATTGCAAGCAACATAAATAGTCATGAAGTTCATAATGCTTAAAATTTTTTGCAAATACCTGTAAAATAAAGATACATTTTTCACAATTGTTACCCTATCTCTCTTGTCAATGAGTCACTTAACATACTTATATGTCAATGGTGGGAACCATATGTAGCTATGAACCAACATCCAGTCGGCTAAAATATGGATCATCAGGGTTATCCAGAAAAAAGAAATGGACATTTAACATATTTTTTTCTTTTGAATTCCTTACAACATAGTACTCTAATTAGGATATATTTGTGATTATGTGTTACAGACGCTCGGAATCTATCATTCTCAAAATGTAGTGATCAGCAACTTAAAGTCGTTAAACAGCCAGATGTTTCATATCCTCCTATATGCATGCAACAATGCCAAGCTACAAGGTGTGAGCATCTTAGCATCCGGGACCAGCCCGAACACAGATGGTATACATTTATCACTTTCTACTGGTATTACCATATTGGGTTCTACGATCTCGACGGGAGATGATTGTGTCTCTATAGGCCCGGGAAATTCCAATGTCAGGATAGAGAAGGTCACGTGTGGCCCTGGTCACGGCATAAGGTATATTTATAATATAAATATGTTTAGATTCAACTTATGTGCATATTCGTATGTACGAGTTCATATATGTTAAGCAAATAAAACACTTACATAATCACTCATAACACCCTCAAATCAATGACCTTTTGACGTGAATTGGGAACAACTTATTCAGAATACAACATTTTGATATTATGTAATCCGTAATAACTAACTAGATGTAAATACATTGCATTTGTTTTTTCAGCATTGGTAGTCTAGGATGGGATTTGCAAGAAGCCGGTGTCCAAAACATAACTGTAAAAAGCTCAACGTTTATAGGTACTCAAAATGGTGTGAGGATAAAGACATGGGCTCGTCGTAGCAATGGGTTCGTGAGGAATATATTTTTCATACATGCAACAATGGTGAACGTAAAATACCCAATCATAATAGACGGAAAATATTGCCCCCACAATACTAATTGTCCCAAAGAAGCTGCTGGAGTGAAGATCAGTAACGTGGTATATGAGGATGTACACGGAACATCAGCAACACCAGTGGCCGTGAAATTTGATTGTAGCAAAGGAAGCCCGTGTCGTGGAATAAGATTAAAGGATGTTAACCTTGTATACTCGGGTAAACCAGCGATTTCGTCTTGCTCTTTTGCCAGTGGTACTTCTTCTGGATTACTCATACCAAGAAGTTGTTTGTAACTACATAGTTTGTGACTGAGTGTTATTTTCTTAGTTCTATTAGAATATATTCGGACCATTGGATATGTATATATCGAATCACTCCGTTATCTATTTGCTTGTAATGTTACTGACAAGGATTTCGAAATATTCGCGCATTGCAGCCGGTCATTTTTTGAATGTGATTTTTATGTTATTTTACTCATTTACTTTGTTCATACAAAAATAAATTGTGTTGCTTCACATCTATATTGTTGCTGAGTGTATGTGATTTAATTTACTGTAATGTTCACTAATTTACGTAATTGTTTTTTCATCAACCTTTATAAAATTTGCAATCTATAAAATTTAGAGGGGTTTGAACTTTGAACCCTGATCTAAAGGGTAACTAGAAAGCAGCTTAACCAGTGGGCTTCATATTAACTTATGTATTGAGTATTACTGTAGTAATGAAGCAATGTATAGTGAATTAGAATGGTAGGTGTTATCGGTAATACTTATAGAGCAAGAACCACTTAAATATGTTATCTTTTCTGCTTATAAAGCACTAACCACTTGAATCTTAAAGTCGAAAAATTCAGTAGCAATATTACTTGAAAAACCTCCGGCTAATTGAGTATTATATACCTATTAAAAAGAAAAGACTCTACTACCATATTTGTCAATGTATTGATGAACAAAAATACGAAATACAAGGAATTCAAGTTGAAACTTGAAACCATATATGCATTACAGTGCCCGTACGAAGAAAAAAACTCATAACTTTTCTATGTTAAGACAAATGATACTAAACTTTATCGGCACATTGTGATATTAAACTATCTGATCAATCAACTAATCAATTGGATCTTGGAACCTGCCACTATCATTTGAGGCCCGAGACTGTGTTTTTAACTTAATTGGATCCGCCACACCAGCTTCCTCGTCAATGCTTTGTAGTGTGCTTATCTTGGCAGAACCTGTCGTTCCAGCTTCCTCATCAATGTGTTTATTTTGTTCCGACTCATCGGCAGCATCATCACAGGGTTCTTTGACTTCTTTATCAAACCTGATAATAGCCTTAAATACTTTAGGATCCATGGGATAAGCATATTTCATTTATGGGTCCCGCCATAATGGGACCAACAAAGCAAAGCTGTACTTCTTTTCTACTTATATTTTTTTGTTTGGTTTTTTTGTAAAAATTATTGTTACATTTTTGTTTCTAAGAGGAGCTAAATTAGACCCATCTATGGATTATTTGAGTTATACTTTGACTCTAACAGTTTAATGTGTACACTTTTTAAAAATATAGCTAAACTGAGAACAAGTCAAGCTAGGCGAAAGTCAACCATAGTGTATTCAAAATACATAAATCCGGTAAATCTTTTTATTACCTGACCCGTTTCAATCTGTTACACAAAAGTTGAGTAGCATAGGTGAATGAAATAATAAATGTGCGCTGAATAAACAACGAGCCCGACAGCAACAGCAGCAAACGCTACAAAGTACATCCAATCAACCTGATATTATATGCCAATGTTAGCTTCTTGCAAAATTATAACTTAAGCTCGATATTGGTACAAACCTTCTCGTGGTATACAAATATACGTATCAATCTGACCACATGTCCGATGTCGCAAAGATAGATTTAGCATAGTAGAGCCGCTAATCTGCATTTGATATGGGCATGAACAAACTTCTAAAATTAAGTTCTCAGAACTTGCATAACAGGAAAACCGTACACAAAGTGCTTAGTTTTATGGTGATGTATAAAGAAAATTTTGCAAGCTCGCACCTTTAGCAAGATCGGCACACCTGAGTAAAACAGAAACATTGCTGCTGCAAATCCGGCATACGGAAGCACCTATGACAAACAAATTTATTATTTCCATGGTATTATCTTTGTTAAAAAAAATATCCTCTGAATAAAAAGTTTCAGCTTCGGCTATTACTTAAAAATAAAAAAACTTAAGTAACATAAAAAGGGTCAAAAGTCATGCCAAATGTATTCAAAGTTGTTTATCACAATTCCAATATATTAATTATTTGCAGTGGCAGGTGAAATCAGGTTGTTTAGAATACCCATTTAGTAATGCTTCATATACGTAAACCACAACTATACGAGGAAAAAAAAAGGCTATTCCGGCCAAGACCGGGCTATATCGGGCCAACACCCGGCTATAGCCGGCCAAGCCGGTTCTAACCGGGTCTTAGCCGGATATAGCCAGGTCGTGGCCGGAATAGCCGAGTCTTGGCCGGGTCTTAGCCGGATATAGCCGGGTTTTGTTCGTATAGTCGTGGTTTACATATATGAAGACATGACTAGATTCAATAGACTTTTTCTGCTCGGTGAGTATTTTTTCACAATACTTTAGAGGTGACCAACGAGTCAAACGGGTGAGTCTGAAATGTTAGGAAATGGGTCAAAGAGGTACTTTTTGGCATGGCAAAACACCTTCAGACAAAATATTCCTGGGGTTCTTAGGAGAGGGAGAGAGAGAGAGAGAGTATCGCTCCTGAGGACCAACGTATAGCTTTGAGTGCCTCTCGCTCAAGCACGCCTCTATAAACATAGTTAAAGACCACAAAGAACAGTTGAGATAATTATGAGATGCCTTACTAAACATATTTAGTAACTAGCGAGACAAGGATATGGAGTTCAATGGCCGAATGAGTAAGATTCGAATAATGAAGAATTTTAGTAACTTGTAGACTCTCTACTATAGTTTAACCGGCTCAAGCTTTTTTTTTCACAATAGAGTGCATAAAGTATAATGATGGCTGACACATAAATGATAAAACTTGTTGTTCCCGTTTCACAGTTAGCTTAAAACAATAAAGACAACTAATTGTGAATCATGACTCAAGTAATGCAAGTAAAGATAAGTTTTAATAAGATAAACACACTGAGTAATTTTTAACGTTTATATTCTTTATTAAAATGATTCAAAAAGAATACATTACCCAAGTACTTGCGGAATAGTACTTGGGATTGAAATGACAAGTTTGGTATAACTCCTCACGAAGCTTAGGCTATGTCTAAGCACAACTACAGGAACCATCGAGCTATCTCGGGGACATAGTTGTGTTGGAGGAGTGAAAGATTGCTTGTGTGTAATTCACGGTTAGTGCACAAGCTTAAAATCTTTCACTCCATCTCTTATGGCTATTTATACGTGTATGGTTTTTAACTATATCCTCTCTCACTTTGGCATTGAGGTCAGCACAGTACCTGATGTTTGCAGGAGACTGAATTTGAGAGGCCATTGTTATGTAACTTAGCATTGTAGCTACACCTGCCTAATCGATATCACTCCCCCTTTGAAATGTTGGGTTTCCATATACATCAATGAAGAAGAGTCCTCTTTCAGGCTCTTCAGTAACTAAGCAGTTCACAAATTTTACCCCTTCCGGTAGCTCCCTATTACAGTCAAAACCAGGCACCTTGGCTTCAGGCTCAGATTCAATCCTTTTTCTTTTTCCTTGGGATGATTGAGGTTGAGATCCTTGAGCCTCAGGAAGAGCGGACTGTATCCCAAGTCGAGTGGCGCATTGATAAGGTTTTAAAATGTACCTTTTGAGGGTCGTTTAAGCCCTTATTTGGACGAAAAGCGCGGATATCTGAAGAAAATGGCCAAAGTCAAGAATCGAGACACTCAGTCTTTGAAATACAAGGGACGGCGTCGGTGTTATCTGTGACGCCGTCGAGCACTTTTGTGGCTCGGTAGCCAAATTGATTATTTACAAGTGACGGTGTCGGGCTTTAAAAGAGTAGGTCGTCGCAACTCGGACGGCCTACATTTGATCGAGCGGCCTCGGTGAAGAGGACGGCGTCACAAGCATAAGGTGGCGCCGTCGCAAGACTAACGTGGCCAAGACGAAACCCTAATGGCGGCGACCCGGCGTCACAAATTATAAGGTGGCGCCGTCGCGAATGTAATCTTATATATAGAATCCGAATTTTTCGGTTTAAGGGTGTAGTCTTTTGGAGTAAAACCTAAACCGAACCAAGGTTGTCTTGCACAGATTTTAGGGTTCCAAACCCTATCTTACACCAAGATAAGTGCTTTACTTCATTAATTCAATTATGTCTTCAATTATTTGTGTGTATGCTTGCATGTTCTCCATGTCCGGCTAATTTACTTGTGTGTTTGCTTAGGGAATATGAAACTTAACTATTGAATATTGATTGGTTGTCTCTTATCTTAATTGTTAATGATCTAGTAATGCGATAGGTCATTCGTTGTGTAGTTAATGCTTGATTAATCTTTGTGAACCTTAGACTATAACACCTAGAGTAGTTGTAGGCTAAACCATCCAAAAAGTACCTTAGAGTTAGGTTTATAAATCCTAGAGATTTTGTAGGCGAGACCCTTTGGTAGTTTCAAAGACTTAGGGATAAGCATACCCTACGACCTTAGACACACAACACAATTAAGAATAAGGGCGTGACAATTCAACCATCAATAGGAGATAATTAAGGAGTAATAAAACCTAAGTAAACACATCTTTAAAATATCATACGAGCACACAATAATTAGACATAGACTACCCTCACCTTAGTTAATTAGATAATTAGATAATAAGCGTAATCGGTGAAATACCAACCCCAAATCTAAACCCGAGATTCAGTACCTTTCCATTTCCTAAAAACATAAAAGATAAAAATAATCTTCCTCAACCCCAACCTTAGCGTAGTAACTCCTCACTAGCATTCCTATTCCCTGAGAACGATATCAATTCCGTGGCTTACCTTAATACTACACTACAATGATTAGGTTCCTTTGCCTGGGGTGTTGAAAAACTTGCTCGACGAAAGGAAGTTCCTTTTACCCGAACGACGCGTGTAGCGTTATCAAGTTTTGGCGCGTTGCGGGAATAGAATAGCTAGTTAGGAGTCCACTCGTTAGGTTTCCTTGCTTGATTCCTATCAAGTAAACCTTTTCTCATTTTAGCTTCCTTGTAGTCTATCCCCTTCTTTGTGTTTGTGTTCGTGAAGCCCTTTTCATTTGTCGCTATGGCAAGTGAAATTGCATTTGAATCATTAACAAATGAAGAACAATTGAATTTCATGATTGGATTGGTTTTATTGTTCTCTTGAATTTGTGAGTGAACTTAGAGATATCCAAAGGAGACGGGTGTAAGGTTGGATGGGTTTGATAAATTTTGTGCTTGTGTAGCTTCTAATCAACGATCATTGTTAGAATCAACTCCTTTTAGTGAGACCCTCTGGAAAAAATTTGATAAAATCCTCCTAAGCATAAACCATCAGTTGTTACAGCTTGAGAAAATGGATAAGGAGGATTTATCTAACCTTAGGCATCATGATCAAAAAGACCTGGTTTTTAAGAACATGGAACCTAAACCCGAACAAGATTGTGAGATGGTTAGAGTTGAACCACCTATTTGCATGTGTGGGATAGATTTCAAAACATATGACACGCATGAGGAATCCTTTAGGCAAATAGAACATAGTGATCAAATTTTTGAGAATGATTCTTATGAATCGGACCAAGAATTTGAAATGGCTAAAGAAGGATTTGAGATACTTAGGAGTGTATTTGGGTTAGATCATACTAAAACACATGATGAACATTTAGGAGATCTAGATATAATGGAGAATGAGGTGGAAACTCCAAGCCCACAAGTCCTACCATCACTTGAGGAACACACATCGCCTATAACTTACCCGGAAGGAGTAGAAGGGACTATAGGAACCCCGATTGATATAGAACCTTTGGACCAAACGCCACTAGAGAATGTAGGTTTAGATGCTTGTTGTCATGACCTCTCTCTTAGTCCTAGGGAAGTTCCTAATTTTGATGAACCGGAGCCTAAACCAAAAACCTTACCCAATTTTCCGCCTTTAGATGTGAATCTTGGAATTGAATTAGGCCCCAATCGACCCATAAAAATAAATAGTCCGGGTAGTTGCTTGATAAAGGTGGTAGACTCTAGGCCATGTAGAGTGGAAGCTAATATAGGAGTAACCCATGACCTTACACACTTATATCACTCATTCATGGCTGATAACAAAAAACATTATGGGTTTAAACCGGGTTTATTAGGTCAAGATGGATCCTTAACTAAGAATCTTTTGAAGTTGATAGAAGATGATCCATTTTTAGGAGAGAGATTTGATTCACCCGCCACACCCACAAAATTAGGTAAGGTTAGAATGAATGGAGCACACCCCTTTGAGCATATAAATTACCCATCACCCTCTCCTCACATAGCAAATTTCCACCCTAAGGGTGTGTATCGCTACTATCACCCACACTTAAGCTTAAGTGTAGGAAAAACTTCCCCTTTATCCGTTAAATAAGGGTAGAGTCAGGCTCGTGACTCGAACAAAAACAAGCGCTTCTTGGGAGGCAACCCATGTGTATTTGTTTTTCATTTTTATTTGTGTGTCATATATCTTTTCATTATTGTATGTTCTCATGTTTGAATTTGTGAAAATACTTTATTTTGTCTTTAACCTCGTCTTAATTACATATAAAGGTATTTTACAAAAGGGATAAGTGTAGGGAGGATTACACACGTTTTTAAAAGAACATGAACATGAGAATTTCAATTAATTAAAAGATATACATGTGTGTTTGTTCGAGTCAAATGCTTGTATCGAGTCATAATGGATGTTTTGCGAAAAATTTTCCACATTTTAAAGATGTAAATTTTCCGAATTTTTCCGTAAAATCGAGACCGGTTTTGTCGGGATAACTGACGACGTCGAGAAGGAGTAAAACAATGATTTTTTTTCTCGTTTTGTGAGCTACTTATAAATTTTGGAATTTTCCGGTCTTAATTTTCCAAAAAATTCTGTAAACATCCATTCCACAAGCATTATATCCTGGTTTAGTAGAGTCTTATATATATTATTACCTGCGATTTTACGCGAAGGTTTCGTTTATTTTCTTCAAGTGTGCAGGTTTTATTTATCAAGAAGAAGATACATAAGGTTAGAAGGAGCTTTTCACACATATATTCTTCTTGGAAAGGATTTAACCAATACTTCACACACGGATCCTACCGAGCTAATCAGGGGAGTATTAGTTTCTTTCGTTTTTATTACCTTCTATTATCATAACTTTGATACTTTCGGGAACATTGGGGACAATATTCAGTTTAAGTGTGGGAGGGAAAATAAACAGAACTTTGAAACTATGCTTATCCTTGAATATTTGCCTTGTCCAATTTCATTTGTGTAATAAACCATGAGAAAATGTCGGTTAGGGTAATTTTGACACCAAATTTAAAATTTTTCATGACATATAGGAGTGGGCCATTAGTCTTAATAAAGCGTCTCATAGATAGGAAGTTATATGACTAGCACAAAAAACCCTTTACCACCTAAATTCCACCCAAAATGTGAGGATCACCCTTAGATTAGTAGGAACTAAAGCATTCATCTTTAATGCTTAGTGTGTGAACCGGTAGTATAATAGATTCTAGAACTTGTTTTGTGATGCATCCCGAGATCGCTAGTAAGACTACACTTGTGTAGTTAGGAATAACTCAATGATAAGAGGCATTAGGATAACCCTTGTTTGATACCCGTAATATAATTACTTCTTCCACATCGGTTGAGTAATTCCCCCACACCCTTGCGTTGTACTCATCTTTAGTACACGATACCCCTAGTTAACCCCTCAGAGCCTATCCTTTTGGCGGTTCTCGTGATGTTTCACTTTTTTTGGAATATCAATAAAGAGCATTGTTTACACCCCACCCCCAAAGGTACACCCAAATAGCCTTAGCCTACCTTGTATGCACTCACTTTTAGTGCATTATTGTTATCACCCTAAAAACCCTTAGTTCAATTATCTAGTTGCTTGCATGAGTTGCTAAGTCGAGTCATATCCTTTGTATATAGTTTTGGACGATTGGGACTCATTGGAAAAGTTAAAGTTTATGAAATGACGTGAAGGGAACGTTAAATTCAAATTCCCTTTGTTTGCTTAATAATGTACTCCAAGTGTTTTGATTTTTTCAATTCGGGTCAAATTAGTGTTAGAATAATAAAAACTCAAGTGTAGGGATGTGCCTATAAATCTCTATCATTTTGATGTTACCGTAGAGGATGCTAGAGTAAAAGTGTATGGAAAAAAAAAAAAAAAAAAAAAAAAAAAACGGGCTACCATCCTACATCTATCCTTTAAATTTATGTTTGTGTGTTTGAGTTATCTAGAGTTTAGAGTGTCGAGTCTTGGCTTAGCAATGCCATTCTTCGTATGCTTGTAACATAAAGATTTTGACTTGCCACCACTAAATAGCCTATCCCACCAAACCCTTTGTTTCCTACCGTAAGCCTAACATTACAACCCTTTAAAAGACCTCTTTGATAGTCTTTCCTAGGTGCTTACGCCAAGCGATGGAGGTTTGATCTAGTCTCAAGTCTATGGTAATCTATGTACTAGGACCGGTTAATGAGTGTTTATCTTCCATTTCAACTTGTTATATTTCATATACACCGAGAGATGTGAGTATCCAAACACCCCATGTGAGGTGCTAGTATGTAATTTCCGTGCTTGTTATAAATTTTATGGGGCTTATATGTGTTGTGGATTGTTCTAAACCAATGCTTCATGACTCTAACTTATAAATTAATTGGCAAAAAACACATTTGCTTTAGGAAAAGCAAATACCAAATGTAGGGATATTTGATAAGGTTTTAAATGTACCTTTTGAGGGTCGTTTAAGCCCTTATTTGATCACTTTCGTATCCGTTATTACTTAATATCGTTCATTTTCACTTTTAGGTCTCTTGAAGGCAAATTGCTGGAATGGCACTTATTTGGACGAAAAGGCGCGGATATCTGAAGAAAATGGCCAAAGTCAAGAATCGAGACACTCAAGTTCTTTGAAATACAAGGGGCGGCGTCGGTGTTATCTGCGACGCCGTCGAGCACTTTTGTGACGGCTCGAGAGCCAAATTGCTTATTTACAATTGACGGTGTCGGGCTTTAAAAGAGTAGGTCGTCGAACTCGCAGACGACCTAGATTTGATCGAGCGGCGTCAAAGGTTCAAGAGACGGCGTCACAAGCATAAGGTGACGCCGTCGCAAGACTAACGTGGCTAAGACGAAACCCTAATGACGGCGACCCGGCGCGTCACAAATCATAAGGTGGCGCGTCGCGAATGTAATCTTATATATAGAATTGAATTTTTCGCTTTTAAGGTGTAGTCTTTTGGAGTAAAACCTAAACCGAACCAAGGTTTGTCTTGTACAGATTTTAGGGTTCCAAACCCTATCTTACACCAAGATAAGTGCTTTACTTCATTAATTCAATTATGTCTTCAATTATTTGTGTGTATGCTTGCATGTTCTCCATGTCCCATTAATTTACTTGTGTGTTTGCTTAGGAATATGAAACTTAACTATTGAATATTGATTGGTTGTCTCTTATCTTAATTGTTAATGATCTAGTAATGTGATAGGTCATTCGTTGTGTAGTTAATGCTTGATTAATCTTTGTGAACCTTAGACTATAACACCTAGAGTAGTTGTAGGCTAAACCATCCAAAGAGTACCTTAGAGTTAGAGTTTATAAATGCTAGAGATTTTGTAGACGAGACCCTTTGGTAGTTTCAAAGAGTTAGGGATAAACGCATACCCTACGACCTTAGACACACAACGCAATTAAGAATAAGGACGTGACAATTCAACCATCAATAGGAGATAATTAAGGAGTAATAAAACCTAAGTAAACACATCTTTAAAATATTATACGAGCACACAATAATTAGACATAGACTACCCTCACCTTAGTTAATTAGATAATTAGATAATAGCGTAATCGGTGAAATACCAACCCCCAAATCCAAACCCCGAGATTCGTACCTTTCCATTTCCTAAAAACATAAAAGATAAAAAATAATCGTCCTCAACCCCAACCTTAGCGTAGTAACTCCTCACTAGCATTCCTATTCCCTAGAGAACGATATCAATTCCGTGGCTTACCCTAATACTACACTACAACGATTAGGTTCATTGCTAGGGTGTTGAAAAACTTGCTCGACGAAAAGGAAGTTCCTTTGACCCCGAACGACGCGTGTAGTGTTATCACGCATCCTTTAGTCTTTCATAACGTTTGCTGAGGGATT
The DNA here is from genome assembly GCA_022545495.1 of Chrysanthemum lavandulifolium. Classification (NCBI taxonomy): domain Eukaryota; kingdom Viridiplantae; phylum Streptophyta; class Magnoliopsida; order Asterales; family Asteraceae; genus Chrysanthemum; species Chrysanthemum lavandulifolium. The sequence continues at coordinate 285,182,164 of CM040242.1, read as the reverse complement.
TCATCAACTCTTTGACCACCACATTTTGCTTCTTTCCAATGATGGGACCAAGTTCATCGAGTTCAGTGATCCCAAAGTCAGAAAATTTAAACGGATCATGAACTTCAAAATCTCTCTTGTCATCCCCCTTGTAGACATTCATTGCTAGTGGTTTGGATCTGGGGATGATTTTCACATCAGTGATTTTCTCAGGGGCCCTTCTGCTTGTCATGGTCCAGTTGTAGTGATCGATCCTTTCTTGCCTTATTGCAGCAGCCCTCTTGTTCTTTTCATCTAGTCTTTTTGTTAGGGCAGTCATCTCAGCAACCTGAGCTTCTTTAAACTTAAGACCAGCTTCTCCCTTTTCCAGTGTCTTTGGATCGATCCCTATCTTCTAAGCTTCCTCATGAACCACTTTAACCAAGGCTTCTTTGCTTCTTTGCTCTTCCTCATCCTGTTTCTTGAGTCTTTCTTCTTTCTCAAGATATGCAGTTATCTGTTCTGGATTGAGCATGTACTTTTTGCCATGTATTTCATAGAGGATTTTGACAGGCTCAGTTGTGGTCATGATGGCTTTGTCTTTATCCTGGACTGAGGAAGAAGTCGTAAATACCAGTGGGGGTGTAGTTGTGACAATTGGTGGTGTTGTTGTTTTTGTCGCTGAGACTGTTGTTGTGATTGGTGTTCCTGATGGTGGGATAGATGATATGGGTGTTGCAGATACAGGTTGAGATGGATCCCCCTCAGTGTGAGAGGGAGTCTCTTCAGCAGCTCTCTCCCCCTCAACTGTTGCTGCAGCGTCAGTGAGAGCAAGAGTTGGTTGTGACACTGAGGGAGAAGGAGCAGCTTGAACTTTGAAGGCTTGATAGATCTCCGAGACCATGGACTGGATGTCTGATGTATCTTGTTGAAGACTTGAGACCTTTTCATCAAGATTGGCCTGAGAAGTTTCTAGTGTTGTCATTCTAGGCCCGAGATTCCAGGCCATAGAAGAGGATGATTTAGCCAGATCAGCAACCTTTGTTACCAGGGATCCTAGGGTGGACTGAAGAGCCTGCACTGAGGAGGGATGACCCTGAACGTTTGCAGTGTTTAGCAATGTGATGAGTTCAGTGAGACTGGACGAGTTCTTCATGTAGGTTTCCGTAGCCTCAAGCACTTTAGAGTTGAGTGCAGGGTCTTCTTTGACAGCTTCCCTGATTTCATCTAGCTAGCTTGTTGTGAGTATCCTGAAAGAATCTGAGAAACTTCTTCTGGTTGTCATCCAGCCTTTCAAGATGATCATACATGAAATCCCTGTGCTCATTATTATTTGCATGGTTAGCAACCACTTCAGCTTTCAGATCGGCATAACTAGCAGCTGCTTCAACATGCTGATCCCAGAGAGTATCAGTAACACCAGAGTAAAGCTTCCTGGTAGCCCTCTTTAACCACATCACAAGCTGCCTTTCAATAAGAGGCTGAATGTTGTCATATTTTTTTCAGATCCTCAAGGCAGGAGGAAGAGAAAGAGTCAGAAATGTCATCATCAGGCTGAAAGGGTGACTCTTCAGTCTTTTTTAGATCAAGCTAAGGCTCTTGTTCTTGTTGTTGAACATCGCCCATTTCTTCACCACCGAAAAATTTCTTCCTCACTATCTGCGAGCTTGCTCTTCATCGAAAATAGTATGTCATTGACCTCAAAGAACGGTAAGAAGACCATGGGGTGATGGGTTTCAGATCGTGGTGGTTTAGTCCTCCGAGTCTTTGTCTCCTAGTGACCCTCAAACACCGATGGGTTTTCCAGTGTCTTCTCCGAGTTAGGATTGTTTGTGAGTTCCGTATCGGCGGGTTATTTCTTTCCCTCCGAGTCTTTGTCCCTCGATGCTCCTTCAAGCACTGGTGGGTGTTTCCCATTGCCATCCTTAGAAGCAGTGGATGTTGTATCCCTATCAGTGGGTTGTTTGTTTCCCTCTGAGTCTTTGGGATCAATAGTTGTGCCCTCAGAAAAAAGCTTTGATTTGCGAATGTCCTCATCAGGCTGAGTGGAAGGCGCTCCCCTACCAGCGCGTTGTGTGTTTCCCTCTGGATCTTGGGGAGTAGTCTTTGGAACCAAGGGCACTGACTGTGATTGATCGGTGTCTTCGTTGTCACTAGGGGTTGTTTCTTGGTCGCCTTGGATGTCTTATCGATCGGGGCCTTTTGTGCCTTTAGGTCAGGCTCGAAGCCTCGGGGCCCGAGACTTGGGTTTGGTTTTAGTCCCACCGAGACTTCCTCTTTCTTTTTTTTGGGAGTAGGGTTTGGAGACACTGAGTCCCTCTGGTTGTTTACAGCAACCATATGGGCCGTCAATTCTATTTAAGTGACAAGGGATGGGTCCTTTTGAAAATTTGAGGGGCTCAGGGTGGCACGTAAAGAACCATATTTATATTTCTGAGGATTGCAACCCAGTAACACTTCTAAAGCACATGAGACAACCCTAGGGTACGAAACGTATTTCGCCCTAGTTTTGCTCTGTAGCTTGGTTACGAAATCACTATAAATGATCTCCACAATGTCGACATCAGTCCTAGTCATCAAGCTGTATGCCATCTTCAACTGAATAGCATTAATATGTTCAGTGGATGAATGGTTCCCACCGAGAACCTGAATCACGAAAGTGAACAAGATCTTCCAAGCCACAGGAAAGGAGTTCTTGGTGACTGGGGTTTTGTCCAAAAATTTTGGATCCAAAACAATTTTACCCAACTCAGCCTTAACAGTGGTTGGGTCAGGGTGAGCAACATATTTTCTGGATTATATTCAAGCCATGTAGATGTACAAAAGGTTTTATAGTCCAGGGTGACTGATTGTTCCCCATTTAAAATTAAGAATTCGATGAGAAACTCCATGAGTGGTCTGAGGTCTGTCTCATCAGTAGTGGGTGTCGGGTCATAGGCCACTACAGTTGCCCAAAACTCCCTGAGGAGGTTTTGGTACAGTATTGAAGAGGACTGAACAAAGGCCTTTTTAAGTGGGTAATTTAGCAAAAACTTCATAATTCCCTTATAGGCTGAGACATAAAGTGGGTATTCAAAATTGCCTATAATATTGTTTGTTTTAAACTCAACATTTTCAAGACTACCTACCCACTCAGGTGCAAACTGAAGACTTTGTGTTCTTGCCATTTCCATTCAAAGGTTTTAAGTTTTTTGATAACATGATGACAAGAATAATCAAAGAAGTAAGATTCTTTTAAAGTTTTTGATAAAACTTTTGTAAGTTGTTTGCAGAGAAGATTTTGCCTAAAACTGGTTTTAGATCAAAGAACACACAATTTTTTCTAGGTTGAGAAAATATTTTGACAGAGTTTGGATGCAGAAAAAAAATTGTGTGTGTTTTTTGTGTTTTGAGAGGGGTATTTACAGAGTGGTAAGAGGGTAGATTTTGCACATGTGAGGATTTGTAAAGTTTTTATTGAAAACATTTTATTTGCCTCATTTAATGCGACCACTTCACTACCCGCAGTTTTCTCATGGTTTTCAAGGGAACAGTTGCAGTGCACAGTAAAAGTGCATTTGTAGAGTTGAAATATCCTGAGGATATTTGTTGTGAGGATGGGCATTAAATGCCTAGTGGGATGAGGTAAGTTTTGAGGGACCCATGACATGGATGACAGAAGGGTTAAGAGACATATATTCCTATATTAAATTGGTGAGTTTACCAACCTTGGACTTAAGTAACTGAAATACTTAGAGCATTTAGTTACTCATTCAATGCTCTTTGTCCAATGTTAGGGACCCTGAATGAGTCTTACCCATTCAGTGAGAAGATAATTTTTAGGGTTTTGTTCAGGGATCAGGGACCATTTCAGAGAGAATATGCTTTGAGGTCGAACCCTGAACATTTTGGATAGTAAAGTCCAAGGCTTGGTTATCAGGTTGCTGACTTTCAATGTCAGGCATTCCTAATTCAGCTTTCAGTCTTCTGAAGGTAGGTTCATCCAAAGGTTTGGTGAAGATATCAGCAAGCTGATATTCAGTAAGGATGAAATGGAGTTCTATGTCTCCTTTCATGATGTGGTCCCTGATAAAATGATATCTCATATCAATGTGTATGGTTCTTTGGTGAAGGACAGTGTTGTTGGAGATTGCTATAGCACTGGTGTTATTACAAAAGATGGGTACCATCTTGTAATGGATGTCATAGTCACTGAGTTGACTTTTCATCCATAGCACATTGGCACAACATCCTACATAGCCATTGATTGTTTCTTTTTAGCACTCCAACAAACCAGCTTTCCTCCAAGAAATTGAAAGGACCCTGAGGTACTTTTTCTGTCCATGTTGCAACCTGTATAGTCAAAGTCAGAATATCCTTTGAGGTCAAACCCTGAAAATTTTGGATAGTAAAGTCCAAGGCTTGGAGTTCCCATCAGGTATTTGAGGATTCTTTTTGCTGTAGTGAGATGAGATTCTTTGGGATTGAACTGATATCTTGCTATTAGACATACTGAGAATTGTATGTCTGGTCTGGAAGTAGTTAGATACATTAGTGATCCTACAATTCCCCTTAAATGAGTTTGATTAAGCGATTTGCCGGTGAGATCGGGTCCAAGGTTATTTGGAGGACCATTGGAGTCTTCAACGAAGCACGCCGAGATCTCATATTTCTTTAAGAGATTTATGGTATACTTCTCTTGACTGATGGTGATTCCTTTATCAGTTTTCCTGATTTGTAGTCCAAGGAAGTAAGTGAGTTCACACATCATGCTCATTTCAAATTTCTTTGTCATCAGTTTTTCAAACTGTTTGCAAAGAGTATAATTTGTTGAGCCAAAGATGATGTCATCAACATACACTTGAACTAGTATCATATCTTGTTTTGTCCTATACATAAACAGCGTGTTGTCTATCTTTCCTCTGACAAACTTGTTTTGGATCAGGAAGGCTGAGAGAGTTTCATACCATGCTTTGGGAGCTTGTTTTACTCCATATAGCGCTATGTCAAGCTTGCAGACATAGTCAGGATGTTCACTACTCTCAAAGCCAGGGGGTTGCTGAACATAAACATCATCTTTCAGTTTACCATTCAGCAATGCACTTTTTACATCCATTTGGTAAACTTTGAAGTTCATGTAGGTTGCAAATGCAAGGCAGATCCTGATGGCTTCCATTCTTGCAGTAGGAGAAAATGTCTCATCACAGTCAATGCCTTCTTATTGACTGTAACCTTTGGCTACAAGTCCGGCTTTGTTTTTAATGACGCCGTTTTCATCGCTTTGTTTCGTAAACCCACTTCATTCTCGTGACAATGACATCCTTAGGACATTTGATCAAGGTCATGACCTTGTTTTATCAAACTGTTGAAGTTCATCTTGCATAGCTTTGAACCCGCTTGGATGTTTTAGAGCTTCATGACACTTTTGGGTTCTATTTCTGATAGAAAATCAGCATATACACATTCATTGGCTGAAGTTGCTATTAACGTAGCAGCCATGCTTCTTGTGAGCATGCCTTCAGTGGGTTCACCAATGATGTTCACAAACTCAATGTCTTGAGATCTTGTCCACTTACTTTGTAGTCTAGGATCTGAGCTTGATGAGGTCACTAGAAACTCAGGAATGGGTTCAGATGCAGGAGCCACAGAATCATTTAGATCATTTGTTGAGATGCTTTGTTCAGGTTGGGGTTCATGAATTACAGGTTCCTGAACATTTGGTTCATATACCTATCCAGTGGGGCCGATTGATTATCAATGAATTCACCGATTGTTGGTTGAGGAAGGTTGTGGGGTAAGAGAAAGTATGAGATATCAACATCAACTTGATATGAGGAATTGATTTTAGTGTTGAACTCATTAGGAGGGTATCTTCATGAGTCATCAATTCCTATTTCCTCCATCGAGGTATTGGTAAACTGATGCTTTCGAACTTTCATCAAGGGTGACATGGAAGGTTTCCTCAACTTTTGTCTTACGGTGTTAAACACCACAAGGCTTTGGATATCGATGAGTAGCCTAAGAAATATCCATCATCAGCTTTTGCATCAAATTTTCCTAAGTGATCCTTGTGATTGTGAATGAACACAGGACACCCAAACACATGAAAGTAGCTGATATCATGAAGTCTTCCTTTGAAGATCTCATATGGGGTCTTGTTATGCCTTTTGAAAATGATTGACCTATTTTGAGTGTAACATGCAGTTTTGACAGCTTCAGTCCAGAAGTGCTTTGAAAGTGCTGAGCCATTTAACATAGTTCTAGCAGCCTCAATGAGAGTTTTGTTTTTCCTATCAGCAACCCCATTTTGTTCAGGGGTATATGGAGATGAAAATTTTTGGGAAATTCCTTTTCATCACACAAACTCTCAAGCTCTTGATTTCGAACTTCGTACCATTGTCGGATTCGATTTGTTTAAGCTGTAATGTCATTCGGTTTTCAATCTTCACGATGAATGACATTATGGTATCACCGCTGACTCTTTTGGAAAGAAAGTATACCCAAGTGTATCTTGAGAACTCATCAACAATGACAAGTGTATACTTCTCTGCTGGATTGATCTTGGGTGACGGGTCCAAAGAGATCCATATCACGAGAGGTGAAGGCACCTTTGATGGAGAAATTTTGTTTGGTTTTGAATGATGCTCTGTGATGTTTGCCTTTTTCACAGTGAGCATGGTTTATCTTTTTCAAAAACCAGTGATGGTAAACCAAGGACTTTTGTTTTGTTTTGCCAAGTTCTTTATATTTTTGAAGTTTAAATGAGAGAGTCTCTTGTGCCACAGCCAGTTGATAGTTTCAGTGGCTTTGGCAAAGAGACATGTCCCATTCTGAGAGAGAGTTGACATGTCAAGGACATATACATCATCTCTCCTGGGAGCTATTAAAACAACTTCTTTGTTAGCATTGAAAATTATGCCTTGTTTATCATTGAACTGCACTATGTATTTTGCATCACACAACTGACTGACACTGATGAGATTGTACTTTAGACCATTGACATAAGCTATTCTGAAGAAAACTATTCCATTACAGTTTACTGAACCATAACCTTCAGTGGGACATGATGAGTTATCACCAAATACTACCTTGGGTCCTGGCTCCTTTACATAAGTGTACAAATACTCTTTTACACCAGTCATGCTTCTTGAACATCCACTATCTAGATGCCAAATAGGCTCCCTGGCGTGTCTCTACAAAAATAGTAACCTGAATTAGTTTCTCTTGCTGACCCGCTTACTAGTGGGCGTGGGTCTCATGGTCTGTTTGAACTTACCAATTGTTTCATGGTCAGTGGTTGAGTGAAGTGTGCTACCACAGGTTTTGCATTTGCTTACTGAGGAAGACTCAGTGATGCGGGGTTGTTTTGAACTTCTCACAAATAAGCACAAAACACAACCAGAATAGTAACCAACAAAATCTAAAATAGAGATAAGAGACAGAAAGATAAAAAAAAACTTGAAACTAAGAAATAACAAGTACCAAGCTAGTGGATTGGGGTAAACCAGAGCAGGTATTCGTACCACTCAGAGGTGGCAGATCAAGATGTTAGTCTACCCGTTTGCACCCACAAAGACTTAAGTACTGTTATTTAAGAATGAAAGTAGACTTATAGAGCAATATGCAGCGGAAGGAACAAATCACAATTACCCTAGATTTACTTAGTCTAGGGCTAATGGTGAGCATGAAGCAACCAGCAATTATGCCAGGAGAAAGCTCTAATTTTTCAATTAATACCCAATACAGCAAGGTAATCGAGATTGACCACCTTAGGAAACCCATAAATACTTTTAATTGTTGCCGGAGGGATCAGGAAGAAAGATCCCCAAGTTTCTAGAAAGAAACCCTAGAAATTAAATCAACCGTGATTATGAGCCTGAGGCTCTGATACCATATGAGAAAGTATCAGCAACAATATAATCACAACAACACCTTTATTCAAACCAGAACCTCAATAATTGGCATAGATTGAACCAACCAACAATACACAATGTTTACAAGGTCAGGTTAAGACAATAACTAGACAGTTACAAAGGAGAAACAAACCAGTACAATGATCAAAAGAGAGTGAGTGTGAGATAGTGACTGCACACATAATTGTGTTTCTAGCCCTAGAATAAAGGGTTGTTTAAGTAGGAGAATAAAATACACTAAGCCCCCTCAACTCTTCTGATATGAATAAAACCAGCAACACACTTTCTCTTATAGAAGATAACTATGATTTGTCCATGAATGGCCCTTGATATAAAAGATGCAATACGACACATCTAGAAGCACAATTAGCAATTGATAGATTGATATGTTTGAGCAGAGATTATGATGATATATTTGAACATTACCCATGCATAGCAACAAGATTTAAGTATTTAGTGTATTGGTTGATGTATTTTTGGGTATCTAATCACGTAGATACTACCATCATATCCTTCTTCCGGCTAATCAATATTATACCATAAACAATCGCCATCAACACATTATTCGCTAAAGATTGTGATGTCAGTGCATTGATTCCAACAAATATGACATAAATTAAAACATTGATCCAATTGCTCCGTATTACATTTTCTAAATCCATCGCCTTCTATGCACTGTGTCAAGATAATTCTAGTTCTATGTGATCTCCATCCAAACAAGCAAGAGTTAACGAATAACAAGTCGTTGATCTGTTTTTATCAATAAGGAAAAGCGGTGCGAATATGTAATGGACTTTCACCTTATTGTTATTGTATGTAACCAACTTTCTTATACCATTTCATGTAACATAGTTCTATTTTTTGCCATTGTATGCAGGGTTAATTCTTATATCTTAGCAAAAGACATGAACTGGTAAAGAAAACAAAGGTTTAATTTGCTACGTAAATGCTTAAAAGTCACTCACATGACATCAATTGGTAAAGTATATACATTTAACCTTATAGGATACTTAATGCAATTGCCGTTAAAAAAAATCAAACGTTAAGATTAAGTAGTGCGTTACACAACACAGGAAAAACATGTAAATAATGTTCATTGCAGTTTGGCTCGACTTCCTTAACAAAAACTAGAAACGCGGAAAAGTTCATTACATTTAATTTTGGCGCGATTTTTCTTAACAAGAATGAAGCAGAAACAATGAAAACGCAAACTTCTTTTAGCAAGCACAATAGTGAAAGAAACTGTCCTAGATAAAGCCCAAACAATGCCTTCTTTGTAAGCAAATTTGCCATCTTTCAACACAACATCTTTTTTTTTTTTTTTTAAATGATAACTAAGAATCAAAATAATCTTATAACCCCAATATGCTTAAATCACAAGAACCTAAATCGTTCTTTAGAACCCACAAATCTGTAAAAGTGACCAGGAAAATAGAAAATTTACTTTTTCTTTAGTCTTGCTACAAACTTAATAAAAGAAAACAATATTTTAGAAAAAGAACGCAGGGTTTTGTGAAGGAGGGTTTAATGACCGAAATTGACTCAAAAATCTCTTTGAAGTATATATACTTTATCGTATTTTTTGTGCATGTGTGGCAATATATTATGTATTTATCTATCACACATATCCTTATTGTATTGCAATTATATACGTATATAAACAGTATTGTACTTTTATATGAATTACTATAAGCCTATATATATCAAGAGGAACGCATGCATATTTTACGAACAACTACCTGACTATGTACTTCAGCAATCGATCTTTTACCATGATAAAGCATATTTTCATCGTCTTCTTTCTTATCTTTCTTATCGTTCAACACTCGTCGGCTAAAGTAATATACAATGTTGCTGCGTTAGGAGCTAAAGCCGACGGTCGTCTTGACACAAAGAACGCGTTCTTGAGAGCATGGAATATGGCTTGTGCTTCTACTGCTCCAGCCACCATCTATGTGCCGTGGTAGGTACTTGATAGCATCAGCGGTTACGTTCTCCGCCAATCATGCAAGAACAAAGGTATAAGTTTTACCATAGATGGCACTTTGGTGGCACCTTCTAGCTATAATGCTATCGGAAAAGATGATGTATGGATTAAGTTCCATAGGGTTAATCATGTTACGATATCTGGCGGAACGCTTGATGCACAAGGTGGTTCTTTGTGGGCTTGCAAATTATCGGGAAAGACGTGTCCTAAAGGAGCTACGGTACGTACAATTATACACTACAATTTATACACAAATTGCACTTTCTTCTTCTTCATATACAACTTAAATTTAGTTATCAAATTTTTTTATTAAGTAGTTCATATTTAAAAATGTGGATAGAAATATCATATTTAGAACACACCTACGATATTGAATTATCTACAAATGTATGACATTCTTTAATTATAGAATTTCAACAAAAATTATGCATTCACAGTGGTCTCTACAATATGCATAGAGTTTTAACTATACACTTAGATATCAAAAACTTAAAAACAGGTATTGTAGTTTGTTTTGCAAAACTCATTTGGGCCCAACATTGCAAGCAACATAAATAGAAGTTCATAATGCAAATTATTTTTTGCATATACCTGTAAAATAAATATACATTTTTCAATCGTTGCCCTTATCTCTCTTGTCAATGAGCCAGTTAACATACTTATATGTCAATGGTTGCAACCATAGCTATGAACCAACATCAAGTGGCTAAAACATGGGACACCAGGATTATCCAGAAAAAAGCAATGGACATTTAAATATTTGTTTCTTTTGAATTCCTTATAATAGTACTCTAATTAACATATATTTATGATTATGTGTTACAGACGCTTGGCATCTATCATTCCCAAAATATAGTGATCAACAACTTAAAGTCATTAAACAGCCAAATGTTTCATATCCTCCTATATGGATGCAACAATGCCAAGCTACAAGGTGTGAGCATCTTAGCATCCGGAACCAGCCCGAACACGGATGGTATACATTTATCACTTTCTACTGGTATTACCATCTTGGGCTCTACGATCTCGACGGGAGATGATTGTGTCTCGATAGGCCCCGGAAATTCCAATGTCTGGATAGAGAAGGTCACATGTGGCCCTGGTCACGGCATAAGGTATATTTATAATATAAATCTGCTTAGATTCAACTTATCTACATGCATATTCGTATGTATGAGTCATATATGTTAAACCAATAAAACACTTGCATAAGCAAATTATTCAGAATACAACACTTTGAAATTCTTTAATCCGTATAACTAACTAAATGTACATTGCATTTGTTTTTTCAGCATTGGGAGTCTAGGATGGGATTTGCAAGAAGCCGGTGTCCAAAACATAACCGTAAAAAGCTCAACATTTATAGCTACTCAAAATGGTGTGAGGATAAAGACATGGGCTCGTCGTAGCAATGGGTTCGTGAGGAACATATTTTTCATACATGCAACAATGGTGAACGTAAAATACCCAATCATAATAGATGGAAAATATTGCCCCCACAATACAAACTGTCCCAAAGAAGCTGCCGGAGTAAAGATCAGTAACGTGGTATATGAGGATGTACACGGAACGTCAGCAACACAAGTGGCTGTGAAATTTGATTGTAGCAAAGGAAGCCCGTGTCGTGGAATAAGATTAAAAGATGTTAACCTTGTATACTCTGGTAAACCTGCGATTTCGTCTTGCTCTTTCGCTGCTGGCACTGCTTCTGGATTACTCATACCAAGAAGTTGTTTGTAACTATATAGTTTGTGACTTTGAGCGTTATCTTCTTAGTTTTATAAGAACAAATAATATATATTAGCTTGTAATGTTACAGACAGGGATTTCGAAATATTCACTCATTGCAGCCTGTCATTAATTGAATGTGATTTTTATGCTATAAATTTAAACTTGTTTTACTCATTTACTTTGTTCATACAAAAATAAATTTTGTTGCTTCACATCTATATTGTTGCTGAGTGTCTAAGTGATTTGATCTATGATAAATATGCTCGATGATGTGAAAATGCTCTTATTTTTTTACACTGATTAGTGAGTAATAAACATGAAATAAGTGTGTTGGTAATTGTTGCTTAGCAGTAAATGAGATTCTTATAAGACACCTTAAACCAACTCAAACTCACTGAATATTATATACTTCTAAATAATAGATGAATTTCATCATGAGTCTCAGAAGAGAGCTACCCTGTTTGTGACATTAGAATGTGGAACTTTGTTATCATAATTTTCTTAAAATGCAATTGGAAATCCATTTCACTAACTACAGTTTTGCTAATACATTATTGAATACTCGATATTCAAAATTCAAAGTCTCCAACCTTGTAGTAAAGTCATGCAAATGGTTGTGCTAATGGTTGTTGGGTTCTTTGATCAACCCAAATATCATTTCCTAACACTATATATTTCTAGATTGGCGTTTACATCACGTTATATACATCTTGTTAGTATTCCTATAAATGGGTGTACATTGATTTCTTTTTTACCATAAAGTATTACAAAGTGGAAGAAAAATTAACATCCACTTAGGAAAAATGGCAAAGACTTGACTGTTTTTGGACATGGAATTTGGGACTTCAAATCGTGTATGCTCCACCAAACGTTCACAGGTTGGATTTGAGCGTAATTTTATGCTCACTAATTGTTTGATTAATTGTTCGAATGATTCAATGAACGGATTTATACCGAACCGGTTAAATAAAACTTCATATTATAAGTTGAACGACTGATTTAACTGCTAATGTGCCTTTGGGACAAAAAAATGCCACATTTTCAAATTTTGTGCCATTTCGTGAACAACAAATGCTCGATAAAACACTTGTAGTAAGTAACTCCAACCAGAGTATCGGGTGAAGATCGGTGTGTCGTTAGATGGTGTTAGGAATTAGGATGTTGGCATTGTTTCCTTCCACTATATATGTTTTTTATCCATTTTTTTCAACCATGTGGTAAATTAATAATTTAATTCTAACCGGTGCCTATGTTCTTCTAGGAGGGACAATGGATCAAATTAACAAGTCAATGCTTGAGTGTATGAAATATGGCTCGGAATAGAGTTACCCTGTTTATGACATCAAGATGTGGAACTTTGTTGTCTACCGAAAATGACATTCCTAAAATGTCAGTTGACACAAACCATTTAACCTAACTAATGTCTATCGGATTACTAATATTAGTAACACTTATCCTTTAGCTCAATTTATATGTAAAGACCACCGACCTACACCACCACATCCACTGCCACAAGTGCCATCATAAGTCACCTGTTGGTTTGTGGGAGTTAAAACACACGTAAACAACTAGAAGTGTGTGAGCTTATGGAGGCACACACGTTAAACACGAGAGTACGTGAGGAACGTTTATTATTTGAATACATTTGACCCGTTTTATGCATGTATGCAACCCGATCATAATACTCGACCCATGGGCTGTTTTGGCTTTCATCTTGGGTCGGTTGGTGAGCCTTGGGCCTTGATCACTTAACTGATCGGGGGTGTTTGGTTTTGTAGCTTGGTGCACAAGTATTGAGCCCAAGTTTTAAGTTCGGTTCATGAGCTTATAAAAACAAACACATCATGCATTAAAAGTAACGATTAATTGATATCCCTAAAACCTCAGAACTCACGATTAGACTATCCTAAATACCATGCCAAATCGATCCTATCTTCAAGGTGTTTTACCTGATCGGATTTCACTCAAGATCCGATTAGGGTTTTGGTTTTGGTTTTGAATTCTAAGCTTGCATCTTTGATCCAAGAAGCGATTAGAGGTTTTGTCTTCTGCTTGTTCCAAGTTTGAATCGCAGCAGTAAGGTTTTGATTGGTTTTCTGTCTTGGTAAATCTCGGACAGCAAAGGGAAGGATATTGGACAAGCTTGTCCGATATCGGGTAAAAAGAAAACTGCATCTTGGGCAGTTTGGTTCTCGAGTAGAAAAGGAAGAAAAGTTTCTTGGGGTTTTGTTATTCGTGGTATTCAAGTATTCAAAGTGTTGATTGGGTTAAACATTCTCGACTAGCGTTTATTCAAACGTACTTGGTTTAAGTGTTTGTGTGTGATACTCGTAGAGGTATCTACTTTAGATACTTGGTTTCTTGTTCGTGTTATAGCGTGCAATTGACATCGAGGGTTAGTTTTTCTATTTACCTTTTATTTATTATTGTTTAATTAATTACGTGTTTACCTAATTGCATTAACTATATCCAATTCCGCTGCGTATTCGTTTGCATTACTTGGCTAACTAGATTATAAAATCCCAACAGTGGCATCACGAGCCATCTCGGTTTTGCGATTATGGGTTACACGCTTTAATAAACATGTTTAAAAGGATGCATGAAATCTAATTAGTTATTCGTTTTATTTTTGTTTTGATAACTATATGCAATACTTGTCAATTATTAATAAAAAATAACAATATACACACAAATTAAATTAAATTGTTAATTAGAATTAATTTGTTAATTGGAATTAAATTTGTTAATTAGAATTAAAGGTTAATTAGAATTAATTGTTAATTAGAATTATATTGATAATTAGAATTACATATTGTTTATTAAATACATAAAATAGTGTAATTAATTGTTAATTAGTTTGCCATGCTTTTTATATGTTTTTCCGGTTATAAGACCAACTCAATTGCTTTATGTGGTGTATGAGGCGATCTAGGTTTCGTACCTAGTGATGGTCTTATGGTTCTCCTTTGGGAAGACTCATGAGAGTACTCGAATAATATGTGTTCATATATTAATATTTTATGTTTATATGTTTGTGATTCCTTATGTGCATTATTGTTACTTGTTTTTTACACCTAATTGTATGCAATATGTAATAATACATATCGTAATCATAACATTAATATTGGTCTTTATTTACACGCCTAAATACCATGCTCATTGTGACCGCTAATTGTTTCGTGAAAAATAGTTTTTGTTAAATAAAGTGACCTAAACTATTGAAACAAGCTTTTCATGAATTTAAAACTAGACACTATGAACACTTGGGATGTACGGCTCACCCACTAGAACAAACTATAAAGGGGTTTAAGGAGGTGTGCAATCACACCTAAAGGATTTCGGTTATTGCCTAGCTGCCTCGGCCCTCCACCTCCACGTGAGTTCGATTGAGCTACCGTGAACCATGATGATCACTACAATATCATGACAAAAAGTTTTAAAATAAGTGTTACAAAGTTGTTTTGCATGCTTCTTTGTACACGACCTTTACCACATTTATTTATGTGAATACCCTATGTGTAAAATTTTAAGTCTATGCCACCCAGCTATGAACACGTGCATTTGGCTTGACTTCTTGGGTCAGACCTTAGGGCCATTCCAACCCATGGTGATTATTTCTCTTAGGTAAGACTTTTGGTTATTTTTGCAAGTTCTTACTTGGTCGACTTATTTCGAGTTTGCTTGGTCAGACCTTGGACCCGAGGCATAAGATAAGAACTAAACATGCTCATGACATTATTACTTTTCTACTAATGTCTTGATCAGTCTCATAAATCTAAGAGTTGAATTATGCAATTAACGCTCGTCGCTTACCTCTTGTCCTACTTAGTTACTCACTGGTCAGACCTCTGGTAAATAAGTAGGAGTGCAAGATGGATCTTAGAAGGTGTTTGGTTTGTTGTCATGAATCACAATGACTATAGGTATAGGTATAAGTTGGAATAGAAATGCATTTAATTACTCTAAAATTGTTGTTTGGTCCAATATAAGAGAAATAGAAATTGCTATCAAATATAATATAATAATATAAATGGACCCCAATATAAACAGTTGGATGTATTGTTTATGAAAGAAGTACCACAAGAGAAAGATCAAATATAAAATAATAATATAGAGGGCCCCAATTTTTAATTTCGATAGAATCTGAATGGGTATTCTAATACCGCTCATATTAGTGAGATATGAGCAAACCTCCGCTTATGGGTATTCTCAAACCAATAAATACAAAACAAACATAATATATGATTTCCAAAGTCATACCTTTATGGAAATTAGGCCCTACCAAACACCTCCTTAGTCATAATTAGTAACTAGCGAGGTACTCGAAAGGCGTTATGGCGCAGGGTACTCAAATAAAATTTTCCGTGAATCATGTATTTTAGTTTACTAGAAGGGTACCAGCAATGCTGTGGTACCGGTGATTATTTTATGGCGAGCAAATGCTTTTCATTTTGAACCTTCCTTATTTAGCATGTCCCAAATACTTTATAACGTAGTTAATATATGTTTTTCAAAAGTAGAACGTCTAACTTATTAATAGTGTAAATAGTTAGCACTTTCATTTTTTAAATTTTAGCATTAAATTTGTGGTTATAAGTTTCATGAACTTTTTTTTTGTAAACAATTTTATTAAAATATATCATTATTAGAGGGGGTTGCTATATGGTTTAAATGAGACTTAAATTTTCAAATTTTACACTAATTTTCTAATTTTCCTTTTATAGTAATGTTTTTTGTCTTAAAATTTTTAGACTTCCTTTTATAGAAAGTCCCAAATGCTTTATAATGTACTATAGATTATGTTCTTTTTGACAATAAATTTACGGATATTAAGAATTTCGTTTAGCCCGTGCCCGTTCGGACTCGAGCCCGTTGGCCCGTGCCTATTTGGCCCATGCCTGTTCGGGCTCGAGCCCGCTTGGCCCGCACTCGATTCGGCTTAAGCCCATTTTGTCCGTTAACCGCTCGGGCTTGAATATCCGTATGATGTGCTTTATTATTTGTAATAGTGACATTTAATGCGGGGTTCCAGCACGTTGCGCGACGCATACCTTGAAATATAATTTTCTGGTGAATCATGTATTTTAGTTTACTGTTTTCTTTTTGATAATAAATTTACGGATTTTAAGAATTTCGTTTAGTTCGTGCCCGTTCGGGCTCGAGCCCATTTGGTCCGTACCCGTTCGAGCTTGGGCCCATTTGGACCGTTGCCCGTTCGGGCTTCAATTGTATAATGTTCTTTATTATTTGTATTAGGGACATTTTAATGCAGGAATTATGTTTAAGTTGGTTGTACAACATGCTTGATAATTTGTATTTCTTGTGTAAGAGGTGTTTTAATAACTGCATTAATTGTATTTATTGACCAGTTAATTAATTAACTACATTAAATATCTTGACCATATTAGTAGTGCTTTGTATTTTGTACATTAAGCTTTAAGGACTTCTAAGTCTTAAAATTAAGATTGATGAGAAAGATCATTAATAGTGCATTATGTATTATACAATAGGCTTTGTATTTTGTAAGTCTTAATTTTAAGACCATGAGGAGAGAGATTCATTCCTCTATTATAAGTAGTATAGAGTATAGATTAATGGGTATTTAATTCTTTTAAGAATGTAATTATCGAAAATACTATAATTGAACTTTCTATGTTATGAATAAATTGTGTTGATTGCAACATAATTTGTAAACAAAGTTGTTTTTTCCTTTAAAAGACAAACTTAGTCTCTTTTCCTGTTAAGAAGAGTGAGACTTATTTCTATCTTTTCTCCTTAGTTGACAAACTAAGATAGGATTACAAACATTTAAACTCACTTATGATCTTTCAATACCCTTTTAAGGTCTAGAAATAATTGAAAGATAAAATATTTCGTGTAACTAGAAAACATTTTGTTTATAGCTACCAAAATAAATGACATCTTGCACTTGTCATGATGTATGAGTTTAAACCGCAAAGAGTAAAGAAATTACTAGAATATTAGCTAGGTAATTTTCTTGGACTTTTATTATTCCTAAAGTGCTAAATACCCTTGGCATGTAGACGATAAAGAAGGAATTGCATGCTAAAGATTCAAGTTAATTGAAAGTATGAATGGCTAGTCCATCATCTACATAAGTAGGACGTCATATACTTTGTTCAATACCTAAGTACATTGCTACTCGTAGGCATTCGAAGAAAATAGAAAAGTGTATAAAATTTCTATATGCTTTCTACTGGCTATGTAACACTTACAATGTTGACAAATCCAATAGGAGCATTGTATTTTATTAACTGAAATAACATTCTTGTAATGTTGTCATTTTCAGTGGGAGCTACGAATTTATTTCCTTGTTAGTCACCCATATCATTTCAAACTTGATTTGAAATAATTCATTACTTTCGAATATGAAGGACTAAAGGAAAATTGCAATTTATTTTATTAGATAACACGTTGCCTTTCTGCTTGTTGCTCTCAAGCGTTATCTATAGAATAATAATCCACAATTCCTTATTAAAGGTTATGGTTCTAAAACTACTTGTAATATCTATGACATTATCATATTGTTTACACAAATCAATCACATGATTGTTTGTTTTCATAATATGATGTTGTGCCTTACACAAGTGGGAGAAATCTCAAAGTGTGTGCAAGGAACAACAATATTATTGGTATCTCTTGACCGCAAGGTAAAGAAAACTAATAATTCTACTAGGATTTAAACATGCGATATGTTTGTTGCCCTACTACATTCTAATAATGATTCTACTAGGACTTGAACATGCAAGATGTTTGTTGCCCTACTACATTCAAATGTCATGATATAGTGTAAAGATAATTTAAAATTTGACTACATGTTTTAGTCAACATAATTATGGTTATATGATAATGATCATAATTGTGAAGTATAAACTTAACTTGAAATTACTATAGAACTCAAGAGTTTGCTTTCATGATTACTTTTGTTAGTATAATTATGCATGTTAAGACATAATTATAAAGTCCTTGGATTAACCAATGACTTATAACATAAAGTATATATAGTAAAATTGTTATGTCTTCTAGTTAACACATAAACATAAGGCATTTGAATTATTTAAAGACTTATAATGTATTATTGACATGTTCGCTTTCTTGTAAACACATGAACATATAATTCTTGAACAGCTTCTGTCTTCTTGTGAACACGTGAACATAAGGTTCCTGTATTATTCAAAGAATATACATTATAGCATGTACTTGGTTCAGAAATACTTAATATGCAATTTTGCTCGACCCAATTGACAAGTATTTGGTCCAAAGAAAATTAAGTTATCTCGAAATTTTGCTATAGTTTCACAATTCTAATACTCATAGAATATCACTTCATTATGGTATATCTAATGTGATGAAACAAACCTTATTCATATTGTTTGGTTCATGATAGCTTTAATTGCTCTACCTCCAAAACATATCAAGGTTAGAAAATTGTGTATGTCGTGGATACACCCAATATAGTTCAAACCTAGAAGGTGTTCAAGACTACTCATAACCAAAACTCCTAACCCCTTAGGGATTTTAGATTTTTCCACTCAAACCAATCGACTCATAAACCCTTTTGGATATTTATTTATCTACACTTCCTAGCTTGAAGATTGTAGTTTTGGTATTCTTCCTAGCTCGACGAAACACAAAACTGTTGCTAGAACTTTTGGTTAAAGAGTGATACCTAATTAGAGTTGTTAAAATAAATTCCATTATGTCTTGATTTAAGTTCTGAATTTGTTAAAATCTTATGAAGCATTTTATTAACATATCTAGATATGAGAACTTAAAATGTATTTTGTGGCTCCTAATAAAGAGCAATTTATTGTTGCTTAAATACTTTGTATTTAGAGAATTGTCTCTACTTACAAAAGTAAGTGCGATCATATACACATCTCGAAGATATTTGAGAACAAAATACTTGACCTTCTAAAATCCACTTATTAATTTCATACTAAGGTTAAACATGAAAATGTCAGCCGAAGTATAACGATTACTCTCATTCATAAATCCGAAAGGATGCCTCATCACTTGAGTGATATTTTAGTATCAATCTTGAGGATATAAGTTAGAAGATTATTGTAAATGAGCTAACTACTAAAATATATTATCATATCTTGAATCGATAAATGTTTTAGAACTATGAATGATAAGATTCAGTCCTTAAAAGGCAAATCAAGTTTTGAGTTTGATTGTTATTTCGCCTAACAGTTAACCTATGAGGTTGGAATGAGTTTCTTTTGAAGAAAGGCTCACAAGGACAAAATTATATACATATTAATGCATGGCGTTTTATAAGAAGTTTTTAACCTACTTAAGCAATTGACTGTGATTAGATTTTCTTATATACACATGCATTAATTATATAAAGACATTTAATTGTCATACATGTTCCTTGTATGTGGAATATGGCAATTATATTTTATAACTCTTTCTTTATGGTTATCTTTTGCGAGGATGGTGTGTAATCAAAAGGGTTATAAATCTATATTATCTTTATGTAGTGTACAAAATTTAAGCAATCCAAGGTTGGATTGGATCATGCATCTAGGAGCTGAGATCTTGAATTTAATTACAATATGATTTTGATTAAATTAATATAACTCTTGAGTACATCTGACATTAAGTGAGAGCATTGTGTTTATCCTTAAAATTTATATGTTGAATATATCATTCCATTTAAGCTAGATATTAATCCTTAAGCTTGGAATGAAACTTCACTTGAAATTTAGGGAATAAAACAAACAACCTTGGAATAAATGTTTATCTGGGATAAACAAATGCGAAAAATTAAGTCCAACACAAATGTAATATATCATTCAAGCAAGTCTTAAATGGTATATTTCACTTGAAGTAATTTATTACATGGATGGAAACCTTATGTTTTAACTAAGGATCTATCATGTATATATTATATTGTGTATAGGACTAGTTGTTGATTCTACACAAGAGCAAGATGAGCTGACAACAACAATATCTAATTGAGAGTATTTAGGTTATTGGTATTACATATGTTTACAAATTATAAAGCATAAGTGTTGTATAAGTCATTGATGCTAGAGGATTATTTATACTAGTTGAAGTAGGATTTTATCTTTTATGATAAATCTACTAACTAGTTATGCTCAAAGATAGAGTATTGTTGCATTACATATTAAGGAATGAGAATACCTTACACTTTTAGAAACTTTAAAGATGATTTGTCAAGATGTCGTTGATTTCTAATACCTCATGCAAGGTAGGCGACATCCCATACTATAACTCTTGCAATAGTATATGAGATAAGACACCGATGAGTGTCTAAATACTCATCATTTTGTATAATATAAACTGCAAAATCATCGAAAACACTCAAAATGCTTCAAAATGATAAAAATATCACAAATCGTGTTTTATGTGTTTTAAATGCAAAAATCAAAATCGGATGAAAAATGTATCAAATTTGCAAAATGGCGCTTTAGTCCCCAAGTTTCTAAAATTGTCAAAATAGTCCACGAGTCAAAATTTCAAAGAAAAGTCACCAAAGGTCCTTTTAAATCATAAGTTGTCAAATTTAGTCCTTTGGTGAAAAATATAAAAGTTTTGAGAAAATTACAAATTGGTCCTTCAAGTTTGAAAAAATGTCGAAATGGCCCTGAAAAATTGCAAAGTGGCAATTTTGATCCTTATACTTTTGAGGTTGTCACTTTTGGTCCCTTGGAATAACTTTTCGATTTGGCGCCTTGACCCTTGATTTTTCGTAAATTACATAACAAGTCCTTGTTATTATTAAACCTTAAACCATTTTGGACCTTGGACCCCAAAGTGACAAATTGCATTGTGACCCCTTTTATTATTAACCCTTGGGTCAAATATTTGGTCAAACCACCATGGCGCCAAAAGTCATCCCTTCACTCCCTATCACTGCAACAATCTCCATTCCATCCCTCCTCAACATATCACTTCCATGTTCCTCACCTCAACAACATCCAAGAATCATTAAATGGTCACTATACATTCACTCAACCATAGCCAATGTTATATCCATTTCCGCCAAAAATGATAAATGGCCAAGATTGCTAAATGATCCAAGGGCCTCAAATTAGAGGTGGGAATAGCTCGGTGGACAAGTGGGAACATTGGAGTATAAAAAGAAGAAAGAGGATAGTGAAAGTCTACTTTATTTAAGTTTTCATCAATGTCGTTTTTATAATAAATGTTTTAGTTTAAATTAAAATGATGTATCTTTTGTTTCATTGTATCAATTTCAAGTTTATTATCCTTTGTAAGTCAATTTTAAGCTTCAATCCCAAGTTTTCATCTAAGTTCCAAATTTAATGTTTATTGTTGAAAATTTGATTTTCAAAGTCCTATCATTAACTCTTTAGCATAATTATTTTAATGTTCAAATAAGCTTATTTAAGCTTGTTACATCTTTACAAGCTTAAACTCAAGTTTCAACCAATTTTCCATCATGGTCAACAAAAGTCAACTGGAAGCTCAAATTAGAATTGGTAATGGATAAATGGAGTTGCAGAGGTGATGTTGGGTTTAATTAGACTAGTTTAGATTGGTTTGGATTGGTCTAGCCTGCAACACCATCTTGACCTCATGTAGTATTTGTCTCATTTTTTATTTTCAATCAAATTTTGCATATTTTGCTTGTTTGAGTATCTGTGGTCACCACTTGTTCTTCTTTGTTTAATTAGTTGTAACTAGGTAACTTAAGCTCATTTGGATCATTATAATAGTTATTTAAGCATACATATTTTGAGTTCATAACGATAGTTAAAAGTGGTGTTTGGATTTAGCCATGTAAACTGTGCTAGAGGATTGTAATGGTTAGGACTTGTTGGTTCAAGTTGTGTTAACTCATTTGAACTCATTTGAGTCTTCAAATTGTATTTGCAAGTCACAATAGTCAAAATCATCTATCAACTGTCCTAAGCATCCCTTTGTTGGAATTTTTGATAGCCAAAAGTTTGTTTTGTGTTTAACTTTCATATACTACTTGCATAAGTGTCATTCCATCAAGTACACCATTATCGGTCCTTAAATCATGATCAAACCTCAAATTGGTCAACATTTCGGTTTGTGAAAAGTCAAAATTTCTAAATACCGTTTTGAATAAACTTTGGAATTTTATTGTGTGCTCATTATTAAGATTTAGCTTAAATGCTTTTGGGAAATTAAAATTTAGTGCTCAACAAAATTAGAAAAATATTGGTTCGTTTTAATTAGCTTGTAAAGTGCTTATTTGTTAGCTTATTTTGGCTACCCTTTTCTGAAAAGTCCCCTGTGCAACAGTTACATCTTGTGCTTATTTTAGTTGGTTTCAGTGCTTATTTCGTATTTAATTTGCTTTTTCAAGTTTCATTTTAGTTTATTAACAGTTTTTAAGCTTATTTCCATATTTCCTTATGCTTATTGAGTAGCTTATTAGCCTTCCTAGCTTAATCTTTTTCTTATTTCCTTTTAAAAGTCCACTGTTGGGATTTGCAGCTTATTTTGTGCTTATTATAGGTTTTTGTAAAAAGTTCTAGTTATAGAAAGTGCTTATTTTCTTGTGTTTAACAAGTTTGTAAAAGAAAAATCGAAAAAAAAAATAAAAAGGCAAAAAGGGGTCTTGAGATTCGAACTCGGGACCTTGGCCACCAACACCACGCTTGAAGACACACACACAACCAAGCGCCCTTGGGACTTGTCTTGGTTTTATTTTGCAACATTTAATATATAAGGGTATTTAGTCGGTTTTGCTTTAAGCACTTCTTTAGCTTATTTTGAGCTTATTTCACATAACAACCATCTAGTTTTTATTTTTCTTAGATCAAGCATAAGTTAAAGTAGTTTTGTGAATTTTTCATATTTTTCTAAAAACGTTTAGTATTTTTAATAATTAATTTAGTTAAATTTAGTTTTAAATCATAATAAATAATTTAAGAGTCGAAAAATACCCGCTTTTTCCTAAAATTTTCTTTTATCATATAGTACGTAATAAAATTGTTTTACACTTGTAGGACTTTTATTTCATAAATTTTACGTTTTGTCTTGCGCTCAAACGTAATTTTCGTACATAACGCTCGTTTTAGTTTTAAGTAACGTTTTAGTAATTTGAGTTTACGTTTTAGTTAAGATAGTTTATTTAAGATATTTTATTTTATAAAATCACAAAAACATCATTTTAAAAATAGTGATAGCGTTTATTTAATATTTTTAACTTTTAATTTCTTTTAATTTGCATTTAAGTCATTTGTTATTTATTAACTTTTTCAAGAGTGTAATTATCCTATCCAAATCCTTTCGATCACTATCATTAGTGATCATTCTATCGTATGAATCTAGTGTTTGCACACCATTGAGTCTCCGTGGGACATAACGACCGGAATTCATTATATTCTCCGGACTTCATTGTATTTGTGCTTGAACTGTTTTAAGCTCGATTACGGTGGTCATTCACAAGTGGCGGTTTGTGTGATTAGACTTGACGGTTTTACAGATCAAATTTTGCGCCACGCGGGGAGGCTTTAGCGTGTGTTAACCATTTTCGAGATCCATTCTTGCACATATACCATCTTTTGTAAAAGTTTTTGTAAAGTTTTCAAAATCCAAAAGTTCATTAAATCCCGAAAATATTTTCATTCTTTGTTTTTGCAATATGTTTTCAAAAATCCAAAAATATCCATCTTTACCCTCTCACATCTTTTGATTCTACATTTCTTTTACCCTCTAACCATTTGATTCTTTCTATGTCTCATCCTCACCAATTTGGTTGTGAATGGTGTGGGGACCTCAAAATGGTGGAAATTGCCCGGTTGTGGCATTGTGAATCCGGAAGCGGGTTTGTCTATGACCAAAATCCCTACAATGAAACAACTAATTTCCTCAACCAACCCCCGCACTATGAGATGGAGACATATTCTTGTGAGTATTGTGGAGGTCCTCACCCGAGTTTTGAGTGTCAAACAGGGAACACGCTTGTCTATGAGCATAATCCTTGTAACAATTATGACTACTCTTATCATGACCAACCTCCACAGTACCAAACGATTCAAACACAACCTCTGCAAATTCCTCAAGAACTTCTCGAAAATTGTCTAGATATACTCAAAGATTTGAAAGAATTGGTTAAAGAAGAGTCTCGTCAGAAAACGTATCTTTGAAGAACAAGCGACTAGAGTAAGTTCCCAATATTGGAAACCTCTCGTAATGCGATTATGATGACGATGACGATGATGATTTTGATGAGGAATCTACGACTCCGGTGGCAATCCCACTCCGTTGAAGAAGGAAAGAGTATGGGAGAATTGTTGGCGGAGGAGAATATGAAGAGCATAAGAGCTATATATGTTTTCGATAAAGTCGATGCTCAGAGTGGCAATCCCTCCGTTGAAGAAGGAAAGAGTATGGCATAAGAGCTATATATGTTTTCGATAAAGTCGATGCTCACCCACTCCGTTTGAGCCTTTCATTTCCGACTCTTCCCTTCACTCACGCGGTTGAGAAGTGAATTCCTTTGGAAGAGGTCGATGATCCTATTTCTTTGAAATTTTTGATCCCAAAGACTCTCTCATCATGGGGTTAAGCATCTCAAGACTATTCGGAAACGGAATCGTCTAATGTTGAGAACCTTATCCCGATCCCAAGTGAGTCCGAGGAATTCTTGACCATGAGTGTGATGTGTCTTCTCCTCTTACAAATGATCTTGTTGAGACTTTCTCGATTTTGACAAAGTGATTATAGTGATGCCGATTCTTTATATTCTAAAGACATAGAATTTATTGATGCATTACTTCTACATTCGAGATCGTCAACTTAGAAGAGGATGTTGACCATGTTGTTTCCACAACAGTTAATACGACTATCACTAATCCCTTATTCGAATTCGATTACGAATTTACTATAAATTCAATTAATCCAATCTTTGATAGTGATGAGTCGACACGGAGACTATAATGGACGAGGTGCATATTTATAGCCCACGGCACCGCACATGTCCCACCTCCGTATATTCTTCATGAGGAGTTCTCGGTGAACTCACTCATATCATATCTCCGCTGGAGTATGATTGCTTGGATGGCAAAATCATGATCGGGAGAGAATCTCAATTTGCATAGTTATGACAAATCTTCCCACCCTCCCAACCGAGATGCCTTCCAACCCTAAGAGCTTAACCAATAAAATCCAAATAAGTGCAACGCACTTAATCCAGGAAGAAGATCTAGTCATGATTGTTATCATGATTTTCCTTCTTTTCTTCACCTACTCGGTGACTTCCTCTCTTCTTCACTCCTTCGGAGTGAGGACACTATCTTTGATCCCGGCATTTTCAATTATCATTTTGAGCCGGTTCTATGTGTATCTCATCGGTGTGGAACTTTCACGTGCTTCATATGTTTATCCAAACATCTTAAATGAAAGTCCGATGGATATTGTTTCTTCCACTTTGCTTCCCATGAACCAATGAATGCGGGTCGAGTCAAGCTAGCGACTCGAAATCAAAAACAGAGCTTAACATGGGTTTTCACCCATATTTACCCTTTCTAGTGTGGGGGTTGCCCCACATGTTATATATATATATATATATATATATATTAAAAATAAAAAAAAAAAAAAAAAAAAAAAAAAAAATCTTTCTAAATAATGGCCGTAGTATTTCCCTTTTCGTTCTTTGTTTCGCATAACCGCTGGTACTTTGAATATTGAGGCAATATTAATTTCTAAGTGTGGGGGAATTCTCACGAATTTCATGTATGTATTTATCCCAATTCCCGTTTTGGCCAAAAATTTTTTTGGAGTAAGTGTTTACATTCACTCAATTGGTTATCGATCCGCCATGTACAGTAAGACAAAAGGATTGGCTAATCCAGAGCAAACGGCTCTTGGTAAAGATATATCAAATCCGTTTATATGGCTTGCAATTTGCCCAAAATTGTATGGTTCTCAACTCACCATATCCTAAAAAGTGAAGAGTTGGCTAGCCCGCAAGGTTATGGCTTGTGGTAAAGGCATGGAAAATCCATAATTGGTATTCACTCACCAAAGATAATTCGATAATTTATCTAAGAGTTGGCTAGTCCGTAAGGTATGGCTTCGGTAAAGACACATCAAATCCGTTATATGGTTTATGATTTGCCAATAAATCATTTGGTTATCGTTGTACCAAGGTTCTTACTTGAATCAAAACAATTGGCTACTCCGTAGTGATGGCTTTTGGTAAAGAGTTTTCAAATCCATCAAGTTTTCTCAAATCATTGCTAGGGACTAGCAATATCTCGATGTGGGGATTGATGAGTGTCTAAATACTCATCATTTTTGTATAATATAAACGCAAAATCATCCGAAAACACTCAAAATGCATCAAAATGATGAAAATATCACAAATCGTTGTTTTATGTGTTTTAAATGCAAATTATCAAAATCGGATGAAAAATGTATCAAATTTGCAAAATGGCGCTTTAGTCCCCAAGTTTCAAAAGTTGTCAAAAATAGTCCTGGTAAATCTAAATAAAGGAAAATGTCATTTAAGGTCCATGGGATTCATAAGTTGTCAAATTTAACCCTTGAAATGTAAAATTTGAGAAAATTACAACTTGGTCCTTCAAGTTTGAAAAAATGTCAAAATGGCCCTGAAATTGGAAAGTGGCAAAGTTAGTCCTTGTACTTTTGAGAGTGTCACTTTTGGTCCCTTGAAACATCTTTGATGATTTGGCGATTAGGTCCTTGTATTTTCGAAATTGGCAACACAAGTCCTTGTTATTATTAAACCTTTCATCCATTTTGGACCTACACCAAAGACCCCTGCCATATAAGCATTGTGACCCCCTTTATTATTAACCCTTGGGTCAAACTCAAGTCAAATAAACACCACCATGGCGCCTTTCATCCCTTCACCCTATCACCGCAACAATCTCCATTCCCCCTCCTCAATATATCACCATCCATGTTCCTCCCTCACCTCCTTCCAAAAATCATTAAATGATTCTCTACTCATTCACTCAACCTAAGCCAATAAAGTCCACTTTGGCGCCAAAAATGATCAATGGCCAAGATCAACTAAAAGCATCCAAGGGCCTCAATTTAGAGGTGGGAAAGGTTCGAAACAAGTGGGACATCTTGGAGCTATAAAAGAAGAAAGAGGATGAAGATAGTGGTAGTTAGTTTATAAAAATTTCACTTATGTCGTTTTATAATAATTGTCTTAGTTTAAATTAAAATGATGTAATTTCGGTTTCATTGTATCAATTTCAAGTTTACAAACCTTTGTAAGTCACTTTTAAGTATCAATCAAAGTCTTTCATCTAAGTTCCAAATTTAATGTTTATTGTTGAAAATTTCCATCTCAAAGTATCATTCAACTCTTCAAATAATCTCTTTTCATGTTCAAATAAGCTTATTTAAGCTTGTTAAAGCTTTTACAAGCTTAAATTCAAGTTTCAACCCATTTTCCATTTTAGTCAACAAAAGTCAACTGGAAGCTCAAATTAGAATGGATATAATGGGTGTTGCAGAGGTTTATTTGGGTTGGATTAGACTAGTTTAGATTAGAGTTTGGTTTGGTTTAGGCTGCAACAAAGCTCCGGACACATGTAGTATCTGTCTCATTTTTATTTTCAAGCCAATATTGCATATTTTGCTTGTTTGAGTATCTGTGGTCACCACTTGTTCTTCTTGTTTAATTAGTTGTAACTAGGTAACTTAAGCTCATTTGGATCATTTATAATAGTTAGTTCAAGCATACATCTCGGTTTGAGTTCATTGGATAGTTAAAAGTGGTGTTTGGATTTAGCCATGTAAACGTGCTAGAGGATTGAGTAATGGTTAAAACTTGTTGTTTCAAGTTTGGTTAACTCATTTGAACTCATTTGAGTCTTTCCTTGTATTTGCAAGTCACAATAGTCAAAATCATCTATCAATCTGTCCTAAGCATCCCTTTGTTGGAATTTTGATAGCCAAAAGTTTGTTTTGTGTTTAACTTTCATATACTACTTGCATAAGCATCATTCCACCTTAATACATCATTATCGGTCCTTAAATCATGATCAAACCTCAAATTGGTCAACATTTCGGTTTTGTGAAAAGTCAAAATTTCTAAATACCCATTTTGAATAAACTTTGGAATTTTATTGTGTGCTCATTATTAAGATTTAGCTTAAATGCTTTTGGGAAATTAAAATTTAGTTGCTCAACAAAATTAGAAAAATATTGGTTCGCTTTTAATTAGCTTGTAAAGTGCTTATTTGTTAGCTTATTTTGGCTACCCTTTTCGAAAAGTCCCACAATACACAGATTACATCTTGTGCTTATTTTAGTTGGTTTCATTTATTATTTCGTATTTAATTTGCTTTTCAAGTTTCATTTTAGTTTATTAACAGCTTTTAAGCTTATTTCCATATTTCCTTATGCTTATTGAGTAGCTTATTAGCCTTCCTAGCTTAATCTTTTCTTATTTCCTTTTAAAAGTCCACCGTTGGGATTTGCGACTTATTTTGTGCTTATTATAGGTTTTGTAAAAGTTCTAGTTATAGAAAGTGCTTATTTTCTTGTGTTTAACAAGTTTGTAAAAGAAAATCGAAAAAAAAAAAAAAAAAGGCAAAAAGGGGTCACGAGATTCGAACTCGGGACCTTGACCACACCATCCACGCTTGACACACCGCACAACCAACCGCCTTGGGACTTGTCTTGGTTTTATTTTGCAACATTTAATATATAAGGGTATTTAGTCGGTTTTGCTTTAAGCACTTCTTTAGCTTATTTTGAGCTTATTTCACATAACAACCATCTAGTTTTTATTTTCTTAGATCAAGCATAAGTTAAAGTAGTTTTTGTGAATTTTCATATTTTTCTAAAAACGTTTAGTATTTTAATAATTAATTTAGTTAAATTTAGTTTTTAAATCATAATAAATAATTTAAGAGTCGAAAAATACCCGGCTTTTTCCTAAAATTTTCTTTTATCATATAGTACGTAATAAAATTGTTTTTACACTTGTAGGACTTTTATTTCATAAATTTTATGTTTTGTCTTGCGCTCCAACAGTAATTTTCGTACATAACGCTTGCTTTTAGTTTTAAGTAACGTTTTTAAGTAATTTGAGTTTACGTTTTAGTTAAGATAGTTTATTTAAGATATTTTGTTTTATAAAATCACAAAACATCACTTTAAATATAGTGATAGCGTTTATTTAATATTTTTAACTTTTAATTTCTTTTAATTTGTATTTAAGTCATTGTTATTTATTAACTTTTCGGTGAGTGTAATTATCCTATCCAAATCCTTTCCGATCACTATCATTAGTGATCATTCTATCGTATGAATCTAGTGTTTGCACACCAATTGAGTCTCCAGACTTCATTGCATTCGTGTACGACATATTACGATTCACAAGTGGCGGTTGTGTGATTAGACTTCACTCATATTCTCACTATATGTGAAATTTGAAACAAGTATCATTTACTCGTGATTATTTAGTTTTTCTTGTAAAGAAAGGTTGAGAATTTTAGAAACATTAGACTTCAACTTACTAATTAGTTTCATGCAACTGCTTTAGTATTTGGATAATTAGGATTGAAAGACAATTTTACTTTATGATGAATAAAGATACTTGGTATTTGTTATTCATTCATATAATAATTGTTATCCTATATTTGCATTAGTTTTAAAATCTATATTTCGAGTGATGTGAGCAAGATCCACAACACTTGTAGTCAACAAAGGATTTGTTATTCCACTTGATATGTGCAGAAAGATACCATGGGCCTTCTCCATAATTAATCGATAATTGTTCGGCCGAACCCAAAGGGTAATGCAAGATGATACTTGATTACATTTGGTATATCTAATTAAATTCTATAACGAGCTTCTAAATGGTTAAACTATATGGAATGAGTTAGGATCCATATCCATGGTTTAACGATATCTATAACAAAGGATGATTAAAAGCAAGACATTAATAACCATGCTACTTAGAAGATTTTATGAAACTATATCTCAGATACTTTTAGTTAAAAGCGAGTGAGAGCGTTGCTAGGCATTTTCGTCGTTAGTTTTGTGTGCCATTCGACACTCCAACTCCCAAGTGGGAGCTGTTGGTTTGTGGGAGTTAAAACACATGTAAACGACTAGAAGTGCGTGAGCCTATAGGGGCACACACGTTAAACATGAGAGTACGTGACGAACGTTTATTATTTGAATACATTTGACCCCGTTTTATGCATGTATGCAACCCCGATCATAATACTCGATCCATGGGTTGTTTTGGCTTTTATCTTGGGTCGGTTGGTGAGCCTTGGGCCTAGATCACTTAACTGATCGGGGGTGTTTGGTTTTGTATCTTGGTGCACAAGTATTGAGCCCAAGTTTTAAGTTCGGTTCATGAGCTTATAAAAACAAACACATCATGCATTAAAAGTAACGATTAACTGATATCCCTAAAACCTAATAACTCACGATTAGACTATCCTAAATACCATGCCAAATCGATCCTATCTTCAAGGTGTTTTACCCGATCGGATTTCACCAAGATCCGATTAGGTTTTGGTTTTGGTTTTGAATTCTAAGCTTGCATCTTTGATCCAAGAAGCGATTAGAAGTTTTGTCTCTGCTTGTTCCAAGTTTGAATCGCAGCAGATAAGGTTTTGATTGGTTTTCTATCTTGGTAAATCTCGGACAGCAAAGGGAAGGATATCGGACAAGCTTGTCTGATATCGGGTAAAAAGAAAACTACATCTTGGGCAGTTTGGTTCTCGGGAAGAAATGGAAGAAAATGTTCTTGGGGTTTTCTTGTTAGTGGTATTCAAGTATTCAAAGTGTTGATTGGGTTAAACATTCTCGACTAGCTTTTATTCGAACGTAATTGGTTTAAGTGTTTGTGTGTGATACTCGTAGAGGTATCTACTTTATATACTAGGTTTCTTGTTCGTGTTATAGCGTGCAGTTGACATCGAGGGTTAGTTTTTCTATTTACTTTTTATTTATTATTGTTTATTAATTATATGTTTACCTAATTGCATTAACTAGATCCAATTCCGCTGCACTCGCTTTGCATTACTTGGCTAACTAGATTATAAAATCCTAACATCACCTTCAACAACACCATTGCCCTCCAGGGAAACATGAAATAAACACACAACGTTATATCTTTCCGATAAAGGTTTTCAAGATCGTGATACTACCAATCATTGTTTTATTTTTGCAAGATCGAGATCATAATATCGAATTAGGATCTTAAGATCCTACTATAACGCTGCTTTTAACCTGACCGTAGTATTTATAAACCATATTTAGCTAAGCACGTACTCTTAAACATATTTAAAATATAATATAAATTTATTTCTTATTTTTCTTCTTTGCAAATTGAAACAAATCAATGTCGTGAATGAAATAGGTACTGTGAACAAACCCTTTGCAACCGTCCTCCTCCTAGATCCTGCAACGATTGACAAGCACGCCTCATCGATGCCATCTTCAATTGTCGATTCTGCACCCTTCACCTATCACAAGACGGTTTTGTGTCTCCATTTAATCTTTGAAGCCCTTTTCAGATCAGTGTAGACACCAGGACTACCATTAAATTTATCGTCATCACAGAGGAAAAAGGGAAGATGTAGATCATAATTCAAATTTTTCATCAATCTTGAGTTGTAGTCGTTGTGTTTTACCAACTTGTGATCTGATATTGACATTTCTTCTTGCTTGTTCTAAATTTGGCACAATTCTTATGGAATCAATGAAGTAAACTTATTAGTTGACATTTAAAAGATTCAGTTAACCATATCTAGCAATATGTGAACTAGTTTGAGTATCATAGGTTCGTTATCAAGGATTTAAAGGTACAATGAGATGATACCATGATCCTAGACCAAAGAACAAAATCTAAACTATAATTCTAGCCTAGTTCATACGAAAGTGATCCGTTAAACTGTAAGGGAAGCAATCAAACCGATATTGAACTTTAGTATTTATGGACATTGATACACTGTGTAACTAATCCAGAATTTTTGGTTCAAAAATCGTCACCATAACCTATAAGAGAGTCGGGGACAAAGAGGGAGTTGAGGATGGTGACCTGCTAAGATAACTCCATCGGATCCATACTGTTGCTATATTCATGGTTTTCATACTGATATTGTGGAAGAGACAAAAAAAATATAGAATTAATACGTTAAACGTTTTTACATCTGCATAGTTTGAAATATATTTTGGAACTACAATGGTCACCCAAAAAACTCACTATAATGTCATTTTTAAGTATGTGTTGTAATAGTATAAAATCTGCAAATTATTATATAAATCAAACACGAATTATATGAATGTTTCATGAGAATGTAAAATTATGGGATATTTAATAAGATTAACCTCTTAAAAAAAAAAAAAAAAAAAAAAAAAAAAAAAACTCTTCTAATTCAATTTTATTAAACATAATTTATAAATTTGTAGTTTTCAAACTTGTAATTTGAGCAACCAAAGATCGGATGGACAGTCACGACAAAAAATAGATCATGTAGGTGCATCAAGCACAAGCAGCGATTAAATGAACAAAAGAGACACGATACACAAAGAATGTCGACTAGAACAAGATAACACACCAAATAGTATACCCTCAAACGTTTCCTTTATTTCCCTTACTTTGAACATTGAGTTTACAAAGAAGAGTACCGCAAACTAAGCCTATAATCCCTATTTAATTATAGACAAAAGACTAAGTCGGCTAACTCTAAAGACAAGTCCAAGTCGGTTTCTAAGTTATAAACCGATCCTACATAGAGAAGAAAGATTAGATCCAAATCTTAATTGACTCTTAAAAATATGATCCCAAAAATTGTGGTCAATTACAAAATGCAATTATAATCAAAATTCGCAAGTTTCCACACGTCACTAGAGAAGACATGGGTGGAAAAATTGCTGAGTGGGATGTTTTAATGGATTGATCTATTTAAAGTTATGTTTCTCTCAAAATAGTATTTGAATGTTATAAATAAGGTTACGTTTTTTACAAAATAATAGTATTTGAATGTATTAACTGAGATTATGCTAGATGGCTCAAGCTCGCTTTGTGGTCTTAGGTCCATTGAATTTTGTTTTATCTTACTCCTATATAATGCGTACATACTTTTGTCGTAAATACTACAAATTAAGCATCGGTTACAACACTTTTAAGCAAACAATAAAACAAATAAGTAGTACAAATTGTCTTTACCCAAAAAAATAAGTAGTACAAATTGTTATACATATGGTACTAGGCGGTTACCCGTGCGTAGCAACAAGATTTTAAGTATTTAATGTATTGGTTAATGTATTTTTGGGTATCAAATTACGTAAATACTACCATCATAACCTTCTTCCGGCTAATCAATATTATACCATAAACAATCACCAACAACACATTATTCGCTAAAGATTGCGATGCTAGTTCATTGATTCCGACAAATATGACATAAATTAAAACATTGATCCAATTGCTCGGTATTACATTTTCTACCATCGCCTTCTATGCACACAGGTCAAGATACTTCTAGTTCATTGTGGTCTCCATCCAAACAAGCAAAAGTTAACGAATAACAAGTCGTTGATCTGTTTTTATCAATAAGGAAAAGCTGTGCGAATATGTAATGGACTTTCACCTTATTGTTGTTGTCTGTAACCATCTTTCTTATACCATTTCATGTAACATAGTTCTATTTTTTGCCATTGTATGCAGGGTTAATTCTTATATCTTAGCAAAAGACATAAACTGGTAAGAAAACAAAGGTTTAATTTGCTACATAAATGCTTAAAAGTCACTCGCATGACATCAAATGGTAAAATATATACATTTAACCTTATAGGATACTTAATGCAATTGACGTTAAAAAAAATCAAACGTTAAGATTAAGTGTAGTGCATTACACAACAAAGGAAAAACATGTAAATGTTCATTGCAGTTTGGCTCGACTTCCTTAACAAAAGCTAGAAACGCGGAAAAGTTCATTACATTTAATTTTGGCACGCTTTTTCTTAACAAAAATGAAGCAGAAACAATGAAAACGCAAACCTCTTTTTGCAAGCACAATAGTGAAAGAAGTCATCCTAGATAAAGCCCAAACAATGTCTTCTTTGTAAACAAATTCGCCATCTTTCAACACAACCTTTTTTAACAATGATAACTAAGAATCGAATAACCTTATAACCCGAATCCGAATATGCTTAAATCCGGGTGGTACCGAAATTTTTTAAGAGGGGCAAAGTTGAGAGTAAATGTCTAGTCGGGTCATGTCACTAACTCGATCTTTGTTGATGTAATGACGACGACTTTACTTTGAATGAAAGTGAACTGTTTAGCTAGAACCTAAACTAGTTGTTATTATATCGACAATATTTAGGACGTACTTACTTTTTATGATCGATATTAATATGAATAGAGATAGCGAATACGTAAATTTAGATAAAAAATTTTAAATAGCACACAAATCGAACATTAGATCATATATTCGAAAGTAAAGAATGTCCTTAACCATAGACTAAGATGTAGCTATTGGTTAATGTTTTACCATTATACTATTTATTCTCTTATGGCGGCACAATAAAAATTATGCATCATGATCATCCAAAGAAAATCGACATTGATAGAATTCTTAATATCTACTAAGAACTTTGTGGGGCAACTACCCACACCGCCCCATTGTAGTACCGCCTCGCTTAAATCACAAGAACCTAAATCGTTCTTTAGAACCCACAAATCTATCACGAACCTATTCCGTCTACCTCTTCTACTAAGAGAGTTAACCCTTTTTCTAAAGTGGGAGAGATTGAGGTGTCGATTCTCAAGATGAGGTTGTTGCTACCCATTTGATGAGTCTCGCTAATATTTTTGGTGGTGGCCAAGAGTTTGAAGATGAGTATGATGAATATGACTTCGATGACTATGCTAAACAGGTTCGTGATCTTCCGAGAATTTGGATTCCTTTAATGCCATGTATGGCACAAAGTTTCAAGGTCCTAGGAAGTAATTTTATTTTGTTGTGTCATATGTTATCATTTGAGTAGTGGTTTGTTTTCTTGTTTCGTTAATTGGAAGTATCTTGTTATTTAAGCTTTATGCCTATGTAACGGGCTGAGATATGGGATTTCACTCATATCCATTGTACTTAAACGTTTATTTGGTTAATATATTTACCAGTGCGGGATTACTCCCTTTACCCAAAAAAAATCTGTATGAAAAGTGACAGGAAAATAGAAATTTTAGTTTTCTTTAGTCTTGCTACAAACTTAACAAAGAAAAATATTTTTATTAAAAGAACGCAAGGTTTTGTGGAGGGTTTAATAGGACTCATGTGTTTGGAATTTGAAAACGGTAATGACCGAAATTGACTCAAATATATACTTTATCCCACTTTTTGTGCATGTGTGACAATTTATAATATTATGTTTTTATCTATCACACATATCCTTATTGTATTGCAATTATATACGTATATAAACAGTATTGTACTTTTATATGAATTACTATAAGCCTATATATATCAAGAGGAACCACATGCATATTGTACGAACAACTACCTGACT
Source organism: Chrysanthemum lavandulifolium (assembly GCA_022545495.1). Lineage (NCBI taxonomy): Eukaryota > Viridiplantae > Streptophyta > Magnoliopsida > Asterales > Asteraceae > Chrysanthemum > Chrysanthemum lavandulifolium. Next base: position 285,146,071 of record CM040242.1, on the reverse strand, counting down.
ATGTACTTCAGCAATCGATCTTTTACCATGATAAAGCATAGTTTCATTGTCTTCTTTCTTATCTTTCTTATCGTTCAACACTCGTCGGCTAAAGTAACATACAATGTTGCTGCGTTAGGAGCTAAAGCCGACGGTCGTCTTGACACAAAGAACGCGTTCTTGAGAGCATGGAATATGGCTTGTGCTTCTACTACTCCGGCCACTATCTATGTTCCGCGTGGTAGGTACTTGATAGCATCAGCGGTTACGTTCTCCGGCCAATCATGCAAGAACAAAGGTATAAGTTTTACCATAGATGGCACTTTGGTGGCACCTTCTAGCTATAATGCTATCGGAAAAGATGATGTATGGATTAAGTTCCATAGGGTTAATCATGTTACGATATCTGGCGGGCGCTTGATGCACAAGGTGGTTCTTTGTGGGCTTGCAAATTATCGGGAAAGACTTGTCCTAAAGGAGCTACGGTGCGTACAATTATACACTACAATTTATAGACAAATTGCAATTTCTCCTTCTTCATAGATACAACTTAAATTTAGTTATCCAATTTTTTTCAAGTAGTTCATATTTATAAACGTGGATAGAAATATCATATTTAGAATCACACACCTACGATATTGTATTATCTACAAATGTATGACATTCTTTAATTATAGAATTTCAACTAAATTTATGCATTCACAGTCGTCTCTTCAATATGCATAGAGTGTTATAACTTTGCACTTAGATATATCAAAACAGGTATTGTAGTTTGTTTTTCTAATGATTATTTGTTTATAAGAGCTGTTATGTTTGATTAAATTTTTGCATAACTCATTTGGGCCCAACATTGCAAGCAACATAAATAGTCATGAAGTTCACAATGCTTAAAATTTTTTGCAAATACCTGTAAAATAAAGATACATTTTTCACAATTGTTACCCTATCTCTCTTGTCAATGAGTCACTTAACATACTTATATGTCAATGGTGGGAACCATATATAGCTATGAACCAACATCCAGTCGGTTAAAATATGGATCATCAGGGTTATCCAGAAAAAGCAATGGACATTTAACATATTTTTTCTTTTGAATTCCTTATAACATAGTACTCTAATTAAGATATATTTGTGATTATGTGTTACAGACGCTCGGAATCTATCATTCTCAAAATGTAGTGATGAGCAACTTAAAGTCGTTAAACAGCCAGATGTTTCATATCCTCCTATATGCATGCAATAATGCCAAACTACAAGGTGTGAGCATCTTAGCATCCGGGACCAGCCCGAACACAGATGGTATACATTTATCACTTTCTACTGGTATTACCATCTTGGGCTCTACGATCTCGACGGGGGATGATTGTGTCTCGATAGGCCCCGGAAATTCCAATGTCTGGATAGAGAGGGTCACATGTGGCCCTGGTCAATGTAGTGATCAGCAACTTAAAGTCGTTAAACAGCCAGATGTTTCATATCCTCCTATATGCATGCAATAATGCCAAACTACAAGGTGTGAGCATCTTAGCATCCGGGACCAGCCCGAACACAGATGGTATACATTTATCACTTTCTACTGGTATTACCATCTTGGGCTCTACGATCTCGACGGGAGATGATTGTGTCTCGATAGGCCCCGGAAATTCCAATGTCTGGATAGAGAGGGTCACATGTGGCCCTGGTCACGGCATAAGGTATATTTACAATATAAGTGTGTTTAGATTCAACTTATGTGCATATTCATATGTACGAGTCATATATGTTAAGCAAATAAACACTTACAGAATCACTCATAACACCCTCAAATCAATGACCTTTTGACGTGAATTGGGAACAACTTATTCATTATACAACACTTTGATATTCTGTAATCCGTAATAACTAACTAGATGTAAATACATTGCAATTGTTTTTTCAGCATTGGGAGTCTAGGATGGGATTTGCAAGAAGCCGGTGTCCAAAACATAACCGTAAAAAGCTCAACATTTATAGGTACTCAAAATGGTGTGAGGATAAAGACATGGGCTCGTCGTAGCAATGGGTTCGTGAGGAATATATTTTTCCTACATGCAACCATGGTGAATGTAAAATACCCAATCATAATTGACGGAAAATATTGCCCCCACAATACTAATTGTCCCAAAGAAGCTGCTGGAGTGAAGATCAGTAACGTGGTATATGAGGATGTACACGAACATCAGCAACACAAGTGGCTGTGAAATTTGATTGTAGCAAATGAAGCCCGTGTCGTGGAATAAGATTAAAGGATGTTAACCTTGTATACTCGGGTAAACCAGCGATTTCGTCTTGCTCTTTTGCTAGTGGTACTTCTTCGGATTACTCATACCAAGAAGTTGTTTGTAACTACATAATTTGTGACTGAGTGTTATTTTCTTAGTTCTACTATAATATATTCGGACCATTGGATATGTATATATCGAATCACTCCGTTATCTATTTGCTTGTAATGTTACTGACAAGGATTTGAAATATTAGCGCACTGCAAAAATAAATTGTGTTGCTTCACATCTATATTGTTGCTGAGTGTATGTGAGTTGATTTACTGTAATGTTCACTAATTTACGTAATTGTTTTTTCATCAACCTTTATAAAATTTGTAATCTATAAAATTTAGAGGGGTTTGAACTTTGAACCCTGATCTAAAGGGTAACTAGAAAGCAGCTTAACCAGTGGGCTTCATATTAACTTATGTATTGAGTATTACTGTAGTAATGAAGCAATGTATAGTGAATTAGAATGGTAGGTGTTATCGGTAATACTTATAGAGCACGAACCTCTTAAATATGTTATCTTTGCTGCTTATAAAGCACTAACCACTTGAATCTTAAAGTCGAAAAATTCAGTAGCAATATTACTTGAAAAACCTCCGGCTAATTGAGTATTATATACCTATTAAAAGAAAAGACTCTACTACCATATTTGTCAATGTATTGATGAACAAAAAATGGTACAAGGAATTCAAGTTGAAACTTGAAATCATATCTGCATTACAGTGTCTGACGAAGAAAAAACTCAAACGTTTCTATGTTAAGACAAATGATACTAAACTTTATCGGCACATTGTGATATTAAACTATCTCGATCAATCAACTACTCAATTGGATCTTGGAACCTGCCACTATCATTTGAGGCCGAGACATTGTTTTTATCTTAACCGAACCCGCCACATTAGCTTCCTCGTCAATGCTTTGTAGCGTGCTAATCTTGGCAGAACCTGCCGTTCCAGCTTCCTCATCAATGTGCTTATTTTCTTCCGACTCATCGGCAGCATCATCGCGGGGTTCTTTCACTTCTTTATCGAACCTGATAATAGCCTTAAATACTTTAGGATCCATGGGATCAGTATGCTTCATTTATTGGTCCCGCCATAATGGGACCCACAAAGCAAAACTGCACTTTTTTCTACTTATGTTTTTCTGTTTGGTTTTTTTGTAAAAATTATTGTTACATTTTTGTTTCTAAGAGGTACAAAATTTGATTTTATGGATAAACGGGGTTAATTGGGATTATACTATGACTCTAACGGGTTAATGTGAACATTTTTTTAAAAAACTAGCTAAAATGAGAACAAGTCACTAGGCTAAAGTCAACCATAGTGTATTCAAGCGCATAAATCCTGTAAATCTTTTTATTACCGACCCGTTTGAATCCGTTACAAAAAAGATGAGTAGCATAAGGCTACCCCCAATAAGACCCTCAACCGATTGGGATGTGAGGGTTGCATTGGGTTGTCCTTGTTGTGGGCATTTGGGTTGGAGGAGGTTGAGAGCCAAGAGGGTTGAGGAGCCAACCGAATAGCACACTAGGTTGAGTGTTTGTTTTGTGTGTGTGTTGTGTGTTTTTAATTAATTAAAAAGTTATATTTGTGGGGTATGCTTTTTGTAGTGGAGGTTGTCTTATTGTGTCTAAAAGGGCGTCGCTAAGTCGTAGAAAAGAGAAAGCTGATGTGACAAGTAAAATGAAGGTCGCTAAGGGTTGTTATTGGGGTAGCCTAAGTGAATGAAATAATAACATACTGTTGAATAAACAACGAGGCCAAAAGCAACAACAAAGAACGCTACAAAGTACATCCAATCAACCCGATATTATATGCCAATGTTAGCTTCTTGCAAAATTATAACTTAAGCTCGATATTGGTACAAACCTTCTCGTGGTACACAAATATACGTGTCGGTCACAGATGCACATGTCGATGTCAAGAAAGATAGATTTAGCATAGTAGAGCCGCTTAATCTGCATTTAATATAGGCATGAACAAACTTCTAAAATTAAGTTCTCGAACTTGCATAACAGAAAACTGTACACAAAGTGCTTAGTTTTATGGTGATGTATAAAGAAAAATTTTGCAAGCTCGCACCTTTAGCAAGACCGGCACACCCGAGTAAAATGAAACATTGCAACCGCAAATCCGACATATGGAAGCACCTATGACAAACAAATTTATTATTTCCATGGTATATTATCTTTGTTAAAAAAATATCCTCTGAATAAAAGTTTCACTTGGCCATTACTTAAAAATAAAAACTTAAGTAAACATAAAAGGGTCAAAAGTCATGCCAAATGTATTCAAAGTCGTTTATCACAATTCCAATATATTAATTATTTGCAAGGCGGGTGAAATCGAGTTGTTTAGAATACCCATTTCCTAACTTTTCGACTACCCATCTTGACTGAAATGTTTATTGAATTTAGTAATGCTTCATATCGTAAACCACAACTATACGAGGAAAAAAAAGCTATTCGCCAAGACCGGGCTATATCGGGCCAACACCGGCTATAGCCGGCCAAGCAGTTCTAACCGGTCTTAGCCGGATATAGCAGTCGTGGCGGAATAGCGAGTCTTGGCGGGTCTTAGCCGGATATAGCGGGCTTTGTTCAGATAGTCGTGGTTTACATATATGAAGAAATGACTAGATTCAATAGACTTTTATGCTCGGTGAGTATTTTTTCACAATACTTTAGAGGTGACCAACGAGTCAAACGGGTGAGTCTGAAATGTTAGGAAATGGGTCATACATGTACTTTTTGGCATGACAAAACACCTTCAGACAAAATATTCATGGGGTTCTTAGGAGAAGGAGAGAGAGAGAGAGTATCGCTTCTGAGGACCAACGGATAGCTTTGAGTGCCTCTCGCTCAAGCACGCCTCTATAAACATAGTTAAAGACCACAAAGAACAGTTGAGATAATTATGAGATGCCTTACTAAACATATTTAGTAACTAGCAGACGAGGATATGGAGTTCAATGAAACTGAATGAGTAAGATTCGAATAATGAAGAATTTTAGTAACTTGTAGACTCTACTATAGTTTAACCGCTCAAGCTTTTTTTTTTTTTCACAATAGAGTGCATAAAGTATAATGATGGTGACATAAATGATAAAACTTGTTGTCCCGTTTCACGCTTAGCTTAAAACAATAAAGACAACTAATTGTGAATCATGACTGAAGTAATGCAAGTAAAGATAAGTTTTAATAAGATAAACACACTGGGTAATTTTCAACGTTTATATTCTTTATTAAAATGATTCAAAAAGAATACATTACCCAAGTACTTGCGGAATAGAACTTGGGATTGAAATGACAAGTTTGGTATAACTCTTCACGAAGCTTAGGCTATGTCTAAGCACAACTACACAGGAACCACTGAGCTATCTCAGGGACATAGTTGTATTTGGAGGAGTGAAAGATTGCTTGTGTGTGTAATTCACAGTTAGTGCACAAGCTTAAAATCTTTCACTCCATCTCTTATGGCTATTTATACGTGTATGGTTTTTAACTATATCCTAAAGGACAAACTGACAGGTTACAGAAGATAAAATACTGATGTATTTTGTTTCTATTTACAATGGCTATTTAGAGTAAGTGACAAGGCTGCTTTCTTCTTGTCAGTGATGACACTGAGCCTGATAGTTAACGATTCAGGGAAAGTTTGACTTTGGTTGATAACTACTTCGTCTTATCTGCTCAAAATTATCCCGCCTTGTCCCGCTCATTCTTGATCTCTTTAGCCTTGATCTTCATCTTGATTGTCTTGATGATAGTAGTTTGTGAGGAGTTTGGGATTCGGTGAGATATTGTCATCACTCACTAAATCCACCATCTTCTTCTTGACTCGATCTTCACCCTTTAAGTTCCGCCTTCGAGTGGAGAGACTTCTTATTCGTCTCTTCTCGAGTGTCACGAAGATAGCTCACCGAGTGTCTATGCGCTCGATGACTTGTTGTGTTTAAGGATCTAAACACTTAGGGTATTTTCTATTCAAATCCTAGAATTAAGGGTTTGGGTATTCTTGAACCTTGGTCTCGCCTATTTGGATATACAAATAGACTAAGTGTTTGATCAGTGTAAGTGAGCAAATGGCTTCTTCTTACACTGAATGTACTAATGAACATAATAAGGAACACTGAATTTTTTTAACAAAAACATACATCGTTTATTCATCATATTACAGAGTTCCTAACACTAGTACAAAAGATGAAATGATAAAGGTTTCAATGATGTTATCCAAGGCGGATTCCCAGTGCTTCTAGTTTTGGCTTCTTGGAGAGTAGAGTTTCTTTGTCAGGATGATCTTTCACTTTGGCATTGAGGTCATCACAGAACCTGATGTTTGCAGGAGACTAAATTTGAGAGGCCACTGTTATGTAACTTAGCATTGTAGCTACACCTGCCTGATCGATATCACTCCCCCTTTGAAATGTTGGGTTTCCATATACATCAATGAAGAAGAGTCCTCTTTCAGGCTCTTCAATGACTAAGCAGTTCACAAATTTTACCCCTTCAGGTAGCTCCCTATTACAGTCAAAACCAGGCACCTTGGCTTCAGGCTCAGATTCAACCCTTTTTCTTTTTCCTTGGGATGATTGAGGTTGAGATCCTTGAGCCTCAGGAAGAGCGGATTGTAACCCAAGCTGAGCTGGCGCATCCTTTAGTCCTTCATAACGTTTGCTGAGGGATTTCATCAACTCTTTGACCACCACATTTTGCTTCTTTCTAATGATGGGACCAAGTTCATCGAGTTCAGTGATCCCAAAGTCAGTGAATTTAAACGGATCATGAACTTCAAAATCTCTCTTGTCATCCCCTTGTAGACATTCATTGCTAGTGGTTTGGATCTGGGGATGATTTTCACATTAGTGATTTTCTCAAGGGTCCTTCTGCTTGTCATGGTCCAGTTGTAGTGATCGATCCTTTCTTGCCTTATTGCAGTAGCCCTCTTGTTCTTTTCATCTAGTCTTTTCCTTAGGGCAGTCATCTCAGCAACCTGAGCTTCTTTAAACTTAAGACCAGCTTCTCCCTTTTCCAGTGTCTTTGGATCGATCCCTATCTTCTCAGCTTCCTCATGAACCACTTTAACTAAGGCTTCTTTGCTTCTTTACTCTTCCTCATCCTGTGTCTTGAGTCTTTCTTCTTTCTCAAGATATGCAGTTATCTGTTCTGGATTGAGCATGTACTTTTTGCCATGTATTTCATAGAGGATTTTGACAGGCTCAGTTGTGGTCATGATGGCTTTGCCTTTATCCTGGACTGATGAAGAAGTCGTAGATACCAGTGGGGGTGTAGTTGTGACAATTGGTGTTGTTGTTATTGTTGTTATCGCTGAGACTGTTGTTGTGATTGGTGTTCCTGATGATGGGATAGATGATATGGGTGTTGCAGATACATGTTGAGATGGCTCCCCCTCAATTTGAGAGGGAGTCTCTTCAGCAGCTCTCTCCCCTCAACTGTTTCTGCAGCGTCAGTGAGAGCAAGAGTTGGTTGTGACACTGAGGAAGAAGGAGCAGCTTGACCTTTGAAGGCTTGATAGATCTCCGAGACCATGGACTAGATGTCTGATGTATATTGTTGAAGACTTGAGACCTTTTCATCAAGATTGGCCTGAGAAGTTTCCAGTGTTGTCATTCTAGGCCTGAGATTCCAAGCCATAGAAGAGGATGATTTAGCCAGATCAGCAACCTTTGTTACCAAGGACCCAGGGTGGAGTGAAGAGCCTGCACTGAAGAGGGATGACCCTGAACGTTTGCAGTGTTTAGCAATGTGATGAGTTCAGTGAAACTGGACGAGTTCTTCATGTAGGTTTTCGTAGCCTCAAGCAATTTAGAGTTGAGTGCAGGGTCTTCTTTGACAGCTTCCCAGGTTTCATCCAGCTTGTTGTGAGTATCCTAAAAGAATCTGAGAAACTTCTTCAGGTTGTCATCCAGCCTTTCAAGATGATCATACATGAAATCCCTGTGCTCATCATTATTTGCATGGTTAGCAACCACTTCACCTTTCAGATCGGCATAACAAGCAGCTGCTTCAACATGTCGATCCCGAGTATCAAGAACACCGAGTAAAGCTTCACGGTAGCCCTCTTTAACCACATCACAAGTCGCCTTTCGATAGAGGTGAATGTTGTCATATTTTTTCAGATCCTCAGGGCAGGAGGAAGAGGAAGAGTCAGAAATGTCATCATGAGGCTGAAAGGGTGACTCTTCAGTCTCTTTTGGATCAAGCTAAGGCTCTTGTTCTTGTTGTTGAACATCAGCGTCCATTTCTTCACCAGCTAAAAAATTTCTTCCTCGCTATCTGCACCTTGCTCTTCATTAGAAAATAGTATGTCATTGACCTAAGCAACGGTAAGAAGACCAATGGGGTTGATGGGTTCCGTATCAGCGAGTGGTTTTTGTCCCTCTGAGTCTTTGTCCCCTAGTGACCACTCAAACACTGATGGGTTTTCCCAGTGTCTTCTCCGGAGTTAGGATTGGTTGTGAGTTCCATATCGGCGGGTTATTTCTTTCCCTCCGAGTCTTTGTCCCTCGATGCTCCTTCAAGCACTGGTGGGTGTTTCCCATTGCCATCCTTAGAAGCAGTGGCTGTTGTATCCTTATCAGTGGGTTGTTCATTTCCCCCTAAGTCTTTGGGATCAATAGTTGTGCCCTCAGACAAAAGCTTTGATTTGCGAATGTCCTCATCAGGCTGAGTGGAAGGTGCTCCCCTACCAGCGGGCTGTGTGTTTCCCTCTGGATCTTAGGGAGTAGTCTTTGGGACCAAGGGCACTGACTGTGATTGATCAGTGTCCTTCGTTGTCACTAGGGTGGTTGTTGCTTGGTCGCCCTTGGGTGTCTTATCAGTCTGGGGCTTTTTGTGCCTTTTAGGTTGTGCTTCAGAAGCCTCAGGGCCCTGAGACTTGGGTTTAGTTTTAGTCCCAGTCTAGGACTTCCTCTTTCTCTTTTTGGGAGTAGGGTTTAGAGACACTGAGTCCCTCTAGTTGTTTATAGCAACCATATGGGTCGTCAATTCTATTTCAGTGACAAGAGATTGGTCCTTTTGAAAATTTGAGGGGCTCAGGGTGGCAGGTAAAGAACCATATTTATATTCCTAAGGATAATTTCAACCCAGTAATACTTGTAAAGCACATGAGACAAACCTAGGGTACGAAACGTATTTCGCCCTAGTTTTGCTTTGTAGCTTGGTTACGAGATCACTGAAAATGATTTTCCCAATGTCGACATCAGTCCCAGTCATCAAGTTGTATGCCAGCATCAACTGAATAGCATTAATATGTTCAGTGGATGAATGGTTCTCGTCGAGAACCTGAATCACAAAAGTGAACAAGATCTTCCAAGCCACAGGAAAGGAGTTCTTGGTGACTGGGGTTTTGTCCAAAAATTTTGGATCCAAAACAATTTTACCCAACTCAGCCTTAACAGTGGTTGGGTCAGGGTGAGCAACATATTTTCTTTGGATTATAGTTAAGCCCTATAGATGTACAAAAGGTTTTATAGTCTAGGGTGACTGATTGTTCCCCATTTAAAATTGAGAATTTGATGAGAAACTCCACAGGTGGTCCGAGTCCATCTCATCGATCGTGGGTGTCGGGTCATAGGCCACTCTAGCTGCCCAAAACTCCCGAGGAGTTTTGAGTACAGATTGAAGAGGACCGAACAAAGGCCTTTTTAAGTGGGCGGTTAGCAAAACTTCATAATTCCCTTATAATTTGGGACATCATGTGGGTATTCAAAATTGCCTATAACATTGTTTGTTTTAAACTCAACATTTTCAAGACTGCCTACCCACTCAGGTGCAAACTGAAGACTTTGTGTTCTTGCCATTTCCATTCAAAGGTTTTAAGTTTTTTGATAACGTGATGACAAGAACAATCAAAGAAGTAAGATTCTTTTAAAGTTTGTGATAAAACTTTTGTAAGTTGTTTGCAGAGAAGATTTTGCTTAAAACTGGTTTTAGATCGAAGAATACACAATTGTTTCTGGGTTGAGAAAATATTTTGACAGAGTTTGGATGCAGAAAAAAAATTGTGTTTATTTTTTGTGTTTTGAGAGGAGTATTTATAGAGTGGTAAGAGGGTAGATTTTGCACATGTGAGGATTTGTAAAGTTTTTATTGAAAACGTTTTATTTGCCTCATTTAATGCGACCACTTCACTACCCGCATTTTTCTTATGGTTTTCAAAGGAACAGTTGCAGTGCACAGTAAAAGTGCATTTGCAGAGTTGAAATATCCTGAGGATATTTGTTGTGAGGATGGCATTAAATGGCAAGTGGGATGAGGTAAGTTTTGAGGGACCCATGACATGGATGATAGAAGGGTTAAGATACATATATTCCTATATTAAATTGGTGAGTTTACCAATCTTGGACTTAAGTAACTGAAATACTTAGAGCATTTAGTTACTCATTCAATGCTTTTTGTCCAATGTCAGGGACCCTGAATGAGTCTTACCCATTCAGTGAGAAGATAATTTTTAGGGTTTTGTTCAGGGATCAGGGACCATTTCAGAGAGAATATGCTTTGAGGTCGAACCCTGAACATTTTGGATAGTAAAGTCCAAGCCTCGGTTACCAGGTTGCTGACTTTCAATGTCAAGCATTCCTAATTCAAATTTTCAGTCTTCAAGGTAGGTTCATCAAAGGTTTGGTGAAGATATCGCAGGCGATATTCGATGAGGATGAAATGGAGTTCTATGTCTCCTTTCATGATGTGGTCCCCGATAAAATGATATCGATATCAATATGTTTGGTTCTTTGGTGAAGAGACGGGGTTGTTGGAGATTGCTATAGCATCGGTGTTATCACAAAGATGGGTACCATCTTGTAATAGATGTCATAGTCAATGAGTTGACTTTTCATCCATAGCACATTGGCACAACATCCTACGGTTGCTACATATTCGACTTCACCAAGACATAGCCACTGATTGTTGCTTTTAGCACTCCAACAAACCGACTTTCCTCCAAGAAATTGAAAGGACCACGAGGTACTTTTTTTGTCCATGTTGCGACTGCATAATCAAAGTCAGAATATCCTTTGAGGTCAAACCCTGAAAATTTTGGATAGTAAAGTCCAAGGCTTGGAGTTCCCATCAGGTATATGAGGATTGTTTTGGCTGTAGTGAGATGAGATTCTTTGGGATTGGACTGATATCTTGCTATTAGACATACTGAGAAATGTATGTCTGGTCTGGAAGTAGTTAGATACATTAGTGTTCCTACAATTCCTCTGAAATTAGTTTGATTGACTTATTTGTCAGTGAGATCAGGTCCAAGGTTATTTGGAGGCACCATTGGAGTCTTCACTGTAGCACAGTCAGAGATCGCATATTTCTTCAAGAGAATTATGGTATATTTCTCTTGACTGATGGTGATTCCTTTATCAGTTTTCCTGATTTGTAGTCCAAGGAAGTAAGTGAGTTCACACATCATGCTCATTTCAAATTTCTTTGTCATCAGTTTTTCAAACTATTTGCAAAGAGTATAATTTGTTGAGCCAAAGATGATGTCATCAACATACACTTGAACTAGTATCATATCTTGTTTTGTCCTATACATAAACAGCGTGTTGTCTATCTTTCCTCTGACAAACTTGCTTTGGATCAGGAAGACTGAGAGAGTTTCATACCATGCTTTGGGAGCTTGTTTTAGTCCATATAGGGCTATGTCAAGCTTGCAGACCGACATAGCCCGGATGTTCACTACTCTCAAAGCCAGGGGGTTGCTGAACATAAACATCTTCTTTGAGTTCACCATTCAGGAATGCACTTTTTACATCCATTTGGTAAACTTTGAAGTTCATGTAGGTTGCAAATGCAAGGAAGATCCTGATGGCTTCCATTCTTGCAACAGGAGAAAATGTCTCATCATAGTCAATGCCTTCTTATTGACTGTAACCTTTGGCTACAAGTATGGCTTTGTTTTTAATGATGATGTCGTTTTCATCGCTTTTGTTTATGTAAACCCACTTCATTCTGTGACAATGACATCCTCGAGGACATTTGATCAAGGTCATGACCTTGTTTTTATCAAACTGCTGAAGTTCATCTTGCATAGCTTTGAACCCGGCTTGGATGTTTTAGAGCTTGGTGACACTTTTGGGTTTTATTTCGATAGAAAATCGGCATATAGACATTCATTGGTTGAAGTCTGTTAACTTAGCAGCCATGCTTCTTGTGAGCATGCCTTCAGTGGGTTCACCAATGATGTTCACAAGCTCAATGTCTTGAGATCTTGTCCACTTACTTTGTAGTCTAGGATCTGAGCTTGATGAGGTCACTGGAAACTTAGGAATGGGTTCAGGTGCAGGAGCCACAGAATCATTTAAATCATTTGTTGAGATGCTTTGTTCAGTTTGGGGTTCATGAATTACAGGTTCTTGAACATTTGGTTCAGTATTACCTATCCCAGTAGGGACTGATTGATTATCAATGAATTCACTGATTGTTGGTTGAGGAAGGTTGTGGGGTAAGACATAGTATGAGATATCAACATCAACTTGATATGAGGAATTGATTTTAGTGTTGAACTCACCAGGAGGGTATCTTGATGAGTCATCAATTCCTATTTCCTCCACTGAGGTATTGGTAAACCTGATGCTTTCTAAGCTTTCATCAAGGGTGACATGGAAGGTTTCCACAACTTGTTGTCTTCTGGTGTTAAACATCCTGAAGGCTTTGGATATCAGTGAGTAGCCTAAGAAATATCCATCGTCAGCTTTTGCATCAAATTTTCCTAAGTGATCCTTGTGGTTGTGAATGAACACAAGACACCCAAACACATGAAAGTAGATGATGTCAGGAAGTCTTCCTTTGAAGATCTCATATGGGGTCTTGTTATGCCTTTTGAAAATGATTGACCTATTTTGAGTGTAACAGGCTGTTTTAACAGCTTCAGTCCAGAAGTGCTTTGAAAGTGCTGAGCCATTTAACATAGTTCTAGCAGCCTCAATGAGAGTTCTGTTTTTCCTATCAGCAACCCCATTTTGTTCAGGGGTATATAGAGATGAAATTTTTTGGGAAATTCCCTTTTCATCACAGAAACTCTCAAGCTCTTGATTTATGAACTCGATACCATTGTCAATTCGATTTGTTTAACTATAATGTCATTCGGTTTTCAATCTTCACGATGAATGACATTATGGTATCACCATCGACTCTTTTGGAAAGAAAGTATACCCAAGTGTATCTTGAGAACTTATCAACAATGACAGTGTATACTTCTCTGCCGGATTGATCTTGGGTGACAGTCCAAAGAGATCCATATCAGAGAGATGAAGCGACTTTGATGGAGAAATTTTGTTTTGTTTTGAATGATGCTCTGTGATGTTTGCCTTTTTCACAGGCTGAGCATGGTTTATCTTTTGCAAAAACCAGTGATGGTAAACCAAGGACTTTGTTTTGTTTTGCCAAGTTGTTTATATTTTTGAAGTTTAAGTGAGAGAGTCTCTTGTGCCACAGCCAGTTGATAGTTTCAGTGGCTTTGGCAAAGAGACATGTCCCATTCTGAGAGAGAGTTGACATGTCAAGGACATATATATCATCTCTCCTGGGAGCTATTAAAACAACTTCTTTGTTAGCATTGAAAATTGTGCCTTGTTTATCATTGAACTGCACTATGTATTTTGCATCACACAACTGACTGACACTGATGAGATTGTACTTTAGACCATTGACATAAGCTATTCGAAGAAAACTATTCCATTACGGTTCTTCGAACCATAACCTTCATGGGACATGATGAGTTATCACCAAATACTACCTTGGGTCCTGGCTCTTTTACATACTTGTACAAATACTCCTTTACACCAGTCATGCTTCTTGAACATCCACTATCTAGATGCCAAATAGGCTCCCTAGCGTGTCTCTGCAAAAATAGTAACCTGAATTAGTTTCTCTTTCTGACCCGCTTACTAGTGGGCTTGGGTCTCATGGTCTGTTTGAACTTACCAATTGATTCATGGTCAGTGGTTGAGTGAAGTGTGCTACCACAGGTTTTGCATTTGCTTACTGAGGAAGACTTAGTGATGCGGGGTTGTTTTGAACTTCTCACAGATAAGCACAAAACACAACCAGAATAGTAACCAACAAAATCTAAAATAGAGATAAGAGACAGAAAGATAAATAACTTGAAACTAAGAAATAAGAAGTACCAAGCCAGCGGATTGGGGTAAACCAGAGCAGGTATTCGTACCACTCAGAGGTGGCAGATCAAGATGTTAGTCTACCCGTATGCACCCACAAAGACTTAAGTACTGTTATTTAAGAGTGAAAGTAGACTTATAGAGCAATATGCAGCGGAAGGAACAAATCAAAATTACCCTAGATTCACTTAGTCTAGGGCTAATGGTGAGCAGGAAGCAACCAACAATTATTACCCAATACAGCAAGGTAATCGAGATTGACCACCTTAGGAAACCCATAAATACTTTTAATTGTTGCCGGAGGGATCAGGAAGAAAGATCCCCAAGTTTCTAGAAAGAAACCCTAGAAATTAAATCAACCGTGATTATGAGCATGAGGCTCTGATACCATGTGAGAAAGTATTAGCAACAATATAATCACAACACCACTTTATTCAAACCAGAACCTCAATAATTGGCATAGATTGAACCAACCGACAATACACAATGTTTACAAGGTCAGGTTAAGACAATAACCAGACAGTTACAAAGGAGAAACATACCAGTACAATGATTAAAAGAGAGTGAGTGTGAGATAGTGATTGTACACACAATTGTGTTTCTAACCCTAGAATAAAGGGTTGTTTAAGTAGGAGAATAAAATACACTAAGCCCCTCAACTCTTCTGATATGAATAAAACCAGCAGCACACTTTCTCTTATAGAAGATAACTATGATTTGTCCATGAATGGCCCTTGATATAAAAGCTGCAATAAGACACATCTAGAAGCACAATTAGCAATTGATAGATTGATATGTTTGAGCAGAGATTATGATGATATTTTTGAACATTACCCATGCATAGCAACAAGATTTTGAATATTCAGTGTATTGGTTGATGTATTTTTGGGTATCAAATCACGTAGGTACTACCATCATATCCTTCTTCCGGCTAATCAATATTATACCATAAACAATCGCCATCAACACATTATTCGCTAAAGATTGTGATGTCAGTGCATTGATTCTGACAAATATGACATAAATTAAAACATTGATCCAATTGCTCCGTATTACATTTTCTAAATCCATCGCCTTCTATGCACACAGGTCAAGATAATTCTAGTTCATTGTGGTCTCCATCCAAACAAGCAAGAGTTAACGAATAACAAGTCGTTGATCTGTTTTTATCAATAAGGAAAAGTTGTGCGAATATGCAATGGACTTTCACCTTATTGTTATTGTATGTAACCAACTTTTTTATACCATTTCATGTAACATAGTTCTATTTTTTGCCATTGTATGCAGGGTTAATTCTTATATCTTAGCAAAAGACATGAACTGGTAAAGAAAACAAAGGTTTAATTTGCTACATAAATGCTTAAAAGTGACTCGCATGACATCAAATGGTAAAGTATATACATTTAACCTTATAGGATACTTAATGCAATTGCCGTTAAAAAAAAATCAAACGTTAAGATTAAGTAGTGCGTTACACAACAAAGGAAAAACATGTAAATAATGTTCATTGCGGTTTGGCTCGACTTCCTTAACAAAACTAGAAACGCAGGAAAAGTTCATTACATTTAATTTTGGCGCGATTTTTCTTAACAAAATGAAGCGAAACAATGAAAACGCAAACTTCTTTTAGCAAGCACAATAGTGAAAGAAACTGTCCTAGATAAAGCCCAAACAATGCCTTCTTTGTCAGCAAATTTGCCATCTTTCAACACAACTTTTTTTTTTTTTTAAATGATAACTAGGAATCAAAATAACCTTATAACCCCAATATGCTTAAATCACAAGAACCTAAATCGTTCTTTAGAACCCACAAATCTCTACAGAAAAGTGACCAGGAAAATAGAAAATTTAGTTTTTCTTTAGTCTTGCTACAAACTTAATAAAAGAAAACAATATTTTAGAAAAAGAACGCAGGGTTTTGTGAAGGAGGGTTTAATGACCGAAATTGACTCAAAAATCTCTTTGAAGTATATATACTTTATCGTATTTTTTGTGCATGTGTGGCAATATATTATGTATTTATCTATCACACATATCCTTATTGTATTGCAATTATATACGTATATAAACAGTATTGTACTTTTATATGAATTACTATAAGCCTATATATATCAAGAGGAACCACATGCATATTGTACGAACAACTACCTGACTATGTACTTCAGCAATCGATCTTTTACCATGATAAAGCATATTTTCATCGTCTTCTTTCTTATCTTTCTTATCGTTCGACACTCGTCGGCTAAAGTAACATACAATGTTGCTGCGTTAGGAGCTAAAGCCGACGGTCGTCTTGACACAAAGAATGCGTTCTTGAGAGCATGGAATATGGCTTGTGCTTCTACTGCTCCAGCCACCATCTATGTGCCGCGTGGTAGGTACTTGATAGCATCAGCGGTTACGTTTTCTGGCCAATCATGTAAGAACAAAGGTATAAGTATTAACATAGATGGAATATTGGTGGCACCTTCTAGTTATAATGCTATCGGAAAAGATGATGTATGGATTAAGTTCCATAGGGTTAATCATGTTACTATATCTGGGGGAACTCTTGATGCACAAGGTGGTTCTTTGTGGGCTTGCAAATTATCGGGAAAGACTTGTCCTAAAGGAGCTACGGTACGTACGACTATACACAACAATTTAGACACAAATTGCACTTTCTTCTTCTTCATATAGAACATAACTTTAGTTATCCAATTTTTATTATTAAGTGGTTCATATTTAAAATTGTGGATAGAAATATCATATTTAGAAGCACACACCTACGATATTGAATTATCTACAAATGTATGACATTCTTTAATTATAGAATTTCAACTAAATTTATGCATTCACAGTGGTCTCTTCAATATGCATAGAGTGTTAACTTTGCACTTAGATATATCAAAAAGTTAAAAACAGGTATTGTAGTTTGTTTTTCTAATGGTTATTTGTTTATAAGACTGTGTTTTGATTAAATTTTTGCATAACTCATTTGGGCCCAACATTGCAAGCAACATAAATAGTAAGTTCATAGTGCATGAAAAAAATTGCATATACCTGTAAAATAAAGAACCATAGCTATGAACCAACATCCAGTTGGCTAAAATATAAATCATCAGGGTTATCCAGAAAAAAAGCAATGGACTTTTGATATTTCTTTTTTCTTTTGAATTCCTTATAATAGTACTCTAATTAAGATATATTTGTGATTATGTGTAACAGACGCTCGGAATCTATAATTCTCAAAATGTAGTGATCAGCAACTTAAAGTCGTTAAACAGCCAGATGTTTCATATCCTCCTATATGCATGCAACAATGCCAAGCTACAAGGTGTGAGCATCTTAGCATCCGGGACTAGCCCGAACACAGATGGTATACATTTATCACTTTCTACTGGTATTACCATATTGGGCTCTACGATCTCGACGGGAGATGATTGTGTCTCGATAGGCCCCGGAAATTCCAATGTCTGGATAGAGAAGATCACGTGTGGCCCTGGTCACGGCATAAGGTATATTTAAAATATAAACGTGTTTAGATTCAACTAATTTGCGTATTCGTATGTACGAGTCATATAATTTAAACAAATAGAACACTTACATAAGCACTCATAACACCCACAAGTCAATGATCTTTTGACGTGAATTGGGAACAACTTACTCAAAATATAACACTTTGATATTTTGTAATCCGTAATAACTAACTAAATGTAAATACATTGCATTTGTTTTTTCAGCATTGGAAGTCTAGGATGGGATTTGCAAGAAGCCGGTGTCCAAAACATAACCGTAAAAAGCTCAACATTTATAGGTACTCAAAATGGTGTGAGGATAAAGACATGGGCTCGCCGTAGCAATGGGTTCGTGAAATATATTTTCATACATGCAACAATGGTGAATGTAAAATACCCAATCATAATAGACGGAAAATATTGCCCCACAATACTAATTGTCCCAAAGAAGCTGCTGGAGTGAAGATCAGTAACGTGGTATATGAGGATGTACACGGAACATCAGCAACACAAGTGGCTGTGAAATTTGATTGTAGCAAAGGAAGCCCGTGTCGTGGAATAAGATTAAAGGATGTTAACCTTGTATACTCGGGTAAACCAGCGATTTCGTCTTGCTCTTTTGCTAGTGGTACTTCTTCTGGATTACTCATACCAAGAAGTTGTTTGTAACTATACAGTTTGTGACTGAGTGTTTTTTTCTTAGTCCTATAAGAATATATTCGGACCATTGGATATGTATATATCTAATCACTCCGTTATCTATTTGCTTGTATTACAGACAAGGATTTCAAAATATTCGTGCATTGCAGTCGGTCATTTTTTTAATGTGAATTTATTGTTATTTTGCTCATTTACTTTGTTTATACAAAAATAAATTTTGTTGCTTCACATCTATATTGTTGTTGAGTGTATGTGTTTCGATTTACTGTGTTATAGGCATTGAAATTGATCGTCTTTAATTATCTACAGTAGTAATTTTTAAATATACAAATGTTCACTAATTTACATAATTGTTTTCTCATCAACCTTTATATAATTTGTAATCTATAAAATATATAGAGGGGTTTGAACTTTGAACCCTGATCTAAAGGGTATAAGTAGAAAGCAGTTAACCAGTCGGCTTCATATTAACTTATGTATTGAGTATTATTAATGAAACAATGTATAGTGAATTAGAATGGTAGGTGTTATCGGCGATACTTATAGAGCACGAACCACTTAAATATGATATCTATTCTGCTTATAAAGCACTAACCACTTGAATCTTAAAGTCGAAAAATTCAGTAGCAATATTACATGAAAAACCTCCGGCTAATTGAGTATTATATACCTATTGAAAAGAAAAGACTCTACTACCATATTTGTCAATGTATTGATGAACAAAAAATACGAAGTACAAGGAATTCAAGTTGAAACTTGAAACCATATCTGCATTACAGTGTCCGTACGAAGAAAAAAAACTCAGAACGTTTCTATGTTAAGACAAATGATACTAAACTTATCGGCACATTGTGATATTAAACTATCTGATCAATCAACTACTCAATTGGATCTTGGAACCTGCCACTATCAGTTGAGGCCCGAGACATTGTTTTTATCTTAACTGAACCCGCCACATTAGCTTCCTCGTCAATGCTTTGTAGCGTGCTAATCTTGGCAGAACCTGCCGTTCCTGCTTCCTCATCAATGTGCTTATTTTCTTCCAACTCATCGGCAGCATCATCGCGGGGTTCTGTCACTTCTTTATCGAACCTGATAATAGCTTTAAATACTTTAGGATCCATGGGATCAGTATGCTTCATTTATTGGTCCCGCCATAATGGGACCCACAAAGCAAAACTGCACTTTTTTCTACTTATGTTTTTCTGTTTGGTTTTTTTCGTAAAACTTATTGTTACATTTTTGTTTCTAAGAGGTACTAAATTTGATTTTATGGATAAGCGGGGTTAATTGGGATTATACTATGACTCTAACGGGTTAATGTGAACATTCTTTTAAAAAACTAGCTAGAATGAGAACAAGTCAAACTAGGCTAAAGTCAACCATAGTGTATTCAAACGCATAAATCCTGTAAATCTTTTTATTACCGACCCGTTTGAATCCGTTACAAAAAAGATGAGTAGCATAAGTGAATGAAATAATAATAACATACGCTGAATAAACAACGAAGCCAACAAAGACAAAAGACAAACGCAACAAAGTACATCCAATCAACTCGATATTATATGCCAATGTTAGCTTCTTGCAAAATTATAACTTAAGCTCGATATTGGTACAAACCTTCTCGTGGTACACAAATATACGTGTCGGTGCAGACCACATGTCGATGTCGGCAAAGATAGATTTTGCATAGTAGAGCGCTAATCTGCATTTAATATGGGCATGAACAAACTTCTAAAATTAAGTTCTCAGTAACTTGCATAACAGGAAAACCGTACACAAAGTGCTTAGTTTATGGTGATGTATAAAGAAAAATTTTGCAAGCTCACACCTTTAGCAAGATCGGCATACCTGAGTAAAACATAAACATTGCTGCTGCAAATCCGGCATATGGAAGCACCTATTGTTGGTTTGTGGGAGTTATAAACAAGACAAAACGACTAGAAGTGTGTGAGCCGATGGGGGCACACACAATAAACACGAGTATACGTGTTGAATGTATTATAACTTGAATATACATTACCCGTTATGCATGCTACTTGACCCGATTGCATTTGTTGACCCATGGACTGTTCCTGGACATGGATTTGGGTCGAAAGTGGACAGCCATGGGCCTTGGGTTTCACTAATCGGGCAAGAGAGGAATGAGGAGCTTGGGCTTGTTTAATTGTCGACCAAGACAAGACCCATGTTAGGGTCGGTTTTGGTTTAGCTATAAAAACAAACATCCTCACCTCACATGGTACGTATAATATGATATCCTATATACCCTAAACTGATTATCACATTCTGCTCATATTCCAAATTGACTTGCTCAAAGTCGATTGGGTTTGTTTGTTTTGATTGTGTTCTAAACTTGCATTGCATCTCAATCCAAGAGTTTAGAAGTTTCGTTGGTGTTCTTTGGTTTTGTTCCTCCTGATTGACAGCAGCAACAACAGCAAGAAGGGATGTTATTTAGTTCCTGATCTTGGTTCACTTCCTGGACAGAACTAAGAAGGATATCGGATGGCTTCATCCGATATCGGGTAACAAATGGATACCAGCTTGTTTGGCTGGTTTTGGTTCACGAACAGAAACATTCTTGTCTTGAGTGTTTTTCTTGTTCATGACTTTATTCAAGTGATCACTTGTTGATTGGGTTGTTTTACGTTCTCGACTAGCCATATATCGAACGTATACGTTATCGGGTTTGTGTGTGATACTCATTGAGGCATCTATTTTAGGTGCTTAGTTTCGTATTGGTTTTATTGTCTTAAATATCAATTGCCAAGCAATGTTAGGGTTTTATTTTATCCCTTTTATTAATTAATTATTGTATTAATTAATTGTTTATTAATTATGTGGTTAACCTAATTGCGATTAATAGATCCTTATCCGCTGCGTACTCGTAGAGGTTAATTGGTTAACTTGTTCTAAAATCTCAACAGTGGTATCAGAGAGCCATCTCGTTTTTGCGATTATGGATTACACATTTCTTATTAATAAACATGTTTAAAAGGCTACATGAAACCTAATAAGTTATTCGTTTTATTTTGTTTTGACAACTATATGCAATACTTGTCAATTTTTAATAAAAAATAACTAGTCACACACAAATTAAAATTATATTGATAATTAGAATTAATTTGTTAATTAGAATTACTTGTTAATTAGAATTAAATGTTAATTAGAATTAATTAATTGTTAATTAGAATTATAATGATAATTAGAATGACATATTGTTTATTAAAATACATAAATTTGCGTAATTACTTGTTAATTGAGATTGCCATGCGTTTTTATGTGTTTGCCGGCCAAAAGACCCAGTCAATTGCTTTTGCGATGTCTGGGGCGATCTAAGTATTGTATCCTAGTGACGGTCTTACGGTTCTCCGTTTGGGGAAGACTCGCAAGAGAACTCGGAACAATATGTGTTTTATATTGATTTTTAGGATTATATGTTTGTGATTCCTATATGTGCATTATTACTTGCTTTGACACCTAATTGTATGCAATATGAAATAATATATATCGTAACCATAACATTAATATTGGTCTTTATTTACACGTCTAAATAACATGCTCATTGTGACCTGCTATTTAATTCGTGGAAAATCGTTTTTGTAAAATAAAGTGACCTAATTTAATGAAACACGTTTTCAAGAATTTAAAACTAGACACTATGGACACTTGGGATGTACGGCTCACTCACTAGAACAAACTCAAAGGGGTTCAAAGAGGTGCGTCTGATCGCACCGAAAGGATGTCTAAGGTTATGCTCCGCGCACCGGTCCTCTGCCTCCATGTGCGTTCGATTGAGCTATCATGAACCATGATGATCACTACATGTCATTACAAAAGTTTTAAAATTAGTGTTACAAAGTTGTTTTGAAAGCTTCTTTGTACATGACTTTTACCACATTTATATGTGCATACCTATTTGTTAATTTTAAGTATATGCCATCAAACTATGAACACGTGCATTTGGATTGACTTCTCTGGTCAGACCTAAGGGCCTTTCCAACCCATGGTAATTATTTCTCACTGGTGAGACCTATGGTTATTTTTACACGTTCATACTTGGTCGACTTATCTCGAGTTAGCTTGGTCAGACCTTGAACCCGAGGCATAAAATGAGAACTAAACATGCTTTTAACATTATTACTTAACAGTCTCATAAATATAAGAGTTGCATTAATGCAATTAACGCTCGTCGCTTACCTCTTGTCCTATTTTTTTATACACTGGTCAGACCTATGGTAATTAAGTGGGGTTTCAAGATGGATCTTAGTCTTAATTAGTAATTAATTGGGTAGTTAATTCTTTTAAGAATGTAATTATCGAAAATACTAGAATTGAACTTTTTATGTTCTTATTAATTGTGTTATTGCAACATAATTCGTAAACAAAGTTGTTTTTCTTCGAAAGACAAACTTAGTCTCTTTTCCTAGTAAGAAGAGTGAGACTTATACCTATCTTTTCTCCTTAGTTGACAAACTAAGATAGGATTACAAAATGTTAAACTCACTGATGATCTTTCATTACCCTTTTGTGGTCTAGAAATTCTTGAAAGATAGAATATTTTGTGTAACTGGAAACATTGTGTTTATAGCTACCAAAATAAATAACATCCTGCAATTGTCACGATGTATGAGTTTAAACCGCAAAGAGTAAAGGAATTACTAGCATATTTGCTATGTAATCTCCTTGGACTCTTATTATTCCTAAAGTGCTAATTACCCTTGAGGCTATGTAGACGATAAAGGAGGAATTGCATGCTAGAGATTCAAGTTAATTGAATAAAAGAATGGCTAGTCCATTGTCTGCATAAGTAGAACTTCATATACTCTGTTCAATACCTAAGTACATGCTACTCGTAGGCATTTGAAGAGAATAGGAAAGTATATAAAACTGCTATGTGTTTTCTACTGGAAATGTAACACTTACAATGTTGACAAATCCAGTTGGAGCAGTTGCATTTTTTAACTAAAATATCATTCATGTAATGCTGTCAATTTCAGTGGGAGCTACAGGATTTATTTCCTATTAGTCACCCATATCATTTCAAACTAGCTTTGAAATAATCCATTACTTTCCGAATATGAACAACCATTGCTTAAAGGAAATTGCATTTTATTTTATAAGATAACACGTTGCCTTCCTGCTGTCGCTTCCTGAAACGTTATCTATAGAATAATACAGGTTATGGTTCTAAAACTACTTATGATATCTATGACATTATCATATCGTTTGAAAAATCAATCACGTGTTGTTTGTTTTCATAATATGATGTTGTACCTTACACAAGTGGGAGAAATCTCAAAGTGTGTGCAAGGAACAACAATATTATTGGTATCTCTTGACCGCAATGTAAGAAAACTAATAAATCTACTAGGACTTAAACACATTAGATGTTTAATGCCCTACTACATGTAAATAAGAATTCTACTAGGAGTTAAACACATGAGATGTTTATTGCCCTACTACATTCTAATAATGATTTGTTGCCCTACTACATTCAAATGTTATGATATAATGTAAAGATACTTCAACATTTGACTACATGTTTTAGTCAACATAATTATGGTTATATGATAATGATCATAATTCTAAAGTATAAAATTAACTTGAAATTAATATATAACTCAAGAATTTGCGTTCGTGATTACTTTTGTTAGTATAATTATGCTTACATGTTAAGGCATAATTATAAAGTCCTTGAATTTATCAATGACTTATAACATAAAGTAGATATAGTAAAATTGTTATGTCTTCTAGTTAACACATAAACATAAGGCCTTTGAATTATTCAAAGACTTATTATGTATTATTGACATGTTATGTTTTCTTGTAAACACATGAACATATAATACTTTAACAGTTCTGTCTTCTTGTGAACACGTGAACATAAGGTTCTTGTATTGTTCAATGAATATACATTATTGCATGCACTTGGTTCGTAAATACTTTATATGCAATTTGGCTTGACCCAATTGACAAGTATTTGGTCCAAAGAAAATTAAGTTATCTATAGAATTCTGATATAGTTTCACAATTCTAATAACTCATAGGATACCACTTAATTATGGTATGTCTAATGTGTTCGATCAAACTTTATTCATATTGTTTGGTTCCTGATAGCTTTAATTGCTCTACCTCCAAAAACATATCAAGGTTAGAAATTGCGTGTGTCATGGATACACTCAATATAGTTCAAACCTAGAAGCTATTCAAGACAACACATAACTGAAAACCCTAATTCATTAGGGATTTAAGGTTTTACCACTCAAACCAATTGAATCATAAACCCTTTTGGATTTTTGATTTTCTAACACTTCCTAGCTTGAAGATTGTAGTTTTGATGTTCTTCCTAGCATGGTGAAACACAAAACTGTTGCTAGAACTTTTGGTTAAAGAGTGATACTAAATTAGAGTTTTTCCATAAACCCTAATTTGAGTTGTTGGAAGGAATTCCATTATGTCTTGATTTAAGTTCCGAATTTGTTAAATCTTATGAAGCATTTTCTTACAAAATCTTGAGATGAGAACTTAAAATATATTTTCTGGTTCTCCATAAGGAACAATTTATTGTTGCTTAAATACTTAGCATTTGGAGAATTGTCTCTACTTACAAAAGTAAGTGGGAGTATATACATATCTCAAAGTTTTGAGAATAAAATACTTAACCTTCTAAAATTCACTTATTAATGTCATACTAAGGTTAAACATGAAATGTCGGCAAGTATAATGATTACTCTTATTCATAAATCCATAGGATGCCTCATCACTTAAGTGATATTTTTAATATCAATCTTTGAGGATATAAGTTAGAAGATTATTGTAAATCGACTAACTAATGAAATATATTATCACATCTTGAATCGATAAATGTTTTAGAACAATGAATGACAAGATGCAGTCCTTAAAAGGCAAATCGAGTTTTGAGCTTGATTGTTATT
Source organism: Chrysanthemum lavandulifolium (assembly GCA_022545495.1). Lineage (NCBI taxonomy): Eukaryota > Viridiplantae > Streptophyta > Magnoliopsida > Asterales > Asteraceae > Chrysanthemum > Chrysanthemum lavandulifolium. Next base: position 285,120,559 of record CM040242.1, on the reverse strand, counting down.
TCGCCTAACCTATGAGGTTGGAATGAGTTTCTTTTGAATAAAGACTCACAAGGACAAAATTGTATACATATTAATGTTTGGCATTTTATAAGAAGTTTTTAATCATACTTAAGCAATTGACTGTGATTAAATTTTCTTATATAATACATGCATTAAATATATAAAGATATTTAATTGTCATACATGTGATTTGTATGTTGAATATGACAATTAGATTTTATAACTCTTTCTCTATGATTACCTTTTGCGAGGAAGGTGTGTAATCAAAAGGGTTATGAATCTATATTATCTTTATGTAGTATACAAAATTTGAGCAATCCATTTTTGGATTAGATCATGCATCTAAGAGCTGAGATCTTGGTTTTAATTACAATATGATTCTGATTGAATTAAGATAACTCTTGAGTACATCTGACATTAAGTGGGAGCATTGTGCTGATTCTTAAAATTTACATGTTGAAGATATCATTCTATTTAAGCTACATATTGATCCTTAAGCTTGGAATAAAACTTCACTTGGAATTTAGGGAATAAAATAAACAACCTTGGAATAGATGTTTATATGGAATAAACAAATGCGGAAAATTAAGTCTGACACAAATGCAATAAATCATTCGAGCAAGTCTTAAATGATACATTTCACTTGGAATAATTTATTACATAGATAGAATCCTTATATTGTTTTAACTAAGGATTCATCATGTATATATTATATTGTGTATAAGACTAGTTGTTGCTTTTGTACAAGAACAAAATGAGCTGACAACAACAGTTTTATGTCTCCATTTAATCTTTTGAAACCCTTTTTCAGATCAGTGTAGACATACACCAGGACTACCATCAATTTTATCGTCATCACGGAGGAAAAAGGGAAGATGTACATCTTAATTTAATATTTTTCATCAATCTTGAGTTATAGTCGTTGTGTTTTATGAACTTGTGAGTTGATATTGACATCTATTCTCTTGCTTGTTCCAAATTTGGCACAATTCTTAATGAATCAATAGAGTAAACTTATTAGTTGATGACATTTTAAAGATTGGGCCAGAGGGGGCTCGGATGGGTGTGCAACAGATGCCATCGCACAGGGCCTCCACTTAAGCAGGACTACATTTATATTGCTTTTGCCTATAAGTACGCATATTATCAAACATGTATGATTCATACATTTCAAGTTTATATGCGATTTCACTTTAGATTACAAGTGTAATGGGGCCACTTTATTATTATTGCCTAGGGCCATCGAAAAATACGAGACGACCCTGGATTGGGCTAACCATATCTAGCAATATGTGAACTAGTTTGAGTATCACAGGTTCGTCATGAATAATATGAAGGTACAATGAGATGATACCATGATCCTAGACCAAAGAACAAAATCTATACCATAATTCTAGCCTAGTTCATACGAAAGTGATCCGTTAAACCGTAAGGGAAGCAATCAAACCGAGATTAAACTTTAGTATTTAAGGACATTGACACACTGTGTAACTAATTCGAATTTTTAGTTTCAGCAATCATCGCCATAACCTAAAAGAGAGTCGGGGACAAAGAGGGAGTTCAGGATGGTGACTTGCTAAGATAACTCCATCGGATCCTTATTGTTGCTATATTCATGGTTTTCTTATTGATATTATGGAAAGAGACAAAAAGAATTAAATATACTTAATATGTTAAATATTTTTTTTAGAGCGACAATTTTAAATATCTCACAATATTTGCACCGCAAATCTATCTCACATGTATGACTTGAACCTACAACCAAATAGGGAGCTTCTTACATAACATAGGGTATCATTGTGATACAAGCCACTTGGTACATTAAAGGTTTTTACATCTACATAGTTTGAAATATGTTTTGGAACTACAATGGTCACTCAAAAAACTCACTATAGTGTCATTTTTTAGTATGTGTTTTAATACAATAAAATATTCAAATTATTATATAAATCAAACACAAAATTATATGAATGTTTTATGAAAATGTTGATTATTGGATGTTTAATAAGATTAACCTCTTCTAAGTTGAATTTGAGCAACCTGAGATCGGATGGACAGTTACGACAAAAAATATCATATATGTGCATTGAGGAAAAACAGCAATTATAAATGAACACGCGCACACGATACACAAAGAATGTCCACTAGAGCAAGATAAACACAGCAAATAATATACCCTCAAACGTTTCCTTTATTTCCCTTACTTTAAACATTGAGTTTACAAAGAAGAGTACCGTAAACTAAGCCTATAATCCTTACTTGTAGACAAAAGAATATGTCGACTAATTCTAAAGACATGTCCAAGTCGGATTCTAAGTTATAAACTGATCCTACATAGGGAAGAAAAATTAGATCCAAATCTTAATTGACTGTTAAAAATATGATCCCAAAAATTGTGGTCAATTGCAAAATGCATTTATAATCAAAATTCGCAAGTTTCCACACGTCACTAGAGAAGACGCTGGTGGAAAATTTCAGAGTGGGATGTTTTTGATGAATTGATCTATTTAAAGTTATGTTTCTCTCCGAATATTATTTGAATGTTATAAATAAGGTTACGTTTTTTACAATAGTAATATTTGAATGTATTAACTGAGATTATGCTAGATGGCTCAAGCTCGTTTGTGGTCTTAGGTCCATTGAATTTAGGTTTATCTTACTCCTATATAATGCGTACATACTTTTGTCGTAAATACTACAAATTAGGCATCGGTTACAATACTTTTAAGCAAACAATAAAAAAAATAATTAGTACAAATTGTTATATATATGGTACTAGGCGGTTACCCGTGCATAGCAACGAGATTTTAATTATTCAGTGTAGATTGACATATTTTTGGGTATCGAATCACCTAAATACTACCGTCATACCCTTCCTCTTGCTAATCAATATTATACCATAAACAATCGCCAACAACACATTTTTCGCTAAAGATTGCGATGTCGGTGCATTGATTCCGAAAAATATGACATAAATTAGAACATTGATCCAATAGCTCCGTATTACATTTTCTAAATCCATCGCCTTCTATGCACACAAGTCAAGATGTGAGAAAGTATCAGCAGATTCACAACAATACTTTATTCAAAGCAAAATCTCAATAGGGCTTAGATTAAGCCAACAATAGTATCCAAAGTGTTACAAGGTTAGGTTAATGTCAATGAGACAATAACCAGACAAATACAAAGAAGAAACAAGATCGATTACTATGATCGGAAGAGAGCATATGAGACAATGACGCACACACGGTTGTGTTGTAACCCTAGATTAGGGAAGGATTAAATAGAAGAAAAAGATACATAATGACCCCCTCAACGGTCATAAATAATCATCAGCAGAAATGAGCACTTAAACCATTTATGCTTTGACCAAGAATAACCCCTGTAATAAGCCTGCAATAAACATAACTTGAAAACCATTAGCAATTGATAGAATGACATGTTTGCCACAGATTATGACCACAATTTCTAACATTCCCCCTTAATCTGTTGGGCAAACATATCAAACAATATCAATTTTTCACAGAGGAATTTATGCTGATAAACAGGAAGGTTTTTTGTAAGGATGTCTGCAGTTTGGTTTGAAGAGCCAATCTTTTTGGCACTTATAACACCTCTTGAAATTTCTTCCCTGATGAAGTGAACATAAATTTCAAAGTGTTTTGATCTTTCATGGAAAACAGGATTGACAGCAAGTTGCAAAGCAGATTTGTTATCACAAAAGATATTAACAGGGAGATTGATATCAACTTTTAGATCTTTTAAGATTTTTGAATCCAAATAATTTCACGGGAAGTAGTAGACATTGATCTATACTCGCTTACGTGGAAGATTTTGAATGGGTGTTTTGTTTTTACTTTTCCATGAGATCAAACAATCATTAAAGAAAAAGAATAACTGTGTGATGATTTCTGGTTTTCTTGCATTTAGCCCATCGCATCACTATACCCTTTAAGATGATTTTCGAGTTCTTGAAATTATACCTTAGACCTTTTCACGGAGCTCCTTTCGGATATCTCGAACATTGAGGCACATTCTAGATGAGATTTCAAAGGAGAATGCATATATTGTGCGGACAATGAATTGAGTATGAGATGTCGTCCGGTATGGGTGAGATAAATAAGTTTCCTAAGTAACTTCGATAACCAAGAATGTTAACAAGAAAGGGATCATCGATGAGTGGGTATGTATGGAAGAACAAAGTTGGGTTCCATTGGGTGGACACGAGTTTGCACCAAAGAAGTCCAAACTCTTTGAGAAGTTCAAGGCAATATTTTCTTTGGGTGAGACATATGTTATTACAGTTTTAAAACCTCAATGCCAAGAAAATATTTTAAGTTTCCCAAGTCTTTTATATGAAATTTAGATTTTAGAAATTCTTTGAATAGGTTTATCTCATCAATGCGGTTTCAGTGAAGGACAATGTCATCCACATAGACAAGCAAAGCAATAAACTTGTTATTCTCTGTTTTGGTAAGCAGAATGATCATTGATGATTAAACAAAGTTATTTTCTTTTAATACACTAACAAGTTTTTCATTCCATTTCTTGGGAGCTTGTTTAAGGCCATACAGAGACTTGACAAGTTTACAGACTTGATTCTTATTGTTCTCATTACAGAACCCCTTAGGGATGATCATATAAACATCCTCATCAAGGTCTCCATACAGAAAAGCATTGTTAACATCAAGTTGGAAAAGAGGCCATTTGTTTTTCACAGCTAAGGCAATAAGACATCTGACAGTAGACATTTTCACAACAGGAGAAAAGGTTTCATCATAGTCTATTCCTTCCCTTTGGTTATAACCTTTAGCAACTAGTCTAGCCTCGTATCTATCAACTTCACCATTGGCTTTATATTTGATTTTAAAGATCCATTTGTAACCAATGTGAGTTCTATTAGGTGGTAGATCAGTTATATCCCAAGCATGATTTTCATTTATGGCCTCAATTTTAGAGTTCATAGCATCAACCCAATTACTGTCTAGAATAGCTTCTTCATAACAGGTAGGTTCAATACTTTTATTTAGGCTAGAAGCAAAGCAGTAATTATCTTTGTTAAGGTTGGAGTAATTAACAACCTTTTTAATACCATATTTAAATTTCCTTCAACAATAAAGTCATTAAGATTCTTGGACAATTTAGAAACTACGGTGGACCTTCTAGCGATAATGGTGGCAAGCCTTCTTCTTGTTCGAATTCGATTAGAATCAGAAGGTGTATCAGCATAATGTGGTTCATGTGATACAGTGCCCTCAGGGTGTGTAATATTCAACTATGGAAGTTGCAACAGGTTCATCAACCCTAGTAGGGTGACCCAACACTGTGCCATCATCATAGGATGTCACTCTCCCTTCATCATTGGGACTTATTTATGAGTCAAAGAAATTTTTGTGATTTAAATCTTTAGGCACATAAGTTTCAACAAAAGGTTTTGACAAAGTATTTTTCATTTTGAAGGGAAAAACAGTTTCATAAAATTTGACATCTCTGGAGTAAAAGATATTTTTTGTTTCTAAACTTAAAAGTTTATAACCTTTTTCTCATTTGAATAACCAATAAAAACACTTTTTCGGACCTACTACTAAATTTATCGAGATGTTGAGAATGGTGGCATAGCATAAGCGCCAAAGACTCTAAGGAGAGAGAGTGAAGGGTCATGCCCATACACAAGGAGAAGGGAGACTTTCCGGACAACATCAAGAGGTAACTGTTTATGACATAAGCATTTGTTAGAACACATTCGGGACAAAGATATAGAGGTAATTCCCACGAAACATAAGGGATCTAGCCACATTAAGGAGATGCCTATGTTTCCTTCTGCAATACCATTTTGTTGTGGTGTATAAACACAAGAGGTTTGATGCATGATGCGAGTTTCTTGTCGTGTCTTAATATTTATAGTGTCTCGCTATACCTATGGTCTACCCTAGTGCACTAGCAGGCGGTGTGCCGGTCGTGTGTAGTGTAGTATTCGGTAAAACCGAGGTCATCCCAAGAGCTACGTGGATTGGAAATTAACTCAAGTCTATGTCACGATTTTAATTGCTTTTAAGATAGAAATAATAAAACAAACTAATAAAACAAGGAAAAAAAGGAAAGCAGATAAAGGCAAAAGATGTGGTCAATGAAGGAGAGTGGTGCTAACCTAGTTATTCATCCTAGCTAGTTATGTCTACGTCTACTTACTTCCAATTACTTCAGGTTGGGTCAAAGTCGAGAGGACACTATTTGGTCAATTCGCCCTAACCTATCGACAAAGATGCCACCACAGAGAAATCAGGTGCAAGTCATAAGTCCTGTTGTTCCCGGTCCCTAAGCCGAGTCATTAAGTACCGCTACATGCTAGATTTATAATAGTGAGTGCCGGCCGTTAGGAACTTAGACACTCACCCCTAATTCTTAAGTTCATCCAAACGATAGGTGATCGGTTGGTCAATCGCACAAGTAGAAAGGGTCGTCAATTGGTCATATCTTACCCTTTCTGTCTCGGTCCGCTCACCTAGGGTCGGTTGGTCATATCTCTAGGCAATTGGCCTCACCGCCATTCAAAACTACCGAACCAAGGGTGGCTACCAATAAACTATGCATGCATACACTTAGAAATAATTGTACGAAAGTAATATAAACGTAAACAAAACAATTAAGGAATCATAACGAGGCCAGCACCAGGGTGCTTAGCCAAACATATAATAAATCATACCAACAAAATGAATAAATCATAAATTGAATTGAACATAATGTTTGATACAAATTACTTGATGTAGAGCTAATAATGATGATGATTGCGGTGAATTCTTCCTTCAAACGGCTTCGATTTCTTTGGAAAATGCCACAGGTGGTGCCTAATCGACCCACAGGAGAGGGTGAAGAGAGATCTTGGAAAATGCAGATTGGGGTCTGTATTTATAGGCCCCGACATGGTTACTGCGTAACCTTAAGGGCTAATTACGCCGTAACTAAAGTCGGCAAGCAAAGAAATCCGGATCTCGAACAATTACGACGTATTAAATTATTTAGTTACGTCAGAACTAAAATCTACCGTAACTAAAATAAGTAGTTACGCCTTAATGTTGTATTTCATGTCATGATAATTCCTTGAAACTATTTTGCACTAGTAGTTACTTTAGGCCCCTCATCGTACTTCTTCATTAATATTGTAGTCCTTGAAGTAAATAAACTTCATATAAGTTGTCACCTTTAGTCCCTGGTCGCACTTGTTATTTTTACTTTTCATCCTCGGAGTAAATATTATCTTCATTTAGCCACGGGACTTCAACTCCTTAGCGCCCAAGTAATAATTACGGCGTAATTAAATTACCGAATTACGCCGTAACTCTTCAACCGTATATTCTTATCCGCTCCGTAATTATCACTACGGCGTAACTAAATTGCCATGTTACGCCGTAATCTTCATAAAAATAATTACGACGTAACCATAAGAGATGGTTACGCCGTATCCTTCAAAGCTCATATTTACGCCGTAACATTATCAGCTAGTTACAGCGTAATAAAATCCAAAGGCCCTCGTAAATCAATCTTCAGAACTTATACTTGGCCTTTTATCACTTCTTTTCCGCTCCAACGCCTCATTTATCCTGAAATGCAAATATGAACGAATATGAAAGAATTAAGTACCATATTAATGCAAATGAGGCTATAAACACGGGAATTTGATATAAAAGATCAGGCTAATTTGATGTTATCAAATATCCTCCCACTTGAATCCTACTTGTCCTCAAGTAGACCATTTAAATAATTTTTAAAAAGATATCTCCCAGGATTAATTGGAAGTTATGAGTCTAAAAATCACCTAAGCTAGAAAATTCCAAACCGAGCACCTCACGAAAAGGGAATTGAAATCACACACTCTCTCATAATTCAGGTGTTTATATTTGGGGTGATCACTCAACTGCTCAGTCATGGCGAGTATTCTATCATAGGCTTGACAAAGATACTAATCTCCACCACTAGAGTCTCTAGATGCAGCTATTCTAAAAGGCAATGGGTTGACACAACATAGGCTTATGGGGTTATTTTGTCATTACTAACGAGCTACGGCGAGGGGGACAAAACCAATGATACATGACCAAATCCATGGCCAAGACACCAATGATTGCTCGCTTCCTCACCTAAACTCGATTCATGACTAAGGGTAGGATAAGGCATGGGAAGTTTTAATGGGTGTAAATAAAAAGACATGAAACAAATAGATTCCTAAGTCCACAGTCACCCCACCACTAGTCGCATTCAATTCCGTAGCAAAAATCGAGGGTCAAGAGTCAAGGGGTCTTCAATACTCCAATACACAAGTTAATGCATAAGAAATGTAATCTGGTGCCTCATAAACTCCATAATCTAGGCAAATAAGATGCATTAACTCGGCCTTCATCATTAATGAAAAAAGAATGTGCTATATAAAAAAAATTAAAATTTGGGTCAATTTAGCACATATTTCTATCAAAATCGATCATTTCTATCTCTCATCCCCCCACTTGAAATGTACAATGTCCCCATTGTACGAATATTGATTAAAATTTGAAGGCGAGATACAAATGTTCGGGTTTCTAATTTTATCCGTAAGACAAAACGGATTTGTAAAAATTTGCGCCAGTTGAACAAGGCGAAAACACTAATTATAGACAAAACAATAACTTGCATGATTTTTTCTTTTTTTTCACTTTTTTTTTTCTTTATTTTTTTTCAATTTTTTTTTTCCGGATGCAAGACAAGGTATACATGGATACGAACATAAAAAGTATCCCCCCACTTGAGATCAACTATCCTCTAAACCCGATTTTCTTCCACAACCCTTTATTCAAAACCCGCGACTTTTACTAGTGGAACCAAAATTAACCAACAACGCCCGGACTATGGACATAAGGAAACTACAGGGTAGGCTAGGCGATGGGTGTAACGAAACAATAATATTGGGTGAACAAAATGAAAGGAAAGGCTCTGAAGGGTGTATCTAGGGGTATCTGCACTAATAGAGAGTGCAACAAAAAAGGGTTTAACAGGGGGATTGACTAATCGATGTGAAAAGTCAATATACACAATACATATATGGGCTATTTGGGTTTAATCCTAAAATTGCCTTATATCCTAGCTGCACCGATCACACCAAGTTACCTCAGTGTAATGCTCATGATAATGGTCTCGAAAAAATATACAAGGCCAAGTTCTAAAGTCTACTACACCACCAAGACACTCATTTTATGGAATTATGTATAAGGGGAAAACGGAAAGGCTTATCCTCACACAATGGAAATATAGGGTAGGTGTGCTCAGTCTAGATTAATCCAGTTAAGTAATGAAAAATATGTCAAAATTTTACTAATGAAACACTTTTCATCAAAAACTAGAAAAATAAGGGCAAATAAAATCAAGCGGGTGTCTATGTCTAATCCCTTCCCCCCACTTGGGTCATACTTAAGCATATAAATGAAAGATAAGAAGGGTTAGAATTGGAGCAGAAACTCCCTGGATTTGCTCGGCGTGATCGAAGACACACGAACAAACGTGTATCGCTTTGAGATTCATGAGCAAACTTTAATAACCTGAATTCACATACGACAACCAAACGCATCATACTAGAAAAACAACAAGCAATAAAAGGAAAAGAAAAACCTAACTCACTTTCGTAGGAATCACGGTTGCATTTAGCGAATGCAACAAGCCTTTTAAACCACTTGGTGTCCCAAGTGGACGAGTGAAGTCTCGTGAGGGTTTACAGGGAACACACCCACAAAGTTCATTTAAAATACTAATACAAGGTTATCGTGTTTTAAAATAAAAGAATTAAAGCAGAGGAAGGTTACGTCGTGTTGAAACTATCAGACCTTGATAGATCTTGAGCTCGTGGATCGTTAGCTATGCCTATGTAATCATAAGCACAGTAAAAGACAATCTCTACAACTTGTATTAAGTAGCGGAATTATAAACACAAGTAACACAAATAACTAAGAACTCTGTGATCCTCTATGGATCTTTATATTAACTAAAACTTTGTTTTTCCAATCGGTACATAACTCATACTATTGTGTTCCTTTTATAGACAAGGAACCCTAAACAAAACCCTAAACCGTTTCCCAAGAAACGTATAAGCATAAAACTAAATAAGATATACACAATCACTTCCTAATAAAGCTCATGTATATCCAAACTAAATATACTAAACACGGAATAATAACTTCCGTTTTTTTTTTAACTAAAAAATAAATAAAACAAATATTACAAAAGATACAAAATACCACAATCAAGATAAACTTTATGTTGCAGAAGCCTAGTTTTAATCAGTCCAACACATTGTTTTGCATGAAGGTCATCATTGCCAACTGGATTAGAAGGTACTTCCAACTTCTGTTTAAGTAATCTTTCCATGAATGAGACAGACAAAGGATACGTCTGATCCGAGAACATACACAAAATCATGCCACATTGTGTCTGAACCACATGAACACATGGCAAAGGATAGAATCTCCAACTCTCAATCTCCCACTGATGTGAATTCTGCCAAATAGAATACCCTTTACCCTCTGGAGAATGAGAATCAAACAAGACTTGAAGATCACCCAATAAATATAAACCAGAACCCTGAGGTTTATGAATAGTATAATGCTGAGTGACATGTTCATATAGCATCTTCAAATCATGTCTATCCACCAAAGGAAAGATTTCCTTCAAGTTGAACTGTATAGTAGAATTATCCGATCGATAAGCAGTATTAAGCTTCCCAGCTGTCCAATTGATCAATACAGAATGTGTTCCTTCAAGAAAAACATCAACAGTTCCTTCCAGAATAAAAGTTGACTCATCAGCCTTAAGATCTAAAGAGCTACTCTTGGAAAGATGTTTCCTAGCTAGTCTCACAGATCTCCTTAAGGAACTAAGTTTCCTTTTAACCATCCTCTTCTTCCTCCTACCAGGTATATAAATACCCTGAGATAATCCTTTCTCATAATCTTCAAGAACATTTGCAGCTTGAGTAGAAGAAGCAGAAATAGATATAGTTGGAACACCATCACGTAAGGAATTCATTCTGTCAAGCATCTCTCTTGCTTTCTTAGCTTTAGCAACCTTTAGATCATCTTGCTTACTCAAGACAGCTCCCAAATTATCAACAGATGCATCACAAGGCAATGCTTCAGGAGAAACAATAGAAGGTTCAGCAGAAGAAACCTTATCAGTAGAAGGAGGAACTTCAGGAGGTACATTAGTAGCAACATCAGGAGTAATCACCTGAGGTGAAACAGCATCAAAATTGTCCACTATATCAACTGTCTTAGGTCTCTTCGCTTTAGGAACATTTGAAGTATCAGCAATCCTTTTCAATGTAGAAGAAGAGGTAGAAACAGATGAAGATGAAGAAAACTTCATAATCATATTATAGTTTCTAATCAAAGCATCATCAGACAAAGCACAGATTTGCTTCATGGACATGCCAGCATTATAAATAGTAGAACTATGATTCTTCACAACTCTCCTCATATGAGCTCTCTTCTGAGCTACAGTCATTGGTTTTTCCCTTTTTGCTTTATACCATTGAGCAACAATAGCTCTCCTTTTTGCAATTGCTTCTTGCTTCATTTGTTGTCCTCGAGCCATCATTAGATCCACAAAAGTATCACTACCAAAATCTGCACCTAATAAACTCTGAGCCAGTGTAGGATTAGAAACTACTTGCTGAGTATAAACATCCCAATGTGCAGCAGGCATCTGAATACACAATTCATCCAGTTCCCTTTGTCTCTCAGGAGGCAAAATTGAAGTAGACTGAGTTGCTAGCTGTTTAGCCAATTCCTCACTTTTCTTGTTCTGTGCACACTCATCTAACATTCTTTCTTGTTCTTTCAACTCATGTTCACTTAACAGATCAGAACCAAGTACTGCATGAATCACTGCTTCCTTCTCTTTATCAGTAGTCTCCTCAGCAGAACAGACTTGAGGAATATCCATAGAAGGAACTTCAGAAGAAACATCCAATTTAGCATCAGAAGAAACATGTTGAGAAAGAGCCTCAACAGGTGTAGAAAAGACTTCAGTATTAGAATCCAGATTATAACTTCGTCCAGGAACAAACACTGCAGAATCATCTGCTGAAGGTTGATAACTTAGTTGTTCTTGGACAAAATAAGCTTGACCATGTTCAGAAGCAATATCCTCCATATGAACATCAGCAGATACTACATCAACACTTAGTTCCTTAGAAGCTTCAGTGGATTCCTTATGCAGATATTGTCTTTTCCGTTTGCTAGTGTATCGAATAGGTTCCTTTTTCTTTAAAGACGCAGCAGCAATAGGAGAAGAAACAGGAGTAGTTAGAGCTGCATCAGCCAAGATTCCTAGTGATGCAAGCTGAGACTCTTCATGCTCCTCATCAGAAGAAACCAAAACTCTCCTTTTGCCCCTTTTTCCAAGTTGTTCTTCCAAGCTCTTAACTTTATTCTGCAACACCACAATCTGATCACCAAGAGTAGACTTGGTCTCTGTAAGCTCCTTCTTGAGATCAGCAACTTCTGCCACATACCTGTTCACTAGAGCATATAAAGATGTCAGTGTAATAAGGTCCTCAGCTCTACCAGCTGAGAGCTCAGTGGTAATGGGAGCTTTATTGGGCCTTTCAGGAGAAATATGAACATGCTCAAAAGTAGGAAATCCTTCATCAAATTGATTCCTAATAGGACTAGGTGTGGGCAAGCTATCAGATTCAAGCACAACCTCATCAATAGAATCTTGAGTAGGTGGTGGACTAGGAATAGGTCTAGGTGAAGGTATCGGTGGAGGTAGGTCAGGAGAAACATTAGATGCTTGACGATGGCGAAGGGCCCTCATCAATAGCAACTGAAGGATTACCATCAGTAGTATTGGTAGAAGATGGATCACCAACAACATTATCCTCATCAGCAGCTTCATTGTTTTGAGGCAACATAGCTGCTAGCAAAGGATGATGTGTCCCCTCATACTTAGTTCTCATTGAAGCAAATAGCTTAGAAGATAAAGCTCCTATGGGATAAAAGGCTTGGGTTTGGGTAGACACATCTAATATCATTTGTAAAAACCTAGGGTACATCAAAAACTTGGTCTTTTTCCTAGTTAAATTCTCAACCATATTATCGAAAATAAACCTATAAAAATTATAAGTTAAACCCTGAGATAGACATATAATACCACATCCCAATTGAGTGGAAAATTGATCCCATCCTCCTGATTTATTGCTTAAACACTGAAGCAATGTATGAACCAAAAACCTCCACATAGGACAAAGCTGATTCTTTAACCACATGTCAGTCCTTGTACCTTGATATCCAATTGCTCTTAGCCCATCAAGTACCACAATGACATTAAAATGATAAACCCCATTCGATCATCCAAATGAAGTTGACTTCTAATCCGCTCCTCTGTCACCACATGCTCTGTTCCGTCGATCACTGCAACAATCTCTGTATCACTCCGTTTTGTAGCAGTTGCCCAAAATTGAGTAACCAACGATTCATAAATCGCATTAGGAGAATGCGATAAAGCATAATGAATCTTGGACCTCGTTAAGAATTCTACCATTGGTCTATACAACTCATCACCCTTAGCCGTTCCCAGAAAAGCGACTTTATTATGATCATGTTTGAATTGAAGCGCCATGAGAAAAATTGTAAGTTAGGGTTAAGATTCACACAAGTTGAAGTGTTTTGAACGTGAGTAAAGAGGAAATCGTTTAATTTGAGACGAATATATGCAAATAGTGAATAAGTAGTAGTTTCCCAATTTTGGTCAAATAGTTGACCAATCTTGGCGATGTCTTGCTACTTTTACCCAATTTAACTTTCAACTGGTAGAAACACTAGCCATTCTTTGAAGAATACCGATCGGTGAAATAGATCACGTATTCAAGAAGCTTGATAAATATCTTTTCTTGTTTCACCCATCGCATTAAATCTCATCAAGTCTTGAAACTGTCTATAAAACAATCCCAATGCACACATAACTCTTCATCAAAAACCCCAAATATCATCACAAACCCTAATTTCATCAATGCTCCAAAATTAATCACAATCAACCATGAGTAGTTCCACCCCAATCACCCTTTCATCAGATGACAATGCATCCTCCATAAGCAGTTTTGATAGGTGGAAGAAGAACTATTTGTCAAGCAATCCAGGCGATGGTGAAGACAACTCATCCATCAGTTCTTATGTATCACCTTATGAAGACTCAGATGAGGAAGAAACTTCAAAGAGAGTGAATGAGCCTCCCCTTGCTATTGTGAATGTGTCTTCCCTTGCCGTTGATAATTCTGATGACTCTTGTAAGGAGAGAACATCTTACTCCCAACCTCCAGCTCCTCAGCCTCAACGAAGGCCACGAGCCAGGAATCTACCACACCCTAAGGATAGAGAGGTGGTTCTCGGTCTTTCTGCACCAGGTTTTGGTGCATCAACACACATCGTATAGAGGAAATGCTTAAAGATGGTGGATTGATTACATTTTGGTTGAAATCAATGGATGAAGCACAAAGGACATATTATTTTTCTTCATCATCATGATTTGCATCAATCCATCCTTTCCATTTTGATCCTTAGCATCCTCGTCATAGTAGTTATGCATCTCCAGCCATCAAGATAGAATGAATGGGTGGTTATGCAAGACTTCATAAATGCATATCCAGCATCTAGTGTGAAAGATGTGAGCGATCATGCATATCCAACATTATGTTAGATGTTGGAATAGATGATATGTACTAGATTAGGATTAGTAGATCTTGTAGTTGCATTTGATGTTGATTGTCCTCTGTAAGTTGTAAGCTGTAAACTGTTTCTCTTGAATGAATGAACAATTTTCTTCAGTACTTATCTTAAATGAACATTATAACTTTAGTACATTGTCTTCAGTAGAAACAAATAGCTCACTTTAGCACTTTGAATTTAGCAGAAACAAGCTTTAGAGCTTTCTTGACCATTTTCCAAATAATAACCATGGTAAATTCCAACTTGAATAACCAATCTGCAAAACAGAACAAACACAGAGAAACACACAAACTAACAAAGAAAAATAAACTAAGATAACATTAGCTGGTTAGTGTTAGAGAAAAGCAATCAAACCAAAAGTATACATAAAAACCTACAAAATTACATAAAAACATGCAAAGTGTACACAAATCCTCCCACAGGCATATGCCTCCCACAGGCCTATGCCTCCCTTAAACTTTGCGGTTAAGGGTTAAGCATACCGATATGGACCACAAGGTGTTGAAACCTTGGTCCATCAAAAGCCTTGTTAACAAATCGCCACATTATTATCGGTGTGAATTTTAACCACTTTTATCAAATGTTTATCATATGCATCTCTTATAAAGTGGTGCACGATTTCAATATGTTTTGTTCTTTGTGAAAAAGCTGGATTTTTAACAATGCATATGGTACTTTGATTATCAATAAAAATTGTTGTGTTCATGAAGTTATACCCATAATCCAACAATTGATTTTGTATCCAAAGAACACATCCACGACAATTAGCGGCGACAACGTACTACGCTTGATAGATGAGGTAGCCACTATAGTCTGTTTCTTGCATTGCCAAGAAATCAATCTCTTTCAAGGAATTGGCAACCTCCGGTGGTGGACCTCCTATCCGTTTGCACCGGCATAGTCACTATCACTATAAGCTTCCAACTTAAAAGGAGACTCTTTTGGGTACCAAAGGCTGAGATGAGGTTGACCTTTGAGGTACTTAAAGATCTTCTTAACAGCATTGAGATGGGAAGTAAGTGGAGTAACTTGATGTCTCGAACAAACACTCACAACAAACGTAATATCAGGCCTTGAAGCTGTTAAATACATCAAAGATCTAATCATAGACCTGTATAAATGAACATTCACAGGAAGATCTGCTTCATTGATGGTCTTTGTCTTTGGAGCTTCATAAGGTGTAGTGGCAGTCCTTACACTTTCCATACCAAACTTCTTCAAGATGTCCTCACATATTTGTCTGGACCGATAAAGATACCATCGGGTTTCTGTGAACTTGGAGACCCAAAAGAAAGTCAACTCCCCATAGCACTCATCTAAAACTCTCCTTCATAAGCTCCTCAAACTCCACGCACCAAGCTTCTTTTGTGGATCCAAAATAATGTCATCCACATACACTTGCACAAGAATAATGTCGTGGAATTCTTCATAAGGAAAAGTGTCTTATCAATTGCACCTCGTCTATAGCCATGCTTGATGAAATGATGAAAGCCTAGCATACCAAGCTCGGGTGCTGATGAAGTCCATAGAGAGCTTTGACTACTTTGTAAACATGATTAGGATGATCGGATCTTCAAATCCTTTAGGTTGAGTGACATAAACTTCCTCTTCTATTTCTCCATACAGGAAAGCACCTTTAACATCCATTTGATATACCATAAAACCCATGTAGGATGCATAAGCCAAAAATATCCGAATAGCTTCAACTCTAGCAACAGGTGCAAACACCTCATCATAGTCAATTCCCTCCTCTTGGCGATAACCCTGAGCAACTAATCTAGCTTTGTTTTTTATCACAACACCTCTTGCATCTCTCTTATTCTTCAAAATCCATTTGGTCCCAATTGCATACTTGCCATCAGGTAGTGGTACCAAGATCCAAACCTGCTGATTTTGAAATTGTTGCATTTCATCCTGCATTGCTTCAAGCCAACTGGAATCTTCAAGGGCTTGAGTAACACTGGTTGGTTCCACTTGAGAGAGAAAACAGGCAAAAAGACAATGTTCATAGTCTGTATGATTGTCTCTCTGTTGATTGGAGACATAAGAGATAAATTCCACTTGACCATATTTAGAACTTGTCACAGTGCCCCTAGTTCTAACAGGTGCATTAGGATCCCCAATAATATTGGACTGTGGATGAGCATTGTTGATCCTTTTAGTAGCAGTGGTGTTGACATCAATGGAGGAATCAAGATTAGTTACTGTGGGTTCAAAGTCAGTATCATAGGAAGGTGAGGTGAAGATGCCAGCTTTTGGTTGATGATGACCAAGATCAGAAGGTTTTGGAAAACGTGTATAAGGTTCTCCAAGGTCTGTTGACTCTCTAGTAGAAATAGGAGTAGAAACAACATGTTCTTTAGGAGATTTGGAGATGATAGGAGAAACAGGATCACTTTCAGCAGAATAAATGTTTCCACTGATGGTTTCTCTTGCACTCTCCTCAGCATTTCTCTCAGCTTCTAGGTTAGCTGCATACTCCTGTTTCTTTAACCTAGCAAGGTCTTCAGCATATTGTGAATCATCATCACTCTTATCAGCATTATCTTTAGTAGCATCTCCTGCAAAATTGTTAGTGGAGAAAGAAGGCACAGTAATAGGTTGTTCAACATCTTCAAACTCACTGTCAGATTCAGCATCCAATGTACCTGCATTGTTAGTAGGAGACTCTTGAGAACCTGCATTTTGGTTAGCCATATGTCTAGAATAACCCAAATAATCAGTTAAGTAATCAAGGTCAAAAGACCACACATGACCCTGTCCTTGAAGAAATCTCAGGTTCAAAGTCTCCTCTATCTTCCTAGCAGACAAGTTGTACACTCTGTAAGCTTTACTATGAGCTGAATAGCCCACAATATAACCATCATCGACTTTCTCATCAAATTTACCAAGTGGATCACTAGTATTAAAATTGTCACTTGTGACCAAAAGGTTTGAGGTAATGGATAGCGGAACTTTCCCAAACAAAAGTTCATATGGTGTTTTGAGGTGAGGTCTAGTAATGGATACCTGTTCAACACATAACAAGTTGTGCAATGACTTGATCCAAAACATAGTGGGTAACTTAGAGTCGCTAGCATAGATCTTGCGGCCTCTATCAAGGTCCTATTTTTCCTTTCGGCCACCCCATTTTGTTGTGGGGTTCTTGGAGTGCTATAGTCCCTTTTAATACCTTTAGACTGCGAGTTCTATAAGTACAACATTCTTGAACTCGTCCCATTATCACACCCGATTCCTTTAACCTTCTTGTTCAACTAATTTTCCACAAGGGTAATGAAGTCTTTCGATTACTTGTGATGTTTCATCTTTAGTCCTCGAAAGAATACCCAACAAAATCTACTAAAGCCATCGGTGATAACCAAACAAAAATACTTGTGATCTATGCTTCTTATTTGAGTTGGACCAAAAGATCCATATGAAGCGGTGAAGAGGTTCGAAATGATGCTCATAGCGATATGACTTTGTATGAGGCTCGTGTTGCTTTCCTTTGTTGCGAGCAACACAATTATGATCATTGGTGAAAACTTTGAAAGGAAGACCTTCCACAAGACTCGGTTTAGAGAGCTTGTTTATGGTCTTGAAGTTCACATGAGCCATCCTCCTATGCCATTTGGTAGACTCATCCGAGGATGCTTTGGCCACCAAACAAGTTAAATCACCTTACGGTTTAACATCGATTAAGTTGAATGTATAAAGATTGTGATTTTAAGGAACTCTCGGTGAGAATTGAGGTTTCTTACGGGAGTTTGAAGTCTTTAAACGACACAAGACATTCATCCTCCGAAAGAGTACTTTGTTCTTGGTGTCACAGTTTGTGAGGCGAGAACAAGTTAAAGTGTTGGAGTTCCTTGACAAAGTATACATTCTCAAAATCCGGTTGAGGTGTTTTGATGGTTCCTTTACGATAATTCTCCATCACTTCCACCAAAGGTCACATTGCCTCCACCTTCATAGGTACAAAGTTATGCATTAAATCCTGTTTCCGGACATACTCCTTGAACAACCACATCAACAATTCCAATATCCTTATGCTTAAGGGATGATCCTACAACAACAACAAAAATATACAAAATATTAGTACACTATGGAGGCTCAAGTCATTCTTGACTTGAACACCTTTATGGATCATTTGATTTATGCCAGCGGATGTAAAAGATCCACTATTGTTCTTGGGTTTCCATTGAAATTTAGGTCCCTTTGATTCCAAGAACAACTGCTTGAGGACTTGACAATATCCCAATACCCTTTCCGGCATTCATATTGTCAACATATCCGGGCCAAAACCATTATTAAAATATGAACTTGTTGGTTGCACATATGGTTTAGCAAAGATCTTCTCAAGTAAAGGAGAATCGGTATAAGATGCTTGTGGAACATAAGGTGGTATAGCATTAACATTAGTCCACATTGGTCTAGATGTCCTAGAATCACCACACCTACTCATTCTTTGCTCATGATAATCACAATCCTTAATTAAATGAAATTTACTTCCACACACAAAACATGTCTTACATTTAGAAGATTTATTCAAACCAAAGATGTTCTATTACAAGCGAAGTATTCAAACCAAAACCATGAAAAGAATTGTTTTAACGAATTATTATGCAAAGAATTAGAAAAGCAGGTCTTGAGAGGAACTGTCTTGGAAGTTGATTCCTTGGCGACAACTCGACATGCTTATAGGTAGTCTTGGGTGCGGCGGGGTGAAGACTTGGGAAGGTCGGACTTGGGAAGGTCGGACTTGTCATTTGAATCACACTCTGTGGACCCTTGCTCGGAGGACTTGTCACTTTGTTAACACAAGAGACAAAGTCATTAGAAGATGTTTGAGTCAGCAAGTCTTTTGACTTTTGCCATAGAGATGGTGTGATCCATCAAAGTCGAGAGAAATAGAAAGGTCAATTGGCATGTGCTCACCTCTAATAGGTCCACGTCTGACATGTAGGTCACCTTCTTTGACAAAGTTAGCTAAGCTGCTAGTGTAGATTCGCCCATCATTCCTAGCTTCTAGCCTACATACTTTTGAAAACCTAAACCTATTATAGAAGTCACAGATTGACTACCATATATGTGGTAGCTAGTTTGTTCCCATTCATTTGCCATTCATTATGCCTAGCTATCTCCTCATCAAGTTTCTTTTCAATTCTAGATTCTCGACTCTACATCCGCTCTCAACTTCTGGACCTTTTAACTCATTATTAGAACATTCAAGATCACTCTCTAATATCCTAATTTTTCATCATAAGCTATTTGATTCTTACGAAACCAAACCTTTTGTCTTTCTAATGTTTTTAAAGCATGTTTATAAGCATCAACCTCAACATAGCATTCATTATATTTAGGTTTCAAAATATCATAAGCTTCTTTGAGTTCATTATAACGCTCACTACAACCAAACACACAGTTTTGTACACGAGAGATGCCCATCAATGCAATCGATCATGCCTATCCTCTGAAGTACAACTTGCAAACAACCCGATATTGTTACCACCAAGACCATCATCATTTTCCTGCTCATGTTACGTCCGGTCCACGGTTTTATCAAGAGTAACCAAAGCTGCTGAGGCCTTTCCGGCATCCTACGATTCTGGCGATAGGAAGAGTAATTCACCTCATCACCGACTTTTACGTCCTTGCACTCTCGGAGAAGTGACCCATTTGATGACATGTAAAGCACTTGACCTTCTTTTTGTCAAACCTAGTGGATCTCTTCCGTGAAAGCCGAACTTCCTTCCACCTTTCTTTCAAATTTTTGATGTCCATAGAAAGCATAGCAACCTACCACTTTAACTTCATCTCTTCCATCTCCAGTGGATCCACGATCGAAATCCTCATATGTAAGTTCTTCTGAGGATCATAATCGACAAAGAAGGATCAAGTACATCTTCCATTACCCCACTAGTTCTTTGTTGAGAACTAGATGAAGCAACGATATAAGATGAGGATGAGTAATACTACATTGGATTTGGAGCATGGATCATCTTTGGGGTAGATGCCCCAACAAAGGTTGTGTGACTAGTAGTGGATGATGACCGATAAGGACTTCTTACATCATGTTCAAGAGCTTTAAGTTTGTTGTCTGACTCATCAAAAGTAAGCATATCCAAACCACCTTTAGCTTTTAAAGCAATGCTTACTTGTAGCCGGATGAAGGTAATGACCTCAAGAACTTAGAATTACAATCATCATTATCGGCTTTGCACATGGTGACTTAATCGACTTAAGATCTTGTGAAACTTGTCGTAGCCCTTGTGAATTCCTTCCTCTTCAGAGATTTGAAAGTCTTGAAACTATTGTCGCAGGGCATGGACTTTCTCATTCTCCTAGACTCCTCATTCCCTCCGAACTTAGCCTTGATCGCCAACCATATATCCCTAGCATCTCCCATATAATGAAAATCACTCAAGTGATCTTGAGGTATCGCCTGAAGGAGTATAGTTCTCACCTTGTGCTCTCTTTGAGCTGCCAGGATCTCATCATCAGATTTTGGAGGAGCAATGACAACAGATACCATCGGGATCGGTGGTTGTCCTTTTAAATTGTTTCCTTACGCACGATTGACCGAGATTCCAATCAATGTTGGAAATCTAGTTTGCATCTGCATGGCCCATAGGTCATACTCTTCTCTCTTCAAGTATGGGAATTTAGCATTGCTGTTGGATAGACTAAGCTGTTGTAGGGAGGCACCGTTATTGTTATTGGCAATTTCAACATCGTCCACAACTCCAGACATGGTGAAGAATGTAGTGATTGTAAGGATACAAACAAAGAACTGTTGTGAGTATCGTAGAGACTCTCACGAGGCTCTGATACCACTTGTTGAAACTATCAGACCTTGATAGATCTTGAGCTCGTGGATCGTTAGCTATGCCTATGTAATCATAAGCACAGTAAAAGACAATCTCTACAACTTGTATTAAGTAGCGGAATTATAAACACAAGTAACACAAATAACTAAGAACTCTGTGATCCTCTATGGATCTTTATATTAACTAAAACTTTGTTTTTCCAATCGGTACATAACTCATACTATTATGTTCCTTTTATAGACAAGGAACCCTAAACAAAACCCTAAACCGTTTCCCAAGAAACGTATAAACATAAAACTAAATAAGATATACACAATCACTTCCTAATAAAGCTCATGTATATCCAAACTAAATATACTAAACACGGAATAATAACTTCCGCATAAACAAACTAATAACTATAAAACTTGATGAAATTATGTCTTGGTAGAATCCACACTTGATGAGAATCTCTTGATGAAAGTTCAACATAATCCATACTTCACATAATTCCCAACATGACTCCACCCTTATTTACTATGTAAAGGGTGTTCATCCCTCACTTGAAATCAAGTGTGGGTGAAAATAACAATAAACACCATGATGGTGTGAATTTGCTACGGGATGGGGAAATGATAAATTATGATCATACCTGAAAGGAGATGTCATTTCCCTCCATACCTTACCCGTTTTAGTTGATGGCATTGATGATTGGTTCACCTCGTGATGTGGCTGATTAATCAGCTCATATGTCTCCTTGTTAATCACTGAGGTGTCCAAGATTTTGTCTTCTAATTTCTTTGCAAGATCAACTAGAATTGGTTCAGTAGCCGGAGCTACATAACCATCATCGGGTGATGTGACGGGTTGCATGATTTCATCCATAATTTCAGCAACCTGCATAGAACAACAAGCAAGATTGTTAGGAATAAAAGAAGAGCTAGAAGTCATACCGTTTTGTGTTGTGGTTGATTCCTCATTAGCTTGCGGAATTGCTTCATCACCCTGTAAGCTCCTTTCTTCCATTTTCTTTGATTGGTCATTGCCTGTTTCTTCATCTCTCGCAACCTTTAAACGTCCTGGAAATGGGATATGTGGGACATAAGGTATGATATGAGGAACCGGCTCCTCGTTGTTGACTTCTTTCATCTTTCCCACCGTTGTTTTGATAGTTCCAACCGTATTCTTTTTATTTTCCAGGACCTTTTGGTTCAATTTATCAAGCATACCCTCCAAGCTTTTCCTCTTATCATCAAGCTTCTCTAAATTCAAGTCCGTGCCCTCCTTGAATTTCCTAATCATTTCGTCATTCGAGTCGTGCATCCTTTTAAGATTATCCGAGAATTTATTGACGGCTTCCTCCAATGACTCAACATACCTGACCTGCTCATATTCTTCTTGGAGATAGTGTTCTTGTATTGCATGAATGCTCTCCTTAGCCATCTTCATATCACATCCAAGTCTATCAATCTGCTTGGTGATGTCACCAATGTCATCCAAGGCTTCGCTATTTGTTACCCAAGTGGTTGCTCCATCATACCAATTTCGCGAATGGTCAGCCATCATTTCAATTGATCTAAGGGCTTGTGCAGGTGGCATTGTAGGAATAGGTCCTTGAGAGTCGAGCATTTGGCGGGACGAGATGTTTAAACCTTTGTAGAAAATAAGGACCATCTGATGGTTGCTAATATCATGCGTTGGGCATCTGTAAAGAAGGTCATTATATCTTTCCCAAGCTTCATCTAGCGTTTCATCCATCTTCTGTCTGAAACCCCTTATTTCTTCCATCTTCTTGGCAATCTTTGAAGGATGATAATATCTTCTAATAAATGCTTTCTCCAAAAGATTCCATGTATTGATCGACCCAGTAGGAAGCATCTTCATCCATCTTCTGGCTGCACCAGTGAGTGTAATTGGGAACACTCTAAGCATTAATGCATCTTGAGAGACTCCTGGAGTGTGGAAAAGAACTACGATCTCCAATACTCTTCGCACATGCAGGTGGGCATCTTCATCATTAGTTCCCGCGAAAAGCTTTTGTCTAAGTTCCCTCATGAACTGGCAGCTGATCTCAAACTCGATGTCATCATTCAATTCGGGGCATACCACGCCTGATCTTTGGTTATCTCGAGTCAACGAAATATATTCTTCCATAGTGAGCATGTCAAAATCTGAATTCTCCATAACCTGAAATATCAAAAACAAACAAAAACAGAAAAGAAGAGAAAATAAAACTAAAACAAAATAACGAAAATAAAAGAAAACTTAAATTAAAATCCTAAATAGCTCTCGGGAATGGCGCCAAAAACTTGATTCAGTTTCTTGACCGTGTCTTAATATTTTTAGTGTCTCGCTATACCTATGGTCTACCCTAGTGCACTAACGGGCAGTGTACCCGGTCGTGTGTAGTGTAGTATTCGGTAAAACCGAGGTCATCCCAAGAGCTACGTGGATTGGAAATTAACTCAAGTCTATGTCACGATTTTAATTGCTTTTAAGATAGAAATAATAAAACAAACTAATAAAACAAGGAAAAAAAGGAAAGCAGATAAAGGCAAAAGATGTGGTCAATGAAGGAGAGTGGTGCTAACCTAGTTATTCATCCTAGCTAGTTATGTCTCGTCTACTTACTTCCAATTACTTCAGGTGGGGTCAAAGTCGAGAGGACGGTATTTGGTCAATTCGCCCTAACCTATCAGCAAAGATGCCACCACAGGAGAAATCAGGCGCACCGTCATAAGTCCTATTGTTCCTGGTCCCCTAAGTCGAGTCATTAAGTACCGCTACATGCTAGATTTATAATAGTGAGTGCCCGATCGTTAGGAACTTAGACACTCACCCCCTAATTCTTAAGTTCATCCAAACGATAGGTGATCAGTTGGTCAAATCGCACAAGTAGAAAGGGTCGTTAGTTGGTCATATCTTACCCTTCCCGTCTCAGTCCGCTCACCTAGGGTCAGTTGGTCATATCTCCTAGGCAATTGGCCTCTACCGCCATTCAAAACTACCGAACCAAGGGTGGCTACCAATAAACTATGCATGCATACACTTAGAAATAATTGTACGAAGTAGTATAAACATAAAAAAACAATTAAGGAATCATAACGAGGCCAAGACTGGTGCTTAGCCAAACATATAATAAATCATACCAACAAAATGAATAAATCATAAATTGAATTGAACATAATGTTTGATACAAATTACTTGATGTAGAGCTAATAATGATGATGATTGCGAGTGAATTCTTCCTTCAAACCGGCTTGATTGTTGGAAAATGCCACAGGTGGTGCCTAATCGACCCACAGGAGAGGGTGAAGAGAGATACTGGAAAATGCAGATTTGGGGCTGTATTTATAGGCCCCGACATGGTTACGGCGTAACCTTAAGGGCTAATTACGCCGTAACTAAAGTCGGCGCAAAGAAATCCGGATCTCGAACAATTACGACGTAACTAAATTATTTAGTTACGTCGTAACTAAGTTACGCCGTAACTAAAATAAGTAGTTACGCCTTAATGTTGTATTTCATGTCATGATAATTCCTTGAAACTATTTTGCACTAGTAGTTACTTTAGGCCCCTCATCGTACTTCTTCATTAATATTGTAGTCCTTGAAGTAAATAAACTTTATATAAGTTGTCACCTTTAGTCCCTGATCGCACTTGTTATTTTTACTTTTCATCCTCGGAGTAAATATTATCTTCATTTAGCCACGGGACTTCAACTCCTTAGCGCCCAAGTAATAATTACGGCGTAATTAAATTACCGAATTACGCCGTAACTCTTCAACCGTATATTCTTATCCGCTCCGTAATTATCACTACGGCGTAACTAAATTGCCATGTTACGCCGTAACCTTCATAAAAATAATTACGACGTAACCATAAGAGATGGTTACGCCGTATCCTTCAAAGCTCATATTTATGCCGTAACATTATCAGCTAGTTACAGTGTAATAAAATCCAAAGGCCCTCGTAAATCAATCTTCAGAACATATACTTGGCCTTTTATCACTTCTTTTCCGCTCCAATGATTCATTTATCCTGAAATGCAAATATGAATGAATATGAAAGAATTAAGTACCATATTAATACAAATGAGGCCATAAACACGGGAATTTGATATATAAAAGATCAGGCTAATTTGATGTTATCAATGTAAAATTCCTTTTTCATGAAAGAAGTGTTGAAATTTTTTATTGACAAATTCTGTCCCATTATCACTTCTGAATATCTTAACATTGTGTTCAAATTGATTTGATAGCATATGAGTAAAGTTGACAATGGAAACATAAACATCATCCTTTCCCTTAAGCATATAAACCAGACTGACCCTAGAATAGTCATCAACAATGGTTAAAAAGTATTTGTAGCCATCTCTGCTAGTGACTTTATATGGTCCCCATACATCTAGATGAACAAGTTGACCAATTTTAGTTGATTTATGTTCACTTAGAGGAAATGGTTCCCTGGTTTGTTTAGCTTTATTGCAAGTATCACAAAGATGGTCAGATTCAGATGTACTATCAAGTTTAAGAGTGTGTTTAAGTATATGTAGGACTTGGTCAGAGGGATGACCAAGTCTTTGATGCCAGAGATTTATAGAAACATAGCAAACAGATATGCAGTTATTAGAAATGACCTTACATGTAGAATCAATATCAAACATATATAACCCATTGCATTGTTTACCAATCCCCACAATCCTTTTTGATGTAAATCCTCAGATATAGCAATTAGATTCATTAAACCCAACAAACATCTTATTGTCTCTAGCAATCTTATGGACGACAATGATGACATTGTACTCGGGAACAACGAGAACATCAAAAGAGTTAGGTCATTATTGACCTTTAAATCACTAATTTTAGTAATTAAGGCCCGAGTACCATTGGGATGTCCAATGCTTAGACCAAGATTTGAAATGTCAACAACATTGATTAAAAATTTGCGAATCACAATCATGTGTCGATTTGCACCGTAGTCAACAATCCAACCACGATCGATGTTTCCGGATAAAGTTTTTGTGTTGTTATTAAAAATTTGTTGAAGTTTATGTTAAACCGACACTACCATTAAAGAAAGTTCCTGAAAAAATTTTACATGCCATGTTGGCATTAGCAGAAGACACATTGTTGTCATTAAGAAGACTCATAAGTCTGGAGAGTTGTTCATTAGAAAAAGAGACAGGAGAGTTGCTAGCTCTATTATGAGTGACATGATTAGCATCAGTGGAAA
Organism: Chrysanthemum lavandulifolium; assembly: GCA_022545495.1. NCBI lineage: Eukaryota > Viridiplantae > Streptophyta > Magnoliopsida > Asterales > Asteraceae > Chrysanthemum > Chrysanthemum lavandulifolium. The sequence goes on along the minus strand of CM040242.1, from coordinate 285,093,794 downwards.
CATTGTTACTGTTGCACGATGTGTTTAGCATTAAAGTTCCTTTTGATATATCCAAGCAGGATAACCAACAAGATCATAACATCTATCAATAGTGTGACCGTGTTTTTGCGCTAGTACATTTGAGATTCATGTTTGGTCCTCTGTTGTTTGAGTTGTTACCGACATTAAAACCGAGCCTTTATTCCAATTGTTGTTGTTGTTGTTAAATCCTTTTTGTTATCAAAAATTTTCCACCATCAAAAGTTTTTCTTTGAAAAGCGTAGCATTGGGTTTAGCGAGCTATTCCCAGATGAGACATTTCTGAGATTCTTCTCCGAGACAACAGAGAAAGCAGTTTTGACATTAGGCAAAGGGTCTCGTTAAAATATTACTTCGATAGAAACATAGGAGTCATCAAGACCCATAAGAAATTGCATTAATTTGATTAGTCGATTGTGTTTTTCAAAAGTTTTGCAACCTCACAAGTACAGTGGAGGTAAGCTAATCATACAATCAAATCGTTTCCACAAAGAGTTAAGGTTGTTGTAATAATCGCAAGAGATGACCCACTTTGACTAAGAGAGTTTATATTTTTATGCAAATTAAAAATAGCTGAACCATCAACTTTATCATAAGTATCTTTAAGATCATTCCACATTTCATAAGTAGTTTTAGCATAGATAGCACAAACAAATAATTCAGGACTGAGAGAGTTAAGAATCCAGGTGACAACAACAGAGTTACAGGTATCCCATTGATTAGCAAGAGTAGGATTTGAGTCATCTCTTAAGCAAGTACCATCAATAAATTCTAACTTATTATGATTCCTTAAGGCAAAGGTCATGGCCATATTCCATATTTTATAATTTTCTGTTCTAGTGAGTTTGATGGAAATAATAGGAGTACCATTAGTGTTGTTAGGGTGTAAATATAAGGCATCACCAAAGGATAAGTTTTTTTCAGTGGAAGAACCACCACCACCAGTATTATCATCACCAATAGCCATAATGAGAACAATAAGAACTAAAGTAGATAAACAGATAAAAGACAGTAAGAATAAGAACTTGAAATTAAGAAACAACAAGAACCAAGCATGTGGACTGGGGTAAACCAGAGCAGGTATTCATATCACTCAGAGGTGGCAGATCAAGATGTTAGTCTACCCGTTTGCACCCACAAAGACTTAAGTGTTGTTGTTTGAAGATGAGAGTAGACTTACAGAGTAATATGCAGCGGAAAGAACAAATCACAATTACCCTAGATTCACTTAGTCTAGGGCTAATTGTGAATAAGAGATAACCAGCGATTACGCCAATAGTAATAACCCCAAACCACCTTTTGAAACTCAGAATCGCTTTTGATTGGTGACGGAGAGATATCCCCAAGTTTCTACGAGGAAACTCTAGGATGGTGAATAGGGTGTCAAATGGGTTGACCCGACCGACCCGAACCCGATAAGGCCTTATAGGGTCGGGTTGATTCGGTCCAATCTTAACTTATCGGGTTTATCGGTCAACCCGATAAACCCGATAGTTTTATAGGGTCGGGTCAACCCGATAAACCCGATAGCCTATAGGCTTGTTATTGGTGTACAACCCGACCCGACCCGATAAGACCCGAACCCGATAACCCGATTGCTTATAGGGTCGGGTTGCGGGTTATATTTCTAAAGGTCAAACCCGATTCAACCCGACCCGATAGAGGCTTATCGGGTCGGGTTGACCCGATTGACACCCCTAATGGTGAATCAACTGTGATTATGAGCCTGACGCTCTTATACCATGTGAGAAAGTATCAGCAGATTCACAACAATACTTTATTCAAACCAAAATCTCAATAGTCGGCTTAGATTAAGCCAACAATAGTATCCAAAGTGTTACAAGGTTAGGTTAATGTCAATGAGACAATAACAAGACAAATACAAAGAAGAAACAAGATCATTACTATAATCAGAAGAGAGAGCATATGAGACAATGACTGCACACACAGTTGTGTTGTAACCCTAGATTAGGGGAAGGATTAAATAGAAGAAAAAGATACATAATGACCCCCTCAACGGTCATAAATAATCATCAGCAGAAATGAGCACTTAAACCATTTATGCTTTGACCAAGAATAACCCCTGTAATAAGCCTGCAATAAACATAACTTGAAAACTATTAGCAATTGATAGAATGACATGTTTGCCACAGATTATGACCACAATTTCTAACACAAGATAATTCTAGTTCATTGTGGTCTCCATCCAAACAAGCAAGAGTTAACGAATAACAAGTCGTTGATTTGTTTTTATCAATGAGGAAAAGTTGTGTGAATATGTAATGGACTTTCACCTTATTGTTTTGTATGTAACCAACTTTCTTATACCATTTCATGTAACATGGTTCTATTTTTTGCCATTGTATGCAGGGTTAATTCTTATATCTTAGGAAAAGACATGAACTTGTAAGAAAACAAAGGTTCTACATAAATGCTTAAAAGTCACTCGCATGACATCAAATGGTAAAATATATACATTTAACCTTATAGGATACTTAATGCAATTGCCGTTAAAAAAAAGCCAAACGTTAAGATTAAGTAGTGCATTACACAACAACGGAAAAACATGTAAATGTTCATTGCAGTTTGGCTCGACTTCCTTAACAAAAACTAGAAACGCGGAAAAGTTCATTACATTTAATTTTGGCGCGCGTTTTCTTAACAAAAATGAAGCAGAAACAATGAAAACGCAAACCTCTTTTAGCAAGCACAATAGTGAGAAGCTATCCTCGATAAAGCCCAAACAATGTCTTTTTTGTAAACAAATTCGCCATCTTTCAACACAACCTTTTTTTTAACAATGATAACTAAGAATCAAAATAACCTTATAACCCGAATATGCTTAAATCACAAGAACCTAAATCGTTCTTTAGAACCCACAAATCTGTACAGAAAAGTGAAAATAGAAAATATAGTTTTTCTTTAGTCTTGCGACGAACTTAATAAAAAAAAATATATTTTTATAAAAAGAACGCAAGGTTTTGTGAAGGAGGGTTTAATAGGACTCGTGTTTGGAATTTGAAAACGGTAATGACCGAAACTGACTCAAAAATCTCTTTGAAGTATTTATACTTTATCCCAATGTGTGCATGTGTGACAATCTATAATATTATTTATTTATCTATCACACATATCCTTATTGTATTGCAATTATACACGTATATAAACAGTATTGTACTTTTATATGAATTACTATAAGCCTATATATATCAAGAGCAACACATGCATATTGTACGAACAGCTACCTGACTATATACTTCAACAATCGATCTTTTACCATGGTGATAAAGTATTTTTTCATCGTCTACTTTCTTATCTTTCTTATCGTTCAACACTCGTCGGCTAAAGTAACATACAATGTTGCTGCGTTAGGAGCTAAAGCCGACGGTCGTGTTGACACAAAGAACGCGTTCTTGAGAGCATGGAATATGGCTTGTGCTTCTACTGCTCCAGCCACCATCTATGTGCCGCGTGGTAGGTACTTGATAGCATCAGCGGTTACGTTCTCCGGCCAATCATGCAAGAACAAAGGTATAAGTTTTACCATAGATGGCACTTTGGTGGCACCTTCTAGCTATAATGCTATCGGAAAAGATGATGTATGGATTAAGTTCCATAGGGTTAATCATGTTACCATATCTGGCGGAACGCTTGATGCACAAGGTGGTTCTTTGTGGGCTTGCAAATTATCGGGAAAGACTTGTCCTAAAGGAGCTACGGTACGTACAATTATACACTACAATTTATAGACAAATTGCAATTTCTCCTTCTTCATATATACAACTTAAATTTAGTTATCCAATTTTTTTTTCAAGTAGTTCATATTTATAAGGGCAAATAACAAAAAAAATGCATTAAACTTGACACGTTTTATGATTGTGTGTAGCCAACTATTTTTTTTCTTATTGTGTGTACTGAACTTTCAAAATTCGATTATTGTGTGTATTTTGTGACCATTTTACCCTTAATTTTTTCAAATTTTGAAGGGTAAAATGGTCATTTTACATGGTAGAATAGTCACAAAATACACATAATGATCGAAATTTGAAAGTTCAGTACATACAATAAGAAAAAAAATAGTTGGCTACACACAATCACATAAAGTGTCAAGTTCGATGCATTTTTTTGTCATAGTTCATATTTATAAACGTGGATAGAAATATCATATTAAGAAGCACACACCTACGATATTGAATTATCTACAAATGTATGACATTCTTTAATTATAGAAGTTCAACTAAATTTATGCATTCATAGTGGTCTATTCAATATGCATAGAGTGTTAACTTTGCACTTAGATATATCAAAAGTTAAAAACAGGTATTGTAGTTTGTTTTTCTAATGGTTATTTGTTTATAAGAGCTGTTATGTTTGATTAAATTTTTGCATAACTCATTTGGGCCCAACATTGCAGGCAACATAAATAGTCATGAAGTTCATAATGCATAAAAAAAATTTGCATATACCTGTAAAATAAAGATACATTTTTCACAATCGTTGCCCTTATCTCTCTTGTCAATGAGCCAGTTAACATACTTATATGTCTATGGTTGGAACCATAGCTATGAACCAACATCAAGTGATTGGCTAAAACATGGGACATCAGGGTTATCCAGAAAAAAGCAATGGACATTTAATATTTTTTTTTTTCTTTTGAATTCCTTATGATAGTACTCTAATTAAGATATATTTGTGATTATGTGTTACAGACGCTCGGAATCTATCATTCTCAAAATGTAGTGATCAGCAACTTAAAGTCGTTAAACAGCCAGATGTTTCATGTCCTCCTATATGCATGCAATAATGCCAAACTACAAGGTGTGAGCATTTTAGCATCCGGGACCAGCCCGAACACAGATGGTATACATTTATCACTTTCTACTGGTATTACCATCTTGGGCTCTACGATCTCGACGGGAGATGATTGTGTCTCGATAGGGCCGGGAAATTCCAATGTCTGGATAGAGAAGGTCACGTGTGGCCCTGGTCACGGCATAAGGTATATTTATAATATAAACGTGTTTAGATTCAACTTTTTTGCATATTCGTATGTACGAGTCATATATGTTAAACAAATAGAACACTTACATAAGCACTCATAACACCCTCAAATCAATGACCTTTTGACGTGAATTGGGAACAACTTATTCAGAATACAACAGTTTGATATTCTCTAATCCGTAATAACTAACTAAATGTAAATACATTGCATTTGTTTTTTCAGCATTGGGAGTCTAGGATGGGATTTGCAAGAAGCCGGTGTCCAAAACATAACCGTAAAAAGCTCAACATTTATAGGTACTCAAAATGGTGTGAGGATAAAGACATGGGCTCGTCGTAGCAATGGGTTCGTGAGGAATATATTTTTCATACATGCAACCATGGTGAATGTAAAATACCCAATCATAATTGACGGAAAATATTGCCCCCACAATACTAATTGTCCCAAAGAAGCTGCTGGAGTGAAGATCAGTAACTTGGTATATGAGGATGTACACGGAACATCAGCAACACAAGTAGCCGTGAAATTTGATTGTAGCAAAGGAAGCCCGTGTCGTGGAATAAGATTAAAGGATGTTAACCTTGTATACTCAGGTAAACCAGCGATTTCGTCTTGCTCTTTTGCTCTGGTACGCTTCGGATTACTCATACCAAGAAGTTGTTTGTAACTATATAGTTTGTGACTTTGAGTGTTATTTTCTTAGTTTTATAAGAACATATCCGGACCATTGGATATGTATATAATTACTCCGTTATCTATTTGCTTGTAATGTTACGCATAAGGATTTGGAAATATTCGTGCATTGCAGCCGGTCATTTTTGAATGTGATTATTATGTTATTTTACTCATTTATGTTTGTTCATACAAAAATAAATTTTGTTGCTTCACATCTATATTGTTGTTGAGTGTATGTTTTTGATTAAGCGTGTTCTAGGCAATGAAATTGATCGTCTTTAATTATCTACGTTTGTAATTTTTAAATATACCAATGTTCACTAATTTACGTATTTGTTTTCTCATCAACCTTTATAAAATTTGTAATCTATAAAATTTAGAGGGTTTGAACTTTGAACCCTGATCTAAAGGGTAACTAGAAAGCAGCTTAACCAGTGGGCTTCATATTAACTTATGTATTGAGTATTACTGTAGTAATGAAGCAATGTATAGTGAAATAGAATGGTAGGTGTTATCGGTAATACTTATAGAGCACGAACCATATTGGAAATCATAAGTCCAAATGCTCTATTCCTAAGTACTCTAAAGACACCTTTATACTATGTATTATTATTATGTATGTATCAGACTTTTAGTTTTAACCAGTAAGTTTTAAGTTTAAGGATTGCCAACTTGTCACTTTTGACGCTTATAGGCGCTTATGTTAGTTAGATTTCCGTATGGCAGTTATGTCATGAAAGGGTATGATTCTATTGGTCAATTGTGAACCATCACATCCTTTGGACATACCTGTTCATACCATATATATAGTCATGTATTATCAGACATATTATACATATCAATTACAGTTTTATTGTGTCAATTGCTCCTTCCTCCCAAATCTATTTCTACCCATTTTTGCATACTATTTACTGCATAATTATGTCCCACTTCTATCTTTGTCCCACTTCTATCTCTGCACAACCATGTCTTATCCCAATCATAATACTGCATATAAATGGACAAGTTCCATGAAGAAACCTATTGTTTCAACCAAAAGTTGGCATCAGAGCACAAGTCCTGGGAAGTTCAGGAACAGCATAACTCATCAAGAACTTATCCAAAGACAGATTAAAAGGAGGAATGAAGCAACAATTGGCAGTTGCATCAAACAATTGTCAAGAGAGTGCAAAGACATGCTTAAAAAGAAATTGGAGGAAATTCATGTGTACAATAATAAGTTGACACAGAAGAAGGAGACTATTGAAAGGCACAAGGAATACATATGCTTCAAGTGCAGGCTGAAAGGACACATAGCAAGGAATTGTCCAAAAGGAAATAGCCACACAGAAGTTGAAAGCCATGGAATCATCACCAATTCTCCAAAAATTCAGATAACTTATCCTGAATTCATCCACTTATCCACAGACTTCATGGTGGATGGTACTGATGAACAAGGATGGGATCATATCTGGTATGTAAGCAACAAGTTGAACAAACATGTATGCTCCAACATGAATTTATTCTCAAAATTAAAAGAGAAATTCTCAGTTGAGAAAATTGAGAACCAAAAGAAATTCATGTTTATACATGGTATTGGTGAAATACAAATCAAGTTTGGGTCAGAAATTTACATCATCCCTGGGGTATACTACACCCATGATGTATCATTGAATATCCTCTCCACAAGACAATTAGAGGCTCAAGGCTTGGAACTCACTTTTATTGGAAACAGGTGTAAGCCTATTCCAATGTTTGTCAAGCCATCAGATAATTCCTTTGACCACAACAAAATGATCCATAGGCAGAATACATACATGGATAACTACTTCAGAATGCTTGATGAAGACTTTCAGGCCAAGGAAAAGGAGATGCACCAACAAACTGGGTGCCTTCCTCTCACAGCTTGCAACATCTCAGGAGAAAGGGACACATGGACTACATGTGCCCATCAAAGGTAATCATACAAACAAATCACATGACTGTGATTATGTTTTTGTAAAGGTGTATATATTCCAACCCCTATAAACTCTTTTATGATTATATTTCATTCCTAGATCTAATTAAAGATGATAAAATAGTTAGTCAAGAATGGGATATTTTCAGAAAAAAGTTCATGAAAGTTTATAAGTGGTTCTTTATTGTCCATATCTTAAGAAAGAGATACCAGGGCCCTTGCCACCCACAATAAATGGGAAGTCCACAAACTTGTTGAAACATTTGGGGGATACCTCAGTGTTGAATTTTCAAATGATTTCCCCTACATTGCTGAGATTTTTGGCTTACAAAGAACAAATGGTCTTGAGATAAAAAGCATACAATCAATATTTGAGTGTTTTAATTGTTATTATAACACAACAAGGATGTCACATTATGAAGCGAGATGAATCATCTTCAAGGGCAAAGGAAAATGCCATGATGGTCGAGAAGATCCCGTGACTCAAGCCTCTGACCGAACACTCAATGGGACAAAAAGATTGAACACTTTGGGGTAAAACTTGAAGATCTCAAAGACACAAGCCAACCACTTCATTTCAGTAACTATCAAAATATGTTATCTTTTCGCTTATAAAGCACTAACCACTTGAATCTTAAAGTCGAAAAATTCAAGAGCAATATTACTTGAAAACCTCCCGCTAATCGAGTATTATATACCTATTAAAAGAAAAGACTCGACTACCATATTTGTCAATGTATTGATAGAACAAAAATACGGTACAAGGAATTCAAGGTGAAACTTGAAACCATATCGCATTACGATGTTGTCTCAGACGAAGAAAAAAAACTCGAACGCTTTCTATGTTAAGACAAATGATACTAAACTTTATCAAGACATTGTGATATTAAACTATCTCGATCAATCAACTACTCAATTGGATCTTGGAACCCGCCACTATCATTTGAGGCCCGAGACATTGTTTTTATCTTAACCGAACCCGCCACATTAGCTTCCTCGTCAATGCTTTGTAGCATGCTAATCTTAGCGAGAACTGCGTTCCAGCTTCCTCATCAATGTGCTTATTTTGTTCCGACTCGTCAAAGATCATCACGTGGTTCTTTGACTTCTTTATCAAACCCGATAATAGCCTTAAATACTTTAGGATCCATGGGATAAGCATACTTCATTTATGGGTCCCGCCATAATGGGACCAACAAAGCAAAGTCGTACTTCTTTTCTACTTATATTTTTTGTTTGGTTTTTGTAAAAATTATTGTTACATTTTGTTTCTAAGAGGTGCTAAATTAGACCCATCTATGGATTATTTGAGTTATACTTTGACTCTAACAGTTTAATGTGTACACTTTTTAAAAATATAGCCAAACCGAGAACAAGTCAAGCTAGCGAAGTCAACCATAGTGTATTCAAAATACATAAATCCGTAAATCTTTTATTACCCGACCTGCTTTCAATTTGTTACACAAAAGATGAGTAGCATAGGTGAATGAAATAATAAACATCTGTTGAATAAACAACGAGCCCGACACCAACAAAGAAGAACGCTACAAAGTACATCCAATCAACTCGATATTATATGCCAATGTTAACTTCTTGCAAAATTATAACTTAAGCTCGATATTGGTACAAACCTTCGTGGTATACAAATATACGTATCAATACAGCACCACATGTCTCGATGTCAAAGATAGATTTAGCATAGTAGAGCCGCTTAATCTGCATTTAATATGGGCATGAACAAACTTCTAGAGTTAAGTTCTCAAGAACTTGCTTAACAGAAAACCGTACACAAAGAGCTTAGTTTTATGGTGATGTATAAAGAGAAATTTTGCAAGCTCGCACCTTTAGCAAGATCGGCACACAGAGTAAAAGTAAACATAGTCTAGCAAATCCGGCATATGGAAGCACCTATGACAAACAAATTTATTATTTCCATGGTATTATATTTAAATATATATATATATATATATATATATATATATATATATATATATATATATATATATATATATATATATGCTCTGAATAAAAGTTGCGCTTTACCCATTACTTAGAAATGGGTTAACTTGAGTTATACAAGATCCGAGATGGGTCAAAATAAAAATAAATAAATAAATAAATAAATACGATGAAGTAAACATGAAAAGGGTCAAAAGTCATGCCAAATGTATTCAAAATTGTTTATCACAATTCCGCCATGACCATTATATCCGCCAAGACCGGATAGACCCAAAGATGGCGGGTCTTGGCCGGATATAGCCGGTTTTGTTCTGCTTAGCCCGTGGTTTACGTGTATGAAGACATAACTAGATTCAATAGACTGTTTATGCTTAGTGAGTATCTTTTCACAATACTTAATTGGTGTCCAACGGGTCAAACGGGCGAGTCTGAAAAGTTAGGAAATGGGTCAAACGGGTACTTCTTGGCATAAGTAAATTTCTTTTTTAATATTGTCAGCCTGGTCAGAATTTGTCCGGAATTTTTCCGCCTGCAATCGGAAATCCTATTAACATGCAGTCTATGTAGTCAGCTTTCACATATTTCACCAAACTATCCGAGTTTTTTTTAGTATTCTGTTGTTTTGTGCTGCTGCTTTTTTGATCTGTTTCCTAACCCACCCACTTTGGCATCTTTAGCACCACACACAGAGAAATGCGGTGTGTCCGTGTATGTGTGTTTGGAATTTGGAGAGGGAGACAGAGAGAGAGAGTACCGCTCCTGAGGACCAATTGATAGCTTTGAGTTCCTCTCGCTCAAGTACGCCTCTATAAACATAGTTAAAGACCACAAAGTAACAGTTGTAATTATTATGAGATGCACTATTAAACAATGCTGGTGGTATACAAACGGGGTTCAATGAAACTGAATGAGTAAGATTCGTATAATGAAGAATTTTAGTGACTCAGACTCTACTATAATTTCATCGCTTCAAGCTTTTTTGTTCACGATAGAGTGTATAAAGTATAATGATGGCTGACACATAAATGATAAAACTATAAAAAAGGATACATTTGAATACCACTGACAATGGCACCAAAGAGCCCCAACATCGCCAACAGTTCAACTTGATCTGCTTTTTTCACAAAAAATTCCTGCACAAGGATCACCACCCAGAATTAAATGTTACCGAGTAATTATTTACAAACAGATATAGTATTGTTTTCTAATATAGAATTTAGTGAAAGCGTTAAGGTTAACACCCTTGCCTCTGGAGACAGAGGTCAAGGGTTCGATCCTCACCCCTTGCAAGGCCGGAGGTCCTTTTCTACCTTTGGTAGAACCGGAAGCAGCCTCTCTACCTTAGGTAGGGATATGGCTGTCTACGTCTTAACCTCCCCCATACACCGTGGAAGACGGTATTGGGAGTTACTTTTTTTCTTTTTTTTTGTTAATTATCTATAAAAAAAAATTCAAGCAAAAGGACAACAAAATATTCAAAATACAACTCAAAACAACCCGTTTTGACTTTAACACATTTATAAATCAGCCAGTTTTGCTCACCTCACTAACGTTGCAGACAGCATAAAGTGTAGCCCCGGCAATGACCAGCAAATCACCTTTAATAGGATTACTCCCACTTTCTGAGCATATACACATACATCCGTAATAAATATCCTGAGTCAAATTTTCAAGTAAAACAAATTGGAACAAAAATATATATGCTCACGTGAACGATCTGATGCATGTACATCTGAAAAAATAACGAGCACAAGACCAACAATACAAATGACAACACCCGCAATTTTCTTGAATCTATATTTTGTCTTTAAGAAAAGCCATGTAAGGATTATGACCGATGGAATAGACCAACAATCCAGCAGCATAACGCTTGTTAATGATGTGTACTGATATGCCTTCACCACTGCAATACAAAGCACATGCAAATTTTATAGAAAAACACATTTTTAATGTATCTGTGGATCGTATGTAGCAATAAACAGTTGATATGTAGTGAATGATGCTCCCAAATTATACTCCAATTTTGGGGAATATGAAACTTTGACTGGCCCATTTTGATACGTACTAAAAATGTACCCTTTTGACCGTTAGCCGAGCCAACCCTTCAAATTAAAAACTTACCAAGATAATTTGCCTCAACATCTATAAGTCCAAGAAGTAGATAATAGTACCATTTTGCCTGCAAAATGCTCACATGAAAAAAACATATTTAGAGACGTGAGAATACAAATAATTCAAAAGAAGAGAACACGCTACCATGAGACAAAGAACCTTCTTATCTTATCTAAATGATCTACAAGAAAACTTATGCGAAAAATAGATTGAAGAATACTAACCTTCATACGCTTCTTTCTGCTAATCAAAATTATACCATAAATGATCGCCAACAACACATAATTCGCTAAAGATTGCGATGTTGGTGCATTGATTCCTGAGTTAAAATATGACATAAATAAGAACATTTGATCCCATTACATTAATAAATCACTATGTATAACATTTGTTAAATCCATCCCTTCTATGCACCCAAGTCAAAGATAATTCAGTTCATTGGTTTGTTTACTCATGCTATTCAACCAAGCCAGATTTAAGGAGTAACAAGTTATCTCTTTTATATATTAAGGAAAAATTCTCGAATTTGTAACAAACTTCACCTTATTGTCATTGTATGTGACGAACTCTTTTACAACATATCATGTAATTAACACAAAGCGGTAACAAGACAAACTTACTTTGTATGAATGCTATAAAACTAACAGCATGTTACATTCAATAGTAAAAGATATGCATTTACTTGAATTGGTTAGTTACATTCAATGGTAAAATAAGTAAGTAGTTCAATACATAACATTGAAAATAGATTTAAATTTCATCGCCTTTCGCGCAATTTTCCCAACTAAACAAAAACTGAAGTAAAATTTATACAAATATAAATGAAGCATATAAAATGAAAATGCAAACCTCTTTTAGCAAGCACAGATGATGAGAATCCAGTAGATGTTATAAATAGTGAAAGAACCTGTCCTAGAAAAAGCCCAAACAATGTCTTCTTTGTAAATAAATTCACATTCACCATCATTCAATACAAATTCTTTTCTACAAAAATAATTAAAAGGCAATAAACCCTAAAAAGCTGGTAGTATCACAAGAACCCAAAAACTATATAGAAAAGTAACCAGAAAAATACAAAAAAATTGTTTTTTTTTTTCTTTAAGTTACGTAAGAAAATGAAATACCCACATGAGAATTATATTTGTGCTACAAATTTAACTTAATAAAAATTCTTATATAAAGAACACAGGGTTTATAATTATAGGAGTCTTGTGTTTGGTATTTAAAAACAATAATGACCGAAACTGACTCAAAAATTTCTTTGAAGTATATACTTTATCCCACTTTTTGTGCATGTGTGACAATCTATAATGTTATGTGTTTAAATTTTTAATAAATCTTTGAGAAAAAAAAAAAAAAAAAAAAATTAAAAATAATTAAAAAAAAAAAAAAAAAAAAAATAATAATAATAATAATAATGTTTGCTTCGCTAAGTTTATGTTAACAGGTAAACGGATGAGTTTTTTGTTGAGGTTATATGGGAAGATGAGTTTTTCAACTCAGATATACGCGGACTAACCGAAGTTATCCGTGATCGTTTCTAACCGTTCTTTGGTCACCCCAAAATGTTTATCTAGTGATATTTGAACCATTAACTTCTAGTGAGGAAATAAACTAATGCTTACTTGTGTAATGTGTACATCAAATCCTAATTTTGTTGGTTTAGTAAAAGAATCGATTGAAACAAATATATATGGACTTCTCGTTTAAAACATGGGTTAAATTTCCATGTCTGATTAAAGTTCATTAGAAATATAGTATATGTTAATTGTCTAGGAATAGTTGTCCTTACGTGAAAAGGTGTACGGAGCAGGTTTCTCTGCCGGTTTAAGGGTGTGTATGGCGTGGAGCATTTGTGAGCGTTGAGTGTTGTAATCTTTAATGCTCGTATGGCAAGCGGCAAGTAGCTTTATCTATTTTTTTAGAATGTTCATTTTACAACGCTCCATGAAGTAGCATTTAAGAGCGTTGAGCATTTAAGAGGTGTTTTACACATTATGATTACACCTACAACTACGTTATCAAACGTGTTTATAGAAAAAAACTGCTACCGCTCACCGCTACTACTTTTATTAAACAGCCTAAGTCTTTAAATCAAATAAAATTTGGATGCTCTAATTTCTGTATTGTGCTCTACCTTTTCTTATGAGCTTGATACACGGAAGAGATTGAATATTTTGGTATTTGTAGTTTATAAATATTTAGCTATAAGTATATGAACTACAATCATCAATGGGGTGTCCGTATGATAGTTGTATCCTTAATTAAGAGGTTGACGAAATGAATTTAAAATTGATCGAGCACATATAAAATTATAACCGTACAAGATGGAACAATTTGGTTCCCATAAAGGTTAACATAAACTCTTGGCGGATTTTGAATGAAAGACTCCTAACGATTTAAATCTAGACAAACAAGGGATTGACGAAATTGATTTGATGTCCCGTATGTGATGATGACATCGAATTGAAGGCATCTATTTTTAATTGCTCGCTTGTGGAATTGATACATGGCTTCAAGCCCTCATATACCGGCACCTCGAATACTTAAATCTCTTAAGTCTCACCGGTGACCTCCTCATGGACCGCTTTAATCGCCTTCCTATTTATTTCAACTATTTGATGGTGTGCCGTTCATCAACGCTTTGATTCTATGACTTTTACGAATGAAACTGCTTTCAAGCTTAAAAGACAAAAGAAGGAGTGTATTTTAAATGATGTAAAACTGCTATCATTTAACTGGATGTCTAATAGAAATATGAAATTTCTTTTGTAAGGGTTGAGTGGTTTTCTATCGCTTGTAACGCCCACTCTTATATAATCTAGTTTCCTTAGAGCAAGGGGTGTGGAGCATGTCGATTCTCGCCGAATCCAACGTGGCTCCTCGCCACTGTTTTTCTTTCCTCGCCGTGACACCATTGTGGTTCGCCACTTTGGTTTTCGCCATTCAAACGATTTAACTAAACGACAATATGCAAATACATACCGTTTCATTACAACGGTTACTTTTCTTTTCAAAACCATTTACTTTTCAGAGAGTGTACGAAGATGGTACGTTTCGAGCTCTTCTTCTTGTCGATCAGTGTAAACAATATGAACAGATGCTTCTTCAACTGGTGATGATGAAACAGCTGATGAATCGGATTGTGCCATTGATGATGATGTTAATGATATGGTGATGATTGTTAAGATGAAAGTGATGAAGATGAAAGATTTAGGTGCCATTTTTATACAGAAATTAGTTTGAATGGTGACTTGGTTGTATCTGTTTATTGCTTAGTGACCACTGACCAAGAAAAGTAGATTCCTTAGTATCGGGTACGGTTTATTTTTTAACATTCTAAAACATTTAAAAACATTTAACCAATCTAATTTTGCCATTGTTTAGTTTTTTTTTCGTATGTTTTTTTTTTTAATTTTATGTATTGTAGTTTTATTTTTAGTTAAGAGAATGAAATGAATTTAATCGTGTTTGGAAAATATGGAAAAGAAATAAAATGAGGGGTGGGTGGCCCAAGTGAAGAAGTGAGTATGTTGTGATTGGAGGTATTTTTTGTTGGTGTGATGTGGAGGTGATGTGGCACACGTGGGGCCCAAGTGAAGAGAATTGGGGATGTCACCATACCCCTTGCTCTTAACATCCTGTTAGTTTTATGATAACTACTATTTATTTATTTATTTTATTTTTTTTTTTGAACACTACTTAGGTGTCTTTATATGCATGACATGATGCATTGAAAGTTTCCACTAAACTATTTTGGCCTTGGGACAACATATGTCTTTATATGACACATTGCACATGGTTAACTTTTCAATTTATGTGCTTTTTAATGTTACATGCAAATTAAAGACTATGAAAGGGTGTTGTCGATTGAAAGAAACGAGATTGTGCACCCGCGCGTTGCGACGGGTGTTTTGCATTTAATTTTTTATGCTATATGAGTTTTGTTATACGTGTGGTGTGTAAATTGTGTGCAAAAATCTTTATGTAAATGTGGGTATATTCATTTCCTATGACACATTTGTATGGTAATAGTTGGCCTGGATATGAACGTTGACCTTAAGTTTGTTTAACGGTGTGTTTTAAAGTTTTTTAAGAAAATTTAACGAATAAAGTTTAGCATTGAGTTTGAGAACCGCTCATATCGTTAGGGGGTATTTTTTGCCATTTTTACAAACTTTGTAAAAATATAATAGAGTCTAGGATTGGTTTTGCAAAAAGTCGCATAGCTTGGGGGTATTTTTTGCCGTTTTTTCGCATACTTTGGGGGTAATTTTTGCCATTTTTCAAATTTTGTGAAAATATAAGACTTTAGGATCGGTTTTGCAAAACGTGACACACTTCAGGGGTAATTCTAGCCATTTTTCAGAATTCAGTACTCTTTTTGCGAAGCGTCGTTGACTTGAGGGGTATTTTTTGCCATTTTCTCAAACTCACGAAACGACGTCGTTTTGAGACATGTCGTTTTACTCTTTAATTTGGCACCTAAATTGTCGTTTCGTCCTTTTTTCGCAAACGCCAAAACGACGTCGTTTCAAACGCGGATTAATATATATATTAATAAGTAAATGCAATATTTTGTGTAATCAATTTTTGTACTGACATTCTTTTCAGAGACAGCTTTCAAGTTTTCCCAATGTTATTGACTTTCATCCAAAAATAATTTATAGTATTATACTTTGGCATTAGCTAAACTCAAATAGTGAAACACAGTTTGTTATATTTTCTAAAGTAAGTCTGCATGAAAATAGTAGTGATAATAATAAACCATTATAATTTTGATTAATGCATTAACATGTTAATAATCTACATTAAATGTTTCACCAATCTAAAACTATCCACTATAATGGTTTATCAAAAGGTCTAAAAGTCATGAATATGTTTATGTTTTATTTCAAGTAGAGTGGAGTTTTATTTCATGTCAAGGTGACATAAAAATGTCCTAATTTTCTAACCTCTTCATAATTTCAAAACATTAATGCATGTGTTATGTAAGACATTTTATGAAGTTGTAAAGTTTATACTAAAACGGTCATACTAAAAAATCTTTATAATTGTTGATATTGATACGCCGTATCCCCTTTGGGATACGTCAGATCGACAAGTGCCGAACACTCTCTGCAGCTTTTGCACAAAACAACTTATCGCAAACTATAAACTTAACAAACTTAGTACCAAAGCATTTTCATAACACAACAAACTTAACTTGATATGTACAACATATTTGAACCCATATAAAATCAAATTGGTCAAACGGTATAAATGGCATAATGCCAAATACCCTTTCATCAAAACATACACACATATGTACTTATATTTGACAAACAAATTTTTGCTTTTGCACAAACGACCCTAAAATTTTAAGGATGTTAAGTAGTATCTAGAGAAGGGTTATAGAGTTGCTCTACCATCCAAACACCACCGATAGCTAACTCGCTAAGTCCTTGCCCTTAAACTTAGTCTTGTTGGCTCACCTACAACAAAACATGAAACGAAGCAACATAAGTGATAACATCAAATAGTCCCGAGTTTCTAAGCGTTAATTTCCTCTATATCATCACTTTTGAGTTAAATACTAGTGAAAACATCCTTATTCCTTATTATTTCATTTCGTGACCCATTCAAGTAAGGAAGTCGCTATTGGACGCTTTCAAACCCTATTGATGCGATTGTCTCTTAACTATGGCGTAACAAGTGATGAAGTTACGACGCAACTAAAGATTACGAAGGCTACAGCAAACCCTCACCAAAGTTGCTACTGTAACATCCGATAAGCACCAAATGGACAAAGACTACGGCAGAGTCTCATCTTAGCTACCGTAATGAAATAATACAATGGATTACATAAGCTACGGCGAACCCTAGCTAAGGTTACGCCGTAACCATGGATAAGCACAAAGATTGAAGAAGTTACGACGTAACTACCTAATAAGGTTACGCCAGAACTAGTTTGAAGCCTATAAATAGTCGATGGTTTCATCGCTTTAGATATCTCTCCTTTCCCAAACCTTATAGGGTTTGGGAGATCAAACACGTAAGAAGAAGCATGGTTTAGAGCACCGAATAACGAAGTCCTCGCTCACGATTTCCTTTGTATTCGAGTTTGGATTCTTTTATATTTTTCTAGAATTTATATTATGAATTCATATCTTTAATTAAAGTTTGCATTCATGTTATTATTATTCTCTATAATTCTTTATAGATATTTGCTAGTCTTTTCATAGATCGCTAGCCTCGTAGTGCTATAAGCTTGGTAGTATCTAAAGGGTGGAGATATGACCAACCCGACCCCAGTCGATAGATAGCAGTATGGAAGGAATTGGTCATAGTACGACCACTGTTCATGCGCGAAGTGACCAAATGATCACTTATCAAGTGGAGGTATTTAAGAGGTTAGAAGGAATCTAAGTTCCTAACGGTCGGGTTCCCACCGTCTAGATCTAGTAGATTTGGTGCTTAATGACTGCTATTATGTTGCCGAATGATCCCGGGTGACCTGCTCATCTTGGTGAGGAATCTAAGAACCTATAACAACTCGTAAATTTCCCTACCGATTTTTCCCGGCTATATTTTTTTTCTTTTCTTTTCGAACTATAATCACAACAAGTTACGAGTTATATTTTTTTAAAACTTATCGCGACATCGATAATATTTTTTTTTTCATTATATAAATTTTATAAAATAAATATATAAATAAACTTTTATATTCTACCGGGCCTCTAAGCCCAACACAACCCGATCCAAACCAATTCACTCTTATTTGTTTCGCTCGAGCTAACTATCCAACCCAAGCATCTAAATTCTCTTGGGCCTAGCCCTTTTATTTCACAAGACCAAGGCACCCTTATAATTATTTTGTAAACACAATGAAAACTTGTTACTATTTTTTCTTTGCTTCGTGAGCGAAGAAACACAAAGCAAATATAAAAACAAAACAAATGGCTTTCTTTTTTTTCTGTGATCACCCATCGACACCAAAACAAAAACAACATCCACCTTTGGTCAAATGTCAATTCTTGGACAAATAGCAAAGCATGCTTGCGTGTAGACATGAACAAAAGGAGACAACACCTTCTCTTGAGCTACCCTAAGTATTAAACAATTCCCCTAGGACTCCTCTTGACAACTTGCATTCACATGCAAACTTAATAATTTGTGAAAGGTAGCTTTGCTTCCATTTGCATGGATGATGAACTACAAAGGTCCATGCACACTATTAGCCATCAAATATAAAACATCACCATGATTCCCCACATGGGATTGCTGTGCATCGAGCACCCCCCTCTCAAGCACCAAGAATACTTTGAATCTTGCCAAATCTATGCAAGACCCTTTACAACTTATTACATGGTTAATACTATAACTTGAGCTTGCATTCTAATACCCACTAGTAACTAGGCCAAGCTTGGATTCTTTTTTTTTCCTTTATAACCCATCGACACACACACATTTGATACACATTCAAAATCAAACTCTCACAAACAAAACACAACTTTTGTTACTCTTGTTCACTGCCGAGAAGAAGGAGGAGAAACAAGGTTTCGGGTTTCATTTCCATAAGCTAAGTGTTCACTTTGGGTTAGTTTCTAGTCGGGTTAAGCATTGGAAGCTAGATCGCTTATCGTCTCACTTGTTCTTGTTCACGCCACATTCGACTTCACACTATCCAAACTCACCACGGTAAGCACTCAAACTCTCCTCAACTTGTATGTCGCTTTGTTTAAAATCATTATGTTTCGAAGCTTATTTTTGAATAATAAGAATGAAAATTAAAAGTGATACTTACTTTCCTACCTTACACTCACTATCAACATGCAAGCTCATATAAACCTTCGATTTAATCATGCATGTATTCACGTTCAGTATATACGGAGTAGAATTAAGCCATATTTGAAATCAGATAACTATGCATAAATATAAAGTAGGGCAAGTTTAACACCATAGTATCTCTAGTCTAATGGTAAGTCTTGCAACTTCTTTACATAAGGTCCCTAGTTCGAATCTCTGCAATAGCACTTTGAGGATTTGATTTTTTTAAACACATGAGCCATTTTCAAACAGTCTAAAACAAACCTGTTGCAATAATTTATAAAAAGAGGCATCGGCTCAGTTGGGAGGGGTGTATGCCTTCATCCACAAGGTCTTGATTTCAAATCCTAGCAGTGGCAGTTTTGCCATATTTTTTATTTTTTATTTTTACAAGTTCCACTCTTTGACAAATTTAGCCCTCCAAATTTAAATGAGTTGTTACTTTTCTTAAAACCTATAAAAGTTTATAACTTATATAACTCTTTATAATTCTAACTCCTCAAGTTTAATACTTGACATTTTTTTTATATACTTTTACATTCTAACAACTATTTTGGACCCCAAACTTATACATTTTTGTAACTAATAATAAAATGTCAAAACAATTTATTCCTGACACACTTCGTTCGTAATTTCATCAAATTAATATATTTAATTTTAATACTAAAACCCGACTAAAAGACAAGAGAATATTTAAAACAAAAGTAATATAAACTACCGACACATCTCAAGTAAATAAACCAAACTCTCGGTTACATCGTCAGATTTATAAATCAACACTAATACCACTCTATTGACTTGTATATTCAATACTCTCTCCTTTTGGTCGTAAACCAAACATTTATCATTATTCGAGTCATGCCATCTCGCTCTTAGGTTCCGGTAGAGCCACTACTATATCACACTCGATCTCTTTGTGCTTTATTCATCGAATCGCTAAGGTGAGTTTATAGCCCCACTTTTACTCTTATTTACTTGCTTTATAAAACTATGGGGTGAGAAACATGCAAAACTCTTTTCGGACCTGAAACCGAAACACTATTACGTGAAACAACCTTGAATCCCAACTATGCTACCGTTAGTTCCCTTTGGGGAGGCGCGATTGTTATGAATAGATCTATTGGGATGACACCCCGCTCGAGTTTGACCGGATAGGCAAACGTCGAACGATACCATATCGTATTGATTGAGTGTATCGAAATACACTTGCCGGGCTTTTATTTATCATGCTTCTAGATGCATGCACACCGTCGTAGTTTCGGTCGCATGAACTTGGTACTAGCGTAATAGCCTTTTTGCATATAGCGTCATTCACGGAGATGCTATATGTGCAACTGTGGTCCAACTTGAAAACTTGATTACTTAAACCTATGAACTCACCAACCTTTGTGTTGACATTTTAGCATGTTTTTCTCAGGTTTATTTCTTGGCGTGGGCAATGGCAAAGGCATTCGTTAAAGACTGGCATCCGAGGTGTTTCCAAACATTTTAATACAACTTTTAATGGGACAACATATATTTTTATGGGCTTTACTTCCGCACTTTGAAACAATGATGTAAAGCTATTTCTTAAATTAATATATCTTTTGAAAATGGAATAGAATTTCCATTCTTTATTACCTTGTGTTGTGTATATTGATTTAGTAGCACCCCATGACCCGAACGCTTCCGCTGTGAAATTTTGGGGGTGTTACAGAACCATAGGCCATGACGAATCGACGAAAGGAGTCTGGTGATAATTAACCACTATATTGAATCTTTATATCGAGAATCAATTCATATTTGTATTCTTTGTTAAGCTTCGTTTATCTATCTCCTTTCCCTAAATTTCTGGTGTCTGTGTGAGTAGAATAATAGCATATCATTGGATTATATTCTGGCATACCAATATATTATCAATATCATCTCTAATCTTCTTAGTTCTTTCAAGGTCACAGCTCTCTTGGGACGATACTCGGATTTACCTAAGGCTTCACTAAATCTGATCGGGTACTCTGCCCGTTAGAATGTGTCTATCCTAAGTTATCTAAGTTTTATAAATATTAAAAGCAGGATGAAATAGCACATCAGCTTTTTGGCGTCGTTGCCAGGGAGCGGTTAATGAAAGATCTAAGGTATTTCATATTCACCTCATTAAGAGATTTGAGCACTTCCGAGGTACGTTTCTAAATCTCTCCTATTACAATTATACATAATTCATATTCTGACGCTATTAGTTACGGCGTAACTCATTTCATGGGTTACGACGTAACCATATTGCAATTTATTAAAATTATTATAAAATCTTTTGACTAATTAGTTACGACGTAACTCTTTTCAGAGTTACGACGTAACCACTATACAATCAGATTTATAAAAATCTGACCTTTGATTAAAATTAAAAACTTTAACTACGGTGTAACCCTTATTAGGATTACGACGTAACCCTTTCACAACCATTTAATATTCTAAAAATATTAGTTACGGCGTAACTATTTAATTGAATTACGCCGTAACTATCTTGGCGGTATAAAACCTACGGAATAAGAACTAGGTTTTACACATACACTTTCACCGCTTACCCGCACAAAGAAAATTTTTCTCCAAAAATTTTTCCATCAAGATCTCTTCATATAATCATTCTCCATGGTGGTAAGATCTATCACTACTCTTTTGATTTGTTTATGTCAATTATTTCAATTAGGGTTTATATTTTAATATTTTAGGATCTTGCCTATTTGAATAAATTATTGAGATTGGGTTGATTAATTGATGATTTTGATGATTTTCCCATGTTATTTTGATTCGTGTCCTATCACTATGGTTCGATTTGGGTGTTTTAGCTTTATTTAAATTGGGTTTTGGGTGAAACACAAACTTAGTGGGTTAGCGCGGTCCTCAAAGACTAATAGGTTAAAAATTTATCAAAACTTTTACCACTTGAAAAAATTAATGGTTCCGGCGTAATCTATTGCTTAATTGGAACATTTGTAAGTGCTGAGTTTCTGGGGAAGTTACGGCGTAACTGGGGGTTTAGTTACGTTGTAACCATTAAAATCTGTAATTACGGCGTAGCAGTTCGATATAGCTACGCCGTAACCTTTGTAATTACCTAATTACGGCGTAACTTGTCACAATTCTCAATTTTCGGTCATTTCTCAAACTCAATATTCATCATTTCATATCGGTTCGTGCATGGTTTTGCATTTTACATTAAACGTTTATTTTCCTATTAAATAAACGCTATCGCGTAATCATTTATTTTGAATATTTGATCCAACAATTCCAAAACTTATTCGATATATATTTTATACTCATTTTAAGACTATAAAAATTATATTATTAGTTTACCCGATGTTTTCAATTTATTTTGTATATAAATTATTATATTTATATAATTACTGACGGTTTTTTAAATACTACACGATAATTATTATTTCACTCAAATTTTGCAAGAAATGCATTTTATAATTTTATGACTTCAATATATTTTATCTTGACCCGTTAAAATTTATTTTAGCTAACGCTACCCAAAATGCTTAAATAAATACACAAGTTACTAATAATTCCTAATTAACTACACATTACTCAACCTTTAAAACCACTTGATTATGATTAAATGCATTTATTCTTTTTTTTTTAGAATGTCGACCACCAAGGGGTGAGTCACAAGGAAATCTTACAAATATCTCAAGTTTATGTGTATTATACTTTATCCAATTCATTTCACTTCATTTGTAAAAATAAAAGATCAAAAATCTCTTGTTCTTTCTCTCTCAAAACCGGCCAAAACCAAGACCAAGGAAGGAAGCATCATAAATTTTTTCAAGACAAAGTTTATTTACACTCTAGTATCACTTATTGTATAGGTTTTGAAATAAAAACCTAGGGTGATTAGGAAAAATCCTTTGTTCTCATAAACCTCATCAATTACTAGTAAGCATTTCATACATATCATTATTTTCCATATTCATTTCTATGTTCATTTTTATTATGCACAAGTAAAACATGCAAGTTATGTGATGTTTATACCACTTTTTAAGGTTTTTAAGTGTTTTATATATATATAATCCATCCTATAATTACTCCTTGTTATATATTATTTTTGGTGATGTCTAGGAAACCATGACATCCTAAGAAGGTGTATGGTAGGATTAGAATAGCTTCGGAGTTGTTTTGAATGGGTTAGAATAGGTTTGGCGCGAGAAAAACTCATTTCGACAAGTTTGCAAAATGGTCTGTCCTTATTTTCAAAATCTGGAAAATCCGACAGCAGGTAAAAAGTTTTGGCCTAGATATTTAGAAAATATACTTTAAAACGAAACCGTGGCCGCTTGAACGGATTAAAACGGAGTTATAACGAAAAAGTTAAGAATTTTTCAAGTTTGGCGATGAAAACTATTAATTTCAGCATGAAAATGTCACTCTTTACGAGTCAAAAATGAGTCTTAAGCTTTATAAATTGTGTCGACTTATCAAAAATATATTAGTATACTTTGACACGAATCTAAGGATGTAGAAAACGTAGAAAACGGACTTGTAACGATTAAATTACACGCGATAAACCAAGTTGCCGTAACTTTATTCTATTAGCAAAATTAATATATTCTCTATTAAAAATATACTACGGCAACTAAAGGACCATGTTGGCGGACGTTTTAACAATGATGTAGAATGTTTTATAACGTGATGTCTTCTAGTAAAAGTAAGTTCGCCTAGCATATTTTCCAAAATGTCCAACCGTTTGTTGAGCGGAGTTGTAACGAATAACATATAGTCACCCAAACTTGGCCGAAAACCACCCTTAAACTATATTTTTGGACTAAAATACAATACTTAACCAATATTTTTCTTTGTGATTGAGACCTCTAGGATGGAAACTTAAATACTAAAACTTTGAGATAATGATACAAGCTTTCCAAAAACTGTTGGGTTCGTTTTCTAACACTCGATGTGCATCATTTTGTGACTATCATAGGAGGTTGTTTCAACGTAACTATTTGTAGAGTATATATTTTTATATACGACGGGATGTCATAAACATATATTTTGACGATAAACATTATTTCCAAAACGTACAAGTGGTATGGATATCATATGAGTTTGCATGCACGACATTGTTTCATGACTTATATTAGAGCATATCATTTATATTAGAGCATATCAACAACACAAGTAGCCGTGAAATTTGGTTGTAGCAAAGGAAGCCCGTGTCGTGGAATAAGATTAAAGGATGTTAACCTTGTATACTCAGTAAACCAGTGATTTCGCCTTGCTCTTTTGTCATTGGTAATCGCTTCCGGATTACTCATACCAAGAAGTTGTTTGTAACTATATAGTTTGTGACTTTGAATGTTATTTTCTTAGTTTTATAAGAACATATCCGGACCATTGGATATGTATATAATTACTCTGTTATCTATTTGCTTGTAATGTTACGCATAAGGATTTGGAAATATTCGTGCATTGCAACCGGTCATTTTTGAATGTGATTATTATGTTATTTTACTCATTTATGTTTGTTCATACAAAATAAATTTTGTTGCTTCACATCTATATTGTTGTTGAGTGTATGTGTTTTGATTAACGTGTTCTAGGCAATGAAATTGATCGCCTTTAATTATCTACGTTTGTAATTTTAAATATACCAATGTTCACTAATTTACGTATTTGTTTTCTCATCAACCTTTATAAAATTTGTAATCTATAAAATTTAGAGGGGTTTGAACTTTGAACCCTGATCTAAAGGGTAACTAGAAAGCAGCTTAACCAGTGGGCTTCATATTAACTTATGTATTGAGTATTATTGTAGTAATGAAACAATGTATAGTGAATTAGAATGGTAGGTGTTATCGGTAATACTTATAGAGCACGAACCATATTGAAAATCATAAGTCCAAATGCTCTATTCCTAAGTACTCTAAAGACACCTTTATACTATGTATTATTATTATGTATGTATCAGACTTTTAGTTTTAACCAATAAGTTTTAAGTTTAAGGATTGCCAACTTGTCACTTTTGACAGTTATAGGCAGTTATGTTAGTTAGATTTCTGTATGGCAGTTATGTCATGAAAGGGTATGATTCTATTGGTCAACTGTGAACCATCACATCCCTTGGACATACCTGTTCATACCATATATATAGTCATGTATTATCAGACATATTATACATATCAATTACAGTTTTATTGTGTCAATTGCTCCTTCCTCCCAAATCTATTTCTACCCATTTTGCATACTATTTAACGCATAATTATGTCCCACTTCTATCTTTGTCCCACTTCTATCTCTGCACAACCATGTCTTATCCCAATCATAATACTGCATATAAATGGACAAGTTCCATGAAGAAACCTATTGTTTCAACCAAAAGTTGGCATCAGAGCACAAGTCCTGGGAAGTTCAGGAACAGCATAACTCATCAAGAACTTATCTAAAGATGATTAAAAGGAGGAATGAAGCAACAATTGGCGCTTGATCAAACAATTCTCAAGAGAGTGCAAAGACATGCTTAAAAAGAAATTGGAGGAAATTCATGTACAATAATAAGTTGACACGTAAGAAGGAGACTATTGAAAGGCACAAGGAATACATATGCTTCAAGTGCAGTGAAAGGACACATAGCAAGGAATTGTCCAAAAGGAAATAGCCACACGTGGTTGAAAGCCATGGAATCATCACCAATTCTCCAAAAATTCAGATAACTTATCCTGAATTCATCCACTTATCCACAGACTTCATGGTGGATGGTACTGATGAACAAGGATGGGATCATATCTGGTATGTAAGCAACAAGTTGAACAAACATATATGCTCCAACATGAATTTATTCTCAAAATTAAAAGAGAAATTCTCAGTTGAGAAAATTGAGAACCAAAAGAAATTCATGTTTATACATGGTATTGGTGAAATACAAATCAAGTTTGGGTCGAATTTACATCATCCCGGGTATACTACACCGTGATGTATCATTGAATATCCTCTCCACAAGACAATTGAGGCTCAAGGCTTGAACTCACTTTATTGGAAACAGTGTAAGCCTATTCCAATGTTTGTCAAGCCATCGATAATTCCTTTGACCACAACAAAATGATCCATAGGTAGAATACATACATGGATAACTACTTGTAATGCTTGATGAAGACTTTCGTGCCAAGGAAAAGGAGATGCAACAACAAACTGCGGTGCCCTCTCACACAGCTTGCAACATCTGTGGAGAAAAGGGACACATGGACTACATGTGCCCATCAAAGGCAATCACATAAACAAATCACATGATCGTGATTATGTTTTTGTAAAAGGTGTATATATTCCAACCCCTATAAACTCTTTTTATGATTATATTTCATTCCTAGATCTAATTAAAGATGATAAAATAGTTAGTCAAGAATGGGAGTGGTTCTTTATTGTCCATATCTTAAGAAAGAGATACCAGGGCCCTTGCCACCCACAATAAATGGGAAGTCCACAAACTTGTTGAAACATTTGGGGGATACCTCAGTGTTGAATTTTCAAATGATTTCCCCTACATTGCTGAGATTTTTGGCTTACAGAGAACAAACGGTCTTGAGATAAAAAACTGTTACAATCAATATTTGAGTGTTTTTAATTGTTATTATAACACATTAAGGATGTCACATTATGAAGCGATGAATCTGCCTTCAAGGGCAAAGGAAAATGCCATGATGGTCGAGAAGATCCCGTGACTCAAGCCTCTGCACCGAACACTCAATGGGACAAAAGATTGAACACTTTGAGGTAAAACTTGAAGATCTCAAAGACACAAGCCAACCACTTCATTTCAAAGAACTATCAAAATATGTTATCTTTTCTCGCTTATAAAGCACTAACCACTTGAATCTTAAAGTCGAAAAATTCAAGAGCAATATTACTTGAAAACCTCCGCTAATTGAGTATTATATACCTATTAAAAGAAAAGACTCGACTACCATATTTGTCAATGTATTGATAGAACAAAAATACGAGTACAAGGAATTCAAGGTGAAACTTGAAACCATATCTCGCATTACGTTGTCTCAGACAAAAAAAAACTCGTAACGTTTCTATGTTAAGACAAATGATACTAAACTTTATCGGACATTGTGATATTAAACTATCCGATCAATCAACTACTCAATTGGATCTTGGAACCCGCCACTATCATTTGAGGCCCGAGACATTGTTTTTATCTTAACCGAACCCGCCACATTAGCTTCCTCGTCAATGCTTTGTAGCATGCTAATCTTGGCGAACTCGCCGTTCGACTTCCTCATCAATGTGCTTATTTTGTTCCGACTGTCGGCAAAGATCATCACGTGGTTCTTTGACTTCTTTATCAAACCCGATAATAGCCTTAAATACTTTAGGATCCATGGGATAAGCATACTTCATTTATGGGTCCCGCCATAATGGGACCAACAAAGCAAAGCTGTACTTCTTTTCTACTTATATTTTTTTGTTTGGTTTTTTTGTAAAAATTATTGTTACATTTTTGTTTCTAAGAGGTGCTTAATTAGACCCATCTATGGATTATAAGAGGTGCTTAACAGAGAACAAGTCAAGCTAGGCGAAAGTCAACCATAGTGTATTCAAAATACATAAATCCGGTAAATCTTTTTATTACCTGACCCCGTTTCAATCAGTTACACAAAAGATGAGTAGAATAAGTGAATGAAATAATAACATCTGTTGAATAAACAACGAGGCTAATAAAGAATAAAGACAAACGCTACAAAGGACATCCAATCAACCTGATATTATATGCCAATGTTAGCTTCTTGCAAAATTATAACTTAAGCTCGATATTGGTACAAACCTTCTCGTGGTACACAAATATACGTGTCAAGATGCACCACATGTCCGATGTCGAAAGATAGATTTAGCATAGTAGAGCCGCTTAATCTGCATTTAATATGGGCATGAACAAACTTCTAAAATTAAGTTCTCAAGAACTTGCATAACAGAAAACTGCATACACAAAGTGCTTAGTTTTATGGTGATGTATAAAGAAAAATTTTGCAAGCTCGCACCTTTAGCAAGACCAAGCACACCGAGTAAAAGTAAACATTGCGGTACCAAATCCGACATATGGAAGCACCTATGACGAACAAATTTATTATTTCCTTGGTATTATCTTTGTTAAAAAATATCCTCTCGAATAAAAGTTTCAAACCTACCATTACTTAAAAATACAAAACTCAAGTAAACATAAAAGGGTCAAAAGTCATGCCAAATGTATTCAAAGTTGTTTATCACAATTCCAATATATTAATTATTTGCAGTGGCAGGTGAAATGAGGTTGTTTAGAATACTGACCAGAAACAGTTTATTGAATTTAGTAATGCTTCATATACGTAAACCACAACTATACGAGGAAAAAAAAGGCTATTCCTGCCAAGACCGGGCTATATCGGGCCAGCACCCGGCTATAGCCGGCCAAGCCGGTTCTAACCGGGACTTAGTGTTGGAATTATATATCAAGACATTCAAATAAATAATCACAAAACATCAAAGTAATAGTGCGGAAGCGTATAGGATTTATTAATGAACAATTAATTAACATAAAAGAATATGCGTACATTTTCTTGATTCTAGCCGAACAAGAATCAAATCCACAAACTAGCAACGGATGAACCCTAATTTGATTTAGTTAGGATTATGTGAATTACCCTCACCGCTTTGTAATTCAATCCAAGATAATAACAAAAGTATGTTATTACTATGTTCTTGTACACACGCACTAAACCGAATTAAAGTAATGCTAGTTTTTAGTAAACGAATAACTTGATGTGGAAAAGTTTAAGGATCGACACCCACAAAAGGTGTGGCCGATCGATTTGGACAAAACACACACAAAACAATTTTAGGTTTAGCTTGTGAATACAAGAGATGCAAAAACAAGACCCTAAGCCTTGTTTATATACCCAAGCAAACTTGGTGAACAAGTTGTGGATTGTTTCCTAATACCCCTAGGCCGATCGGTTCATAACCTCCACAAGGGGTTCCGGAATCTTCCAAACTTTGCAATTAAGTCCTTTTCCAAATACCTTTAACGACCGTTAGTCCATTACGTTAATTACTTAACGTCCGTTAGTTATTTCGTTTAATAAATAAATAAATACAACATTTATATTTAATTATTAACTTTAAATTCTCATACGTAAAGTGTGCAATCCTATAGTCTCGAGTTCGATCATAACTCACGTCTACTAATTTATATCCATAAAACCAACAGCTCCCACTGGATATATCTTAATAGAGTGATCACATTCGGTTAGCGTCTAGCAACACTTGATGCCTCTAGTACAACTCGAGCAAGGCTCTGGAAAACCTTTTAATGATTTCTCATTATTATTATCCTTTTGTTTCTAATACCACGTTAAATAAAGATATGGAATTAAGTCATTCTTTATATAACTATTATGTTTCTCGTTTGTAAGTGATTGACCAAGATTACCGAATCATCTAAACATGTTTAGGGAGATTTGGGTGTGGCCGCACAAACATCTTGTCAACCCTACGAGGGCCCAAAGAAGATAAACTCCAAATAAATTTGAAGGAACAAATTCTATTTTGACTACAAGAATAACCCACAAACTTTGTAACATTTAGAAAACAACCCTTATGACTACCGATTCGTATAGCGTTAAGTTGTTCCACAAAATGCACTACATTCATGACACTTATCCGTATCTCAAGTCCGAGGATAACTATTCATAATTTGCTTATAACAATATCCACAAAGTAAATTATGTAGTTGGGATAAGTCCTATATTCAATTCATTGAATATCATCCGAAATTGGTATGCATTCTCATCAATATACTTTCAAGTATATTCTACCACATCTCTCAGATTTGTCTTAGTTTAATGATATTCCCATATCATTAATCGACAACGGACATTTAGAATAACTTAGTTACTCACGGATTAAACATGCAAATATAGGACAACAATATTATAAATGAAAATAAACATAATCCAAACTTTATTTCATCAAAATAATAAATGTTTTACAATATCCTTTATCCAAATACTAATCACGCTTATGCATGAAACTTTTAGCTAAACGAAGTTCAATTCCATTGGCAAGTCCTACAAGCTTGTCTTTAGCTAAAGCCTTAGTGAACGGGTCACTAAGTTATCATCGTGTGAACTTTCGAGAGATTTATTTCACCTTCCCGGACTTGTTCCCGAACATAGTGATACTTAGTAGAAAATGTCGGTTCCTTCATGACTCCAGTGTTCATTGGCAAATATGATTGCGCAGAATTGTCACAATACATATCAATAGGCGATTCAATTGAAGGCATAACACCAAGCCACGAAATGAATTTCCTAATCCAAACACCTCCATTGCAACTTCCGGCGACTATGTATTCGCTTCGCCGCAGACATCGCAATCGTACTCGCTTCTTGCTCTTCCAGCTAATCGCCTCCATTGATGACAAAGACATAACCCGTCCGAGACTTCGCATCATCTTTATCACATCGCCAGACGCATCACAAGAATCAGAACACCAAGCTCGTATCCGGATTTCCACCATACACTAAAAACATATCTTTAGTATTTCGAGATACTTGAATATGCTTAACAAAGAATCCATGAAGTTCACCCGGATTCTATTGATATCGATCGGTCATGTTTTGAGCGAACGCCACATCTTGTGCATCTCACAAGATACATAATAGATCCCACACCAAGCATAAGGAACTTTCGCATGCGTGCCACCTCGGCAGTGTTGAAGCACACATATCGCTACATAAGCCATGCTTTACTTCCATCGGCAAATATCCTTTCTTGGAATTTTGCATACTGAATCTCTTCAATATTTTATCAATGTAAGCGCTTTGACTTAAACCAATTAACCTCTTTGACCTATCTCGGTAGATCTTAATTCCCAGAATGTATGCAGCTTCTCCTAAACCCTTCATGGAAAAACACTTCCCAAGATATGCCTTAACATTTTGCATACTTGAAATGTCTTTTCCCATAATTAATATGTCATCGACATAAAGAATTAGGAAAATTACATCACTCCCACTAACTTTGTGATATACACATGGCTCATCAAGATTTTGAATAAATCCATACCTTTTGATTTCTTCATCAAATCTTTTATTCCATTGCCTTGATGCTTGCTTCAATCCATAAATGGACCTTTGAAGTTTGCATACATGGTTTGGAAATTATGGATTCACAAACCCCTCAGGTTGGTTCATATAGATGTCTTCATCTAAGCGACCATTTAAGAAGGCAGTTTTGACATCCATTTTCCATATCTCATAATCATAGTATGCTGCTATAGCTATGAGAATTCTAATAGCTCTAATGTCCGCTACAGGAGAAAAGGTCTCCTCGTAATCAATGCCATAAGTTTGAGTAAAACCTTGCGCAACTAGACGAGCTTTATAGACGGTACATTGCCATCCATGTCGGGCTTAATCTTATAGAGCCACTTACTCCCAACCACCGAGGCGTTTGGAGGTAAGTCGACCTCTACCAGACTTCATTTTCTCTCATGGATTGCATTTCCCATTCATTGCAACCGCCATTTAGCCTTGTCGGGACTTGCCATGGCGCTTTATAACTAGTAGGCTCTCCAAGATCTCCTAACATAGTTTCCTCAACCTCTACGTTAAGACATAGACGTCAGTGCACGATATTCCTTACGGATCTCTGACGGAATCACTTCAACTTCGGTGGAGGACCCGGACTATCGTGTTCTCACCGGAAATGCGTTAGTGTTTTCGAAGGTAATGCATCTTCATGATCATCTTCCGGATCATAAACTCTCCCATCGAATTCTTGAGATACGAGATCTTTTCAAGAAAATCTCCATACCTAGCAACAATTACTTTATTCTCGGTTGGATAGTAAAAGTAGTAACCATAGTTTCCTTAGGGTATCCTACGAAGATACACTTTACGATCTTTGTTGGAGTTTATCTGTGAGTCACGCCTAACATACGCCTCGCAACCCCGGACCTTTAAATAAGACAGGTTAGAGCTTTCCCATGCCATATTTCATATGGTGTCTTATCAACCTTCTTTGTGGAACCATATTTAGAATCGAACAACAGATTCTAAAGCATAATCCCAAAAGGATAAAGGTAGAGTGGTAAGATTAAACATAGATCGTATCATGTCCAACAATGTACGATTTCTTCTCTCGATACACCATTTTGTTGTGGAGTATATGGAGAAGTGAGATTCTGACAATTCCATTCTCGCTAAGTAATCTTTAAACTCTTGGCTTAGATACTGCCTCCTCTATCGGATCGAAGAGCTTTAATCTTCTTTCCCAATTGCGCTTCTACTTCACTTTGAAAACCTTAAATGTTTCAAACACCTCATGTTTATGCTTAAGTAAATAAACATAACCATAACTTTGAAATCATCAAGAAAGGTTAAGAAGTAGCTAGCACCTCTCTTTGACACATGTCTAAGTGGTCCACACACATCAAGATGAATAAGTCCAAGTAGATCGAAGCCCTCCATATTGCTATGAAAAGGTTTCTTAGTCATCTTCCCAAATATGCATGACTCACATTTATCAAATGATTCATCATTGATATTTTGCAAAAGCCCTTCTTGTTGTAGCTTATGCATGCGAGCCTTGCCTATATGAACAAGTCTACAATGCCAAAGATAAGAAGAATTCAAGTCTAACTTTATCTTCTTGTTAATGCTAAACATTGAATTATTATTATTGTTAGATTCATTTCCAATCACATCAATTTCAAACACACCATTCACAGTAATTGCTTTAAAATAAAATACACCATTTAAAGAAACATCAATTCCATTACGTGAAATAGTATGAGTAAAACCATCATCCAACAAACTCGAAAAGGAAACAACACCTCTAATTATAGAAGGTGCATAATGACAATTGTTCAATAACGATACTAAGCCCAAGGCAATACTAAACTAAACGTTCCTATGGCTTCAACAATGTGATGTGCGCCATTTCCCACGTCAAGATATTGCTCCCCATAGGCAAGCTTCCTTTCCACTCTATACCCCTCGTTGTATTACAAATGTGAATACCACAGCCCGTATCATATACCCGTGAATTATTATGATTTAGAGTAAATAATTCAATGACAAATAAATTACTCAAGTACCGGCATGCAGACCCTTCATACTTCATCTTATTTGCCGCAATTCATCAAGATAGAGCACAATTTCTCTTCCAATGCCCAACGCCTTATAGTGATGGCATGCTTGATCCTTTTAGGATTATCCTTCCTAGGAGTAGGGTTCTTCTTGGGTTGAGGTTGATAGGCCATCACCGTTTGCCTTTGTCAACCTTTCCTTACCCTTCCCTTCTTGTTGTTCGCGCTGCGGTTTTGGCTTATTAATCCTTCCACCACGAATAGCAAGTACCGGCGTAGGAACCTTTTGAGGCAACCTTTCTCATAATCAATAAGCAATGCGTGTAGGTCAAGAATCGCCTTCCCACGCAAAGGCATATTGAAATTTCGACAAAACCATTAAAATCCTTGTTAAGGGATATATTAATCGATTCACGATGTCATCCTCATAAGTTTTGCCAAGTGCTTTTAGCTAGTCCATGTAACCTTTCATTTCAAAGACATGAGCACTTACGGGTTTACCCTCTCCCCGCCAATTGTGTAACGCGTCGGTCAAGTCATAAATCTCGGCGGCACCTGGTTTCTCAAACATAGTTCAAGTTCATTGAGCATATTATATGGGAAATAATGTTCAAACCGCTTTTGAAGAGCGATTCCATTGTTCCCAACATAAGACAAGCCACATCATTATGACGCTTATACTCCGGTTTCCACTCGTCCTTTTGAGCTTGAGTAGCTTCAGACCGCTTGGTTCAAGAGGCAAGGTTCATAAAGATATTTCATACGGTCGGCAACTCTACTGAGACAATTCTCAAAGAGCGGTGCCAATCATTGAAATTCTTAGAGCCGATCAACTTTTCTCGATCAAAAAACTTTTGAACGCGAAATTTAGAGCGATGTTAGTGTTATTGGTGTTTTGAGCCATTTCTACGAAAAAATTTCAAGTATTAGTATTTTCGATAATACACTTTTCAAGAAAATAAATATACCCAACGGTAATATAAACATATAACCATATAATTTTCTAAAAACTAGGATCCAAATTATCATAGGTTCATTACATCGCTTGATCCGCTAGCAACGGACGCATATAATAAGGTAATCATCGAACATTAATTGGCAAACAATTTCCAACTCCTAGATCATTATGGGATTTATATTTTCCAACGCTATTGCAAATATAAACATGTTTCATCCCATCTTATGCCATTGAGTCCAGGTCTCATTTCCTACTCAACTTAAGTGTCTAACTTAAAGAACTGCAAATATGTCCATGTAAGGTCTGACTTTACATAGAGATTTACCTCTCCATTACAATCTCGCCAAGTATTGTCATGACGTAAATTGCAACTTCAAGTGTTCCTTTTAATTAGATGGCATATTCTTAATTTAAAAGGGTACTAGTTTTGATTTTATGTGGTCAAATCAAATATGTACAAAGATGTCATGCATTCATCTTGTAGCATAATTTAATAAAAAACTTTTTATTACAAATTCATAAAGATCAAATTATCAAAGTCTTGACTGAGGTATTGGGTTCACCAATCAAGGAATTTAGTGTTAATTATCGTCCATTATACCGTACTTTTGCATAAGTGTAAACACTTAGTGTTTCGGATAATTACCACCGAAGTGGCGCATGGAATTAAAACTAATTCGCCCTTAAGATGAGCTTGTACATTATATGACTTACTAAGTAGCTCCATTCGAACTTACAGAGGGCGAGGACTGTAAGCGCAAACGCATAACCTTAGACATCCATTCGGTGTGTCATGCGCACTTCTTAAATAACCCTTTATAGTTCATTCGAATGGGTGAGCCGCTCACCATTGTACCAAAGTCACCAATCAATTAAACTATTGAAAACTTAACTCTTCCAAAACAAATCAAATTTCGCCATTGTTTAGTCCGTATTATTTTCTATTCAAAATTACCCTTTGCTTAAAACTGTCTAACATAATAAACAAACAAGTAACAAATAAAAAATAAACTACTAAAAAACAATGCGCACATAATAAACAATTTATACGTGTAAACAAGTAGCCACATGCAACTTATTCGATAAAACCCTATTAATAATCAATATCTAGGTTAAATTAATGTATATATTAATTTTGGGTTTTCACTCCAGCAATAGAAAGTGAGCCACATACATCGATGAATCGATTGCGTAAACCCTTAATTAATTATACCAAATTGCAAATAATTGATTCATTAATATATATAATTGGAGTCTTCCCCAATTCAAGATTTATCGTAAATAAATATGTCATAACAATTAAACAATATATCAAAGCAACTTATCCATGACTAACATGCATGTATAATCATGGATATCATAACAATTTATACAAAGAAGTCACAAGATCGCATATAAAAATTCCATGACACATAACAAATTATTCATGAATTAATCACGTAATCAATATTAATTCTAGGTTTTAATAAGGTTAGCAAACAATTTTCAAAACCCTAAAAAATTATGTGTATGTCGATTTTAAAAATAGGTACGCCCAATTTACAAAAAAATTCGACCAAAACATAAATTAAGCATAAACCCTAGATAACATAGCAAACAACATACAAGTATTTGTTTTATTACGCGTTTATGTAATTAATTACTCATTAAAACCAATGACTCGTGATGCCACTGTTGGAATTACATATCAAGACATTCAAATAAATAATCACAAAACATCAAAGTAATAGTGCGGAAGCGTATAGGATTTATTAATGAACAATTAATTAACATAAAAGAATATGCGTACCTTTTCTTGATTCTAGCCGAACAAGAATCAAATCCACAAACTAGCAACGGATGAACCCTAATTTGATTTAGTTAGGATTATGTGAATTACCCCTTACCGTTTTGTAATTCAATCAAAGATAATAACAAAAGTATGTTATTACTATGTTCTTGTACACACGTACTAAACTGAATTAAAGTAATGCTAGTTTTTAGTAAACGAGTAACTTGATGTGGAAAAGTTTAAGGATCGACACCCACAAAAGGTGTGGCCGATCGGTTTGGACAAAACACACACAAAACAATTTTAGGTTTAGCTTGTGAATACAAGAGATGCAAAAACAAGACCCTAAGCCTTGTTTATATACCCAAGCAAACTTGGTGAACAAGTTGTGGATTGTTTCCTAATACCCCTAGGCCGATCGGTTCATAACCTCCACAAGGGGTTCTGGAATCTTCCAAACTTTGCAATTAAGTCCTTTTCCAAATACCTTTAACGACCGTTAGTCCATTACATTAATTACTTAATGTCCGTTAGTTATTTCGTTTAATAAATAAATAAATACAACATTTATATTTAATTATTAACTTTAAATTCTCATACGTAAAGTGTGCAATCCCATAGTCTCGAGTTCGATCATAACTCACGTCTACTAATTTATATCCATAAAACCAACACTTAGCCGGATATAGCCAGGTCGTGGCCGGAATAGCCGAGTCTTGGTCGGGTCTTAGCCGGATATAGCCGGGTTTTGTTCGTATAGTCGTGGTTTATATATATGAAGACATGACTAGATTCAATAGACTTTTTCTGCTCAGTGAGTATTTTTCACAATACTTTAGAGGTGACCAACGAGTCAAACGGGTGAGCCTGAAATGTTAGGAAATGGGTCAAAAATGTACTTTTTGGCATGACAAAACACCTTCAGACAAAATATTCATGGGGTTCTTAGGAGAGGGAGAGAGAGAGAGAGAGAGAGAGAGAGAGAGGGAGTATCGCTCCTAAGGACCAATGGATAGCTTTGAGTGCCTCTCGCTCAAGCACGCCTCTATAAACATAGTTAAAGACCACAAAGAACAGTTGAGATAATTATGAGATGCCTTACTAAACATATTTAGTAACTAGCAGATGAGGATATGGAGTTCAATGAAACTGAATGAGTAAGATTCGAATAATGAAGAATTTTAGTAACTTGTAGACTCTCTACTATAGTTTAACCGGCTCAAGCTTTTTTTTTTCACAATAGAGTGCATAAAGTATAATGATGGCTTACACATAAATGATAAAACTTGTTGTTCCCGTTTCACAGTTAGCTTAAAACAATAAAGACAACTAATTGTGAATCATGACTGAAGTGATGCAAGTAAAGATAAGTTTTAATAAGATAAACACACTGGGTAATTTTCAACGTTTATATTCTTTATTAAAACGATTCAAAAAGAATACATTACCCAAGTACTTGTGGAATAGTACTTGGAATTGAAATGACAAGTTTGGTATAACTCCTCACGAAGCTTAGGCTATGTCTAAGCACAACTACACAGGAACCACTGAGCTATCTCAGGGACATAGTTAGATTGGAGGAGTGAAATATTGCTTGTGTGTGTAATTCACGCTTAGTGCACAAGCTTAAAATCTTTCACTCCATCTCTTATGGCTATTTATACGTGTATGGTTTTTAACTATATCTTAAAGGAAAACTCGACAGTGTTCTGTAAGATAAAATCTCGATGTATTTTGTTTCTATTTACAATGGCTATTTAGAGTAAGTGACAAGGCTGCTTTCTTCCTGTCAGTGATGACACTGAGCCTGATAGTTAGCGATTCAGGGAAAGTTTAACTTTGGTTGATAACGACTTCGTCTTATCTGTTCAAACTTACCCCGCCTTGTCCCGCTCATTCTTCAGTCTCTATAGCCTTCAGTCTTCATCTTCAGTGATAGTAGTTTGTGAGGAGTTTTGGGATTCAGTGAGTTATTGTTATCACTCACTGAATCCACCATCTTCTTCTTGACTCAGTCTTCACCCTTTAAGTTCCGCCTTACTGAGTGGAAAGACTTCTTATTCGTCTCTTACTGA
The DNA here is from genome assembly GCA_022545495.1 of Chrysanthemum lavandulifolium. Taxonomy (NCBI): domain Eukaryota; kingdom Viridiplantae; phylum Streptophyta; class Magnoliopsida; order Asterales; family Asteraceae; genus Chrysanthemum; species Chrysanthemum lavandulifolium. The sequence goes on along the minus strand of CM040242.1, from coordinate 285,055,378 downwards.
GTGTCCTGAAGATAGCTCACTAAGTGTCTATGTGCTCAGTGACTTGTTAGTGTTTAAGGATCTAAACACTTAGGGTATTTTCTATTCAAATCCTAGAATTAAGGGGTTTGGGTATTTACTGAACCCAACAGTCTCGCCCTATTTGGATATACAAATAGACTAAGTGTTTTATCAGTGTAAGTGAGCAAATGGCTTCTTCTTACACTGAATGTACTAATGAACATAATAAGGAACACTGAATTTTTTTAACAAAAACATACATCGTTTATTCATCAGATTACAGAGTTCCTAACACTAGTACAAAAGATGAAATGATAAAGGTTTCAATGATGTTATCCAACGCGGATTCCCAGTGCTTCTAGTTTTGGCTTCTTGGAGAGTAGAGTTGCTTTGTCAGGATGATCTCTCACTTTGGCATTGAGGTCATCACGGAACCTGATGTTTGCAGGAGACTGAATTTGAGAGGCCATTGTTATGTAACTTAGCATTGTAGCTGCACCTGCCTGATCGATATTACTCCCCCTTTGAAATGTTGGGTTTCCATATACATCAATGAAGAAGAGTCCTCTTTCAGGCTCTTCAATGACTAAGCAGTTCACAAATTTTACCCCTTCAGGTAGCTCCCTATTACAGTCAAAATTAGGCAACTTGGCTTCAGGCTCAGATTCAACCCTTTTTCTTTTTCCTTGGGATGATTGAGGTTGAGATCCTTGAGCCTCAGGAAAAGCGGACTGTATCCCAAGCTGAGCTGGCAAATCCTTTAGTCTTTCATAACGTTTGCTTAGGGATTTCATCAACTCTTTGACCACTACATTTTGCTTCTTTCCAATGATGGGACCAAGTTCATCGAGTTCAGTGATCCCAAAGTCAGTGAATTTAAACGGATCATGAACTTCAAAATCTCTCTTGTCATCCCCTTGTAGACATTCATTGCTAGTGGTTTGGATCTGGGGATGATTTTCACATTAGTGATTTTCTCAGGGGCCCTTCTGCTTGTCATGGTCCAGTTGTAGTGATCGGTCCTTTCTTGCCTTATTGCAGCAGCCCTCTTGTTCTTTTCATCTAGTCTTTTCCTTAGGGCAGTCATCTCAGCAACCTGAGTTCTTTAAACTTAAGACTAGCTTCTCCCTTTTCTAGTGTCTTTGGATCGATCCCTATCTTCTCAGCTTCCTCATGAACCACTTTAACCAAGGCTTCTTTGCTTCTTTGCTCTTCCCCATCCTGTTTCTTGAGTCTTTCTTCTTTCTCAAGATATGCAGTTATCTGTTTTGGATTGAGCATGTACTTTTTGCCATGTATTTCATAGAGGATTTTGACAGGCTCAGTTGTGGTCATGATGGCTTTGCCTTTATCCTGGACTGATGAAGAAGTCGTAGATACCAGTGGGGGTGTAGTTGTGACAATTGGTGTTGTTGTTGTTGTTATTTTCGCTGAGACTGTTGTTGTGATTGGTGTTCCTGGTGGTGGGATAGATGATATGGGTGTTGCAGATACAGGTTGAGATGGCTCCCCCTCAGTGTGAGAGGGAGTCTCTTCAGCAGCTCTCTCCCCCTCAACTATTGCTGCAGCGTCAGTGAGAGCAAGAGTTGGTTGTGACACTGAGGGAGGAGGAGCAGCTTGACCTTTGAAGGCTTGATAGATCTCCGAGACCATGGACTGGATGTGTCTGATGTATCTTGTTGAAGACTTGAGACCTTTTCATCAAGATTGACCTGAGAAGTTTCCAGTGTTGTCATTATAGGCCCGAGATTTCAGGCCATAGAAGAGGATGATTTAGCGGATCGGAACCTTTGTTACCGTGGATCCAGGTGGGTGAAGAGCTGCATTGAGGAGGATGACCACAGATGTTTGCAGTGTTTACCAATGTGATGAGTTCAGTGAGACTGGACGAGTTTTTCATGTAGGTTTCCGTAGCCTCAAGCACTTTAGAGTTGAGTGCAGGGTCTTCTTTGACAGCTTCCCTGATTTCATCCAGCTTCTTGTGAGTATCCTGAAAGAATCTGAGAAACTTCTTCTGATTGTCATCCAGCCTTTCAAGATGATCATACATGAAATCCCTGTGCTCATCATTATTTGCATGGTTAGCAACCACTTCAGCTTTCAGATCGGCATAACTAGCAGCTGCTTCAACATGCTAATCCTAGAGAGTATCAGTAACACCCGAGTAAAGCTTCCTGGTAGCCCTCTTTAACCACATCACAAGCTGCCTTTCAGTAAGAGGTTGAATGTTGTCATATTTTTTTTCAGATCCTCAGGGCAGGAGGAAGAGGAAGAGTCAGAAATGTCATCATTAGGCTGAAAGGGTGACTCTTCAGTCTCTTTTGAATCAAGCTAAGGCTCTTGTTCTTGTTGTTGAACATTAGCGTCCATTTCTTCACCAGCTGAAATAATTTCTTCCTCACTATCTGCAGCTTGCTCTTCATCAGAAAATAGTATGTCATTGACCTCAGCAACGGTAAGAAGACCAGTGGGGTTGATGGGTTCCGTATCAGTGGGTGGTTTTTGTCCCTACGAGTCTTTGTCCCCTAGTGACCCCTCAAACACTGATGGGTTTTTCCGAGTGTCTTCTCTGGAGTTAGGATTGGTTGTGAGTTCCGTATCGGCGGGTTATTTCTTTCCCTCCGAGTCTTTGTCCCTCGATGCTCCTTCAAGCACTGGTGGGTGTTTCCCATTGCCATTCTTAGAAGCAGTGGCTGTTGTATCCCTATCAGTGGGTTGTTCGTTTCCCCCTGAGTCTTTAGGATCAATAGTTGTGCCCTCAGACAAAAGCTTTGATTTGCGAATGTCCTCATCAGGCTGAGTGTAAGGCACTCCCCTACCAGCGGGTTGTGTGTTTCCCTCTAGATATTAAGGAGTAGTCTTTGGGACCAAGGGCACTGACTGTGATTGATCAATGTCCTTCGTTGTCACTAGGGTTGTTGTTGCTTGGTCGCCCTTTGGTGTCTTATCAGTCTGGGGCCTTTTGTGCCTTTTAGGCTGTGCTCCAGAAGCCTCAGGGCCCTGAGACTTGGGTTTGGTTTTAGTCCCACCGAGACTTTCTTTCTCTTTGGGAGCAGGGGTTTGGAGACATCGAGTCCCTCTCAGTTGTTTACTGACCACCATATGGGCCGTCAATTCTATTTCAGTGACAGGGGATGGGTCCTTTTGAAAATTTGAGGGGCTCAGGGTGGCAGGTAAAGAACCATATTTATATTCCTGGGGATAATTGCAACCCAGTAACACTTGTAAAGCACATGAGACAAACCTAGGGTACGAAACGTATTTCGCCCTAGTTTTGCTCTGTAGCTTGGTTACGAGATCACTGTAAATGATCTCCCCAATGTCGACATCAGTCCCAGTCATCAAGTTGTATGCCATCATCAACTGAATAGCATTAATCTGTTCAGTGGATGAATGGTTCCCGCCGAGAACCTGAATCACGAAAGTGAACAAGATCTTCCAAGCCACGGGGAAAGGAGTTCTTGGTGACTGGGGTTTTGTCCAAAATTTTGGATCCAAAACAATTTTACCCAACTCAGCCTTAACAGTGGTTGGGTCAGGGTGAGCAACATATTTTCTTGGATTATAGTTAAGCTCTATAGATGTACAAAAGGTTTTATAGTCCAGGGTGACTGATTGTTCCCCATTTAAAATTTAGAATTTGATGAGAAACTCCCTGAGTGGTCTGAGGTCTGTCTCATCAGTCGTGGGTGTCGGGTCATAGGCCACTATAGTTGCCCAAAACTCCCTGAGGAAGTTTTGGTATAGTATTGAAGAGGACTGAACAAAGGCCTTTTTAAGTGGGCAGTTTAGCAAAAACTTCATAATTCCCTTATAGGCTGGGACATCATGTGGGTATTCAAAATTGCCTATAACATTGTTTGTTTTAAACTCAACATTTTCAAGACTGCCTACCCACTCAGGTGCAAAGTAAAGACTTTGTGTTCTTGCCATTTCCATTCAAAGGTTTTAAGTTTTTTGATAACGTGATGACAAGAACAATCAAAGAAGTAAGATTCTTTTAAAGTTTGTGATAAAACTTTTGTAAGTTGTTTGCAGAGAAGATTTTGCTTAAAACTGGTTTTAGATCGAAGAACACACAATTGTTTCTGGGTTGAGAAAATATTTTGACAGAGTTTGGATGCAGAAAAAAAATTGTGTGTGTTTTTTGTGTTTTGAGAGGGGTATTTATAGAGTGGTAAGAGGGTAGATTTTGCACATGTGAGGATTTGTAAAGTTTTTATTGAAAACGTTTTATTTGCCTCATTTAATGCGACCACTTCACTACCCGCAGTTTTCTCATGGTTTTCAAGGGAACAGTTGCAGTGCACAGTAAAAGTACATTTGCAGAGTTGAAATATCCTGAGGATATTTGTTGTGAGGATGGGCATTAAATGCCAAGTGGGATGAGGTAATTTTTGAGGGACCCATGACATGGATGACAGAAGGGTTAAGAGACATATATTCCTATATTAAATTGGTGAGTTTACCAACCTTGGACTTAAGTAACTGAAATACTTAGAGCATTTAGTTACTCATTCAATGCTCTTTATCCAATGTCAGGGACCCTGAATGAGTCTTACCCATTCAGTAAGAAGATAATTTTTAGGGTTTTGTTCAGGGATCAGGGACCATTTCAGAGAGAATATACTTCAACAATCGATCTTTTACCATGGTGATAAAGTATTTTTTCATCGTCTACTTTCTTATCTTTCTTATCGTTCAACACTCGTCGGCTAAAGTAACATACAATGTTGCTGCGTTAGGAGCTAAAGCCGACGGTCGTGTTGACACAAAAACGCGTTCTTGAGAGCATGGAATATGGCTTGTGCTTCTACGCTCCGGCCACCATCTATGTGCAGCGTGGTAGGTACTTGATAGCATCGTGATTACGTTCTCCGCCAATCATGCAAGAACAAAGGTATAAGTTTTACCATAGATGGCACTTTGGTGGCACCTTCAGCTATAATGCTATCGGAAAAGATGATGTATGGATTAAGTTCCATAGGGTTAATCATGTTACCATATCTGGCGGGCGCTTGATGCACAAGGTGGTTCTTTGTGGGCTTGCAAATTATCGGGAAAGACTTGTCCTAAAGGAGCTACTGTGCGTACAATTATACACTACAATTTATAGACAAATTGCAATTTCTCCTTCTTCATATATACAACTTAAATTTAGTTATCCAATTTTTTTTCAAGTAGTTCATATTTATAAGGGCAAATAACAAAAAATGCATTAAACTTGACACGTTTTATGATTGTGTGTTAACTATTTTTTTCTTATTGTGTATCGAACTTTCAAAATTCGATTATTGTGTGTATTTTGTGACCATTTTACCCTTAATTTTTCAAATTTTGAAGGGTAAAATGGTCATTTACATGGTAGAATAGTCACAAAATACACATAATGATCGAAATTTGAAAGTTCAATATCTACAATAAGAAAAAAATAGTTAATACACAATCACATAAAGTGTCAAGTTCGATGCATTTTTTGTCATAGTTCATATTTATAAGCGTGGATAGAAATATCATATTAAGAAGCACACACCTACGATATTGAATTATCTACAAATGTATGACATTCTTTAATTATAGAAGTTCAACTAAATTTATGCATTCATAGTGGTCTATTCAATATGCATAGAGTGTTAACTTTGCACTTAGATATATCAAAAGTTAAAAGCAGTATTGTAGTTTGTTTTTCTAATGGTTATTTGTTTATAAGAGTCATTATGTTTGATTAAATTTTGCATAACTCATTTGGGCCCAACATTGCGGGCAACATAAATAGTCATTGTTGGTCTAATGTTCTACTCGAGCTAATGAGTAGTTCAAAGTCACGAGCTTAATGTGCGGTCGAAGAAGATCCGAGCTTATGGATAACTACGATGAGTTCTAGTATAATTAGTATTCTTATTTTTAGACTTTAAGATAAGTACTTCCTAGTTATATTAGAGTCCTAGATGGATTAGGAAAAGTCATTTTCTATTCCTATATAAGCAAACCAAACGAGCCAGTTTGGTTGTACCATCAATATCGCTTTTGTAAGCCAATACTTTTACGATTAATACTAGCGAGTTATTCTAGTATCAAGTTCTTGTTTTATGTTTCATTGTGAACCACGATCGATTACGGACTTGAATTGGTATCTAGAGCTCGGGTTGAAGGGAATCACGGTCCCGTGTTCAATCAAGGGTTTCAAGAGCGGGTAGATCACCGGTTGCTCAAGCAAGTCGATCACGGGATAAAGTGAAGTCGATCACGGCAGTGATTCAAGGGTTTAATCCAGTTGCAAGAAGGATCGACAAGGGTTTAATCCAGGTTGCAAGGCCGATCGACCAAGGGTTTTGTTTTTACAACAACAACATGCTCGAACACAAGGGTTTACCGTGTTTCGACTTAAGCGGAAGTCAACGGAAGGGTAATAAGCGGTCGAGCCAAGGGTTTGCGGCAAAGGTTTCTAAACCAAGGGTCGACTAAAGGATTTGTCGAACACAAGGGTTTTCACCAAGAAAGTCGATAAAGTTTCAAACTTTTAACTTGGTTTACTTAGGCAAGAAGTAAAACAAGCGTGTTCTAGGTGGAAGACAATCCAACTACACCGTAACTTACAAAAGGCGTTCAAGAAGGATGGTGCAAGGCGAGTCGAGTCAACCACCAATTGAACATTCTAAATTGGCTCTTCAATGTCCAATGTTAACAAGCACGAATTATAACATATGGGCAATAAGAGTTAAAGCGGTATTCGAGTCCATGGAATACTTGATGCCTGGAACCGGGGAAGGAACACAAGTTGTTGCCAAGCAAGATCACATGGCGGTGGCGTTACTCTTCCAGCGATTCGGAAGAACTTGTTTTCAAGTTTCACAATTCAACACAGACAAAGAAACTGGGAGCTTTGAAGACCGGTATGTGGGTGTTGAGCGGGTTCGAGACGCATAAGGTTGCAAACCTTGGAGGCGGAATTCGAATCTTTAAAGATGAAAGTCAACGAATCAATCGATGACTTTGCGGCTAGGATAGGCAAAATTGTAATGATAAATAGCTTGGGAACAATTTATGAAGACAAGAAACTTGTTAGAAGCTACTTGCATCCGTTCGGATAGGTATGTTGCAATTGTTGCCTCAATAGAACAATTTCTTGACTTGAATACTATGTCTTTTCAAGAAGCAATTGGAAGGTTGAAAGCTTTTGAAGGAAGAATGAAGGGTGTTGACACCACTTCGAAGATCAAGGCATGTTGATGTTCGGAAGGGCTGAAAGATATGATAAGAAAGGTCGAGGAAGGAATTCCTCTGGTGGCAACGGAAAAGGTCAAAACTTTTCTTCTCAAAACAAATCTTATGATAGTGGTCAAGCTAATAACCATAACCGTAACAACTCAAGGAGCAATACGGAGCAAAGAAGAACAAAAGTCGAGATCTTTCAAAGATTCAATGCTTGGATGTGATGAATATGGTCACTTTGCTTCTAACTCCTGAGCGAGTGAGCGAAGCAAAAGCATGAATCAAACCTTTTGCAAACAGAGGATGATGATGACCCGATACTTTTATGATGAAAAGCGTTCAAGTAGTTTTCTTGAATGAAGAAAGATTATCCCAAACCAATTGAATACTAAGCCAAACGAGGAAGACACATGGTATTTGGATAATGGAGCAAGTAATCACATGACGGGATCCGAGAATACTTTTCGGAGTTGAATGAGAATATCTTGGCGAGTGAAGTTTGGTGATAACTCCTACATCGAGATAAAAGGAAAGGGTTCGATAATCATTGAAGGGAAAGCGGGTGAGCAACGGTTAATCACTGGAGTCTATTACCTACCCGAGCTAAAAGCAACATAATTAGTCTTGGGCAAGCTACGAAGGCGGATGTGACATTCGTATGAAAGGTAATCTTCTTACTATCGTGACTCGGATGGCAAGCTTCATGAAGGTTCCTAGAACAAGTAATAGACTTTACAAGATTAAGCTCCAAGTTGGAAGTCGGTGTGTCTCAAAGCAAAGATGGAAGATGATGCTTGGTTATGGCATGCTAGGATGGGTCACATTAATTTCGAGACGATGGAATTAATGGCAAGGAAGGGCATGGTTGAAAAGTTGCCAATAATTCATCAAGAGAACAAGTTGCGTGAATCTTGTTTGGTAGGAAAACAAACCAAGAAGGCGGCACAAATGCAAGAAAGGTTCGATATGAGTGACTTGGGAAAGTTAAGCTATTATCTTGGTATTGAAGTAAAGCAAGAGGATTCGAGTATCTCAATAAGTCAAGAAAGCTATGCAAAGAAGATCTTGAAAGATCTTTGGGATGCATGAAGCAAATCCTACTCAATGTCCATTAGAACACCGGAATGAAGTTAAGCATGGACAAGGAAGGAAAACCAGTTGATGCAACTCTGTTTAGGCAGACGAGTTGGTTGTTTAAGGTATTTACTACACACTCGACCTGATTTATCTTATTCGGTTGGTTTGGTTAGTCGTTACATGCAAGAACCAAAAGAATCACATATGGCAGCTGTGAAACAAATACTAAGGTATATCCAAGGTAGTTTGAATTTTGGAATACGATACAACCAAGAAAAGACCAAGGAGTTAGTGGGGTTTAGTGATAGTAGTTATGCAATGGACCAAGATGATGGTCGAAGCACAACTGGGCACGTATTTTATCTAGGTAAATCACCTATCACTTGGTGCTCACAAAAGCAAAACACGGTGGCTCTATCGTCTTGTGAAGCCGAGTTCATGGCTGCAACTTCAGCCGCGTGTCAAGGGATATGGTTACGTGGGTTGTTGAGTGAAATAACCGAATGGAAGAGAAAGTGGTGGTCTTATTTGTTGATAACAAATCGGCTATTGCACTTATGAAAATCCAGGTCTTTCACGGGAGGCGAAGCATATAAACACACGTTATCATTTTATCCGAGAGTGTGTTGAAAGAGACCAAGTACAAATTGAATTTGTAAGAGGTGAGTTACAACGTCTTGATATTCGACGAAAGCTCTCGCAAGGATTAAGTTCAAGGAGATGCAAGAGTTACTCGGAGTTGAAGACCTACCTATCTCGAGTCAGAAATTAGGGGGGTGAATGTTGGTCTAATGTTCTACTCGAGCTAATGAGTAGTTCAAAAGTCACGAGCTTAATGTGCAGTCCAAGAAGATCCGAGCTTATGGATAACTACAGTCGAGTTCTAGTATAATTAGTATTCTTATTTTTAGACTTTAAGATAAGTACTTCCTAGTTATATTAGAGTCCTAGATGGATTAGGAAAAGCTGTTTTCTATTCCTATATAAGCAAACCAAACGAGCCAGGTTTGGTTGTACCATCAATATCAGTTTTTGTAAGCCAATACTTTTCTGATTAATACTAGCGAGTTATTCTAGTATCAAGTTACTGTTTTTATGTTTCTGTTGTGAACCACGATCAGCTGTGGACTTGAGTCATGAAGTTCATAATGCATAAAAAAAATTTGCATATACCTGTAAAATAAAGATACGTTTTTCACAATCGTTGCCCTTATCTCTCTTGTCAATGAGCCGTTAACATACTTATATGTCTATGGTTGGAACCATAGCTATGAACCAACATCAAGTGATTGGCTAAAACATGGGACATCGGGTTATCCGAGAAAAAGCAATGGACATTTAATATTTTTTTTTCTTTGAATTCCTTATGATAGTACTCTAATTAAGATATATTTGTGATTATGTGTTACTGACGCTCGGAATCTATCATTCTCAAAATGTAGTGATCACAACTTAAAGTCGTTAAACATCCGGATGTTTCATGTCCTCCTATATGCATGCAATAATGCCAAACTACAAGGTGTGAGCATTTTAGCATCCGGGACCACCCGAACACGGATGGTATACATTTATCACTTTCTCTTGGTATTACCATCTTGGGCTCTACGATCTCGACGGAGATGATTGTGTCTCGATAGGGCGGAAATTCCAATGTCGGATAGAGAGGTCACGTGTGGCCAGGTCACGCATAAGGTATATTTATAATATAAGCGTGTTTAGATTCAACTTTTTTGCATATTCGTATGTACGAGTCATATATGTTAAACAAATAGAACACTTACATAAGCACTCATAACACCCTCAAATCAATGACCTTTTGACGTGAATTGGGAACAACTTATTCAGAATACAACAGTTTGATATTCTCTAATCCGTAATAACTAACTAAATGTAAATACATTGCATTTGTTTTTTCAGCATTGGGAGTCTAGGATGGGATTTGCAAGAAGCCGGTGTCCAAAACATAACCGTAAAAAGCTCAACATTTATAGGTACTCAAAATGGTGTGAGGATAAAGACATGGGCTCGTCGTAGCAATGGGTTCGTGAGGAATATATTTTTCATACATGCAACCATGGTGAATGTAAAATACCCAATCATAATTGACGGAAAATATTGCCCCACAATACTAATTGTCCCAAAGAAGTCATGGAGTGAAGATCGGTAACTTGGTATATGAGGATGTACACGGAACATCAACAACACAAGTAGCCGTGAAATTTGATTGTAGCAAAGGAAGCCCGTGTCGTGGAATAAGATTAAAGGATGTTAACCTTGTATACTCGGGTAAACCAATGATTTCGTCTTGCTCTTTTCTTTGCTGATCGCTACGGATTACTCATACCAAGAAGTTGTTTGTAACTATATAGTTTGTGACTTTGAGTGTTATTTTCTTAGTTTTATAAGAACATATCCGGACCATTGGATATGTATATAATTACTCCGTTATCTATTTGCTTGTAATGTTACGCACAAGGATTTGGAAATATTCGTGCATTGCAGCCGGTCATTTTTGAATGTGATTATTATGTTATTTTACTCATTTATGTTTGTTCATACAAAAATAAATTTTGTTGCTTCACATCTATATTGTTGTTGAGTGTATGTGTTTTGATTAACTGTGTTCTAGGCAATGAAATTGATCGTCTTTAATTATCTACGTTTGTAATTTTTAAATATACCAATGTTCACTAATTTACGTATTTGTTTTCTCATCAACCTTTATAAAATTTGTAATCTATAAAATTTAGAGGGGTTTGAACTTTGAACCCTGATCTAAAGGGTAACTAGAAAGCACTTAACCATGGGCTTCATATTAACTTATGTATTGAGTATTCCGTAGTAATGAAGCAATGTATAGTGAAATAGAATGGTAGGTGTTATCGGTAATACTTATAGAGCACGAACCATATTGGAAATCATAAGTCCAAATGCTCTATTCCTAAGTACTCTAAAGACACCTTTATACTATGTATTATTATTATGTATGTATCAGACTTTTAGTTTTAACCAGTAAGTTTTAAGTTTAAGGATTGCCAACTTGTCACTTTTGACAGTTATAGGCAGTTATGTTAGTTAGATTTCCGTATGGCAGTTATGTCATGAAAGGGTATGATTCTATTGGTCAATTGTGAACCATCACATCCTTTGGACATACCTGTTCATACCATATATATAGTCATGTATTATCAGACATATTATACATATCAATTACAGTTTTATTGTGTCAATTGCTCCTTCCTCCCAAATCTATTTCTACCCATTTTTGCATACTATTTATGCATAATTATGTCCCACTTCTATCTTTGTCCCACTTCTATCTCTCGCACAACCATGTCTTATCCCAATCATAATACGCATATAAATGGACAAGTTCCATGAAGAAACCTATTGTTTCAACCAAAAGTTGGCATCGAGCACAAGTCACGGAAGTTCGAGAACAGATAACTCATCAAGAACTTATCCAAAGCAGTTAAAAGGAGGAATGAAGCAACAATTGGCGGTTGCATCAAACAATTGTCAAGAGAGTGCAAAGACATGCTTAAAAAAGAAATTGGAGGAAATTCATGTGTACAATAATAAGTTGACACGTAAGAAGGAGACTATTGAAAGGCACAAGGAATACATATGCTTCAAGTGCAGTGAAAGGACACATAGCAAGGAATTGTCCAAAAGGAAATAGCCACACGAAGTTGAAAGCCATGGAATCATCACCAATTCTCCAAAATTGAGATAACTTATCACGAATTCATCCACTTATCCACAGACTTCATGGTGGATGGTGCGATGAACAAGGATGGGATCATATCGGTATGTAAGCAACAAGTTGAACAAACATGTATGCTCCAACATGAATTTATTCTCAAAATTAAAAGAAATTCTCGATTGAGAAAATTGAGAACCAAAAGAAATTCATGTTTATACATGGTATTGGTGAAATACAAATCAAGTTTGGGTCAGAAATTTACATCATCCCTGGGGTATACTACACCCATGATGTATCATTGAATATCCTCTCCACAAGACAATTAGAGGCTCAAGGCTTGGAACTCACTTTTATTGGAAACAGGTGTAAGCCTATTCCAATGTTTGTCAAGCCATCAGATAATTCCTTTGACCACAACAAAATGATCCATAGGCGAGAATACATACATGGATAACTACTTGAATGCTTGATGAAGACTTTCGTGCCAAGGAAAAGGAGATGCACCAACAAGCTGCGGTGCCCTCTCTCACATTGCAACATCATGTGGAAAAGGGACACATGGACTACATGTGCCCATCAAAGGCAATCACTATAAACAAATCACATGACCGTGATTATGTTTTTGTAAAGGTGTATATATTCCAACCCTATAAACTCTTTTATGATTATATTTCATTCCTAGATCTAATTAAAGATGATAAAATAGTTAGTCAAGAATGGGATATTTTCGGAAAAAGTTCATGAAAGTTTATAAGTGGTTCTTTATTGTCCATATCTTAAGAAAGAGATACCAGGCCTTGCCACCCACAATAAATGGAAGTCCACAAACTTGTTGAAACATTTGGGGATACCTCGTTGTTGAATTTTCAAATGATTTCCCTACATTCTTTGAGATTTTGGCTTACAAAGAACAAATGGTCTTGAGATAAAAAGCTCATACAATCAATATTTGAGTGTTTTTAATTGTTATTATAACACGACAAGGATGTCACATTATGAAGCGATGAATCATCTTCAAGGCAAAGAAAATGCCATGATGGTCGAGAAGATCCTGTGACTCAAGCCTCTGCACTGAACACTCAATGGGACAAAAAGATTGAACACTTTGGGGTAAAACTTGAAGATCTCAAAGACACAAGCCAACCACTTCATTTCAGTAACTATCAAAATATGTTATCTTTTCTGCTTATAAAGCACTAACCACTTGAATCTTAAAGTCGAAAAATTCAGTAGCAATATTACTTGAAAAACCTCCGGCTAATTGAGTATTATATACCTATTAAAAAGAAAAGACTCGACTACCATATTTGTCAATGTATTGATAGAACAAAAAATACGAAGTACAAGGAATTCAAGGTGAAACTTGAAACCATATCTGCATTACAGTGTCTGTACGAAGAAAAAAAACTCTGAACGTTTCTATGTTAAGACAAATGATACTAAACTTTATCGGCACATTGTGATATTAAACTATCTCGATCAATCAACTACTCAATTGGATCTTGGAACACTCGCCACTATCATTTGAGGCCCGAGACATTGTTTTTATCTTAACCGAACCCGCCACATTAGCTTCCTCGTCAATGCTTTGTAGCATGCTAATCTTGGCGAACTCCCGTTCCGACTTCCTCATCAATGTGCTTATTTTGTTCCGACTCGTAGCAAAGCATCATCACGGGGTTCTTTGACTTCTTTATCAAACCCGATAATAGCCTTAAATACTTTAGGATCCATGGGATAAGCATACTTCATTTATGGGTCCCGCCATAATGGGACCAACAAAGCAAAGTGTACTTCTTTTCTACTTATATTTTTTGTTTGGTTTTTGTAAAATTATTGTTACATTTTGTTTCTAAGAGGTGCTAAATTAGACCCATCTATGGATTATTTGAGTTATACTTTGACTCTAACGGTTTAATGTGTACACTTTTTAAAATATAGCCAAATTGAGAACAAGTCAAGCTAGGCGAAAGTCAACCATAGTGTATTCAAAATACATAAATCCGTAAATCTTTTATTACGACCGTTTCAATTTGTTACACAAAAGATGAGTAGCATAGGTGAATGAAATAATAAACATACGCTGAATAAACAACGAGCCCGACACCAACAGCAGCAAACGCTACAAAGTACATCCAATCAACCTGATATTATATGCCAATGTTAACTTCTTGCAAAATTATAACTTAAGCTCGATATTGGTACAAACCTTCTCGTGGTATACAAATATACGTATCAATACAGACCACATGTCTGATGTCAGCAAAGATAGATTTAGCATAGTAGAGCCGCTAATCTGCATTTAATATGGGCATGAACAAACTTCTAGAGTTAAGTTCTCAGTAACTTGCTTAACAGGAAAACCGTACACAAAGAGCTTAGTTTTATGGTGATGTATAAAGAGAAATTTTGCAAGCTCGCACCTTTAGCAAGATCGGCACACAAAGTAAAACAAAACATAGTCAGCAAATCCGGCATATGGAAGCACCTATGACAAACAAATTTATTATTTCCATGGTATTATATTTAAATATATATATATATATATATATATATATATATATATATATAGTAGGGATCTAGTGAGAATATTAATTAGAATGAGAAGAATAAGAAGATATTTTGACCGTTGGATTAAAAAATGAATGGCTAAAAGTAAGATGGTGGCAAAGTGGTAAATAACAACCCATTTTACATGCTAAAAAGGGTAAATTAGTAAAACAAACATACTCCCTTATCACATTAGACTCGGTGAACTTATGATGTTACAGAACTCATTTCTCCATCATCCATGATCAATATTATTATACGCATCTTTACCCAAAAAAAACAACGAAATCAACTTTCAAACAATATGACATGCATCTATTTAATTTTAACAGTCAATACCATTTGTAAAAGTTAATACATGCATCTAATTAGGACTATCAGTGCTTCGTCTCTTTGATTATCCGCCCAGGGTTTTAGTTAGATGCATTGATTTTTATTAGATGCATGGACAAAAGAATCACCAGTTTAATAAAAGCCCCCAATATTTTGATATGCATCTTTATAAACTAGGATTAACATAAGCTTAAGAAGCATCTCTTTTTTTTATCAGATATACACGACATAATGCATCTTCGTTATTTATAACATGCATTTTTTTTCTCTTTTACGGATTCAACATGCACCTTTTTTTTGTAATATTTTTTTCTAACAAATTTCGTAAGCCAACTTACGCATCTAACACTGCTAAAATTTGAATGCTACTATATAGATGCATATTCTTTTCTTTTCCAAAATTTTGTATAAACCTTGTTCTTTTAAATGTATCTATTTTTTGTATCAATCTTTTAAAATAGCGATACATCATGTCATCATGCATCTTATTTAAATAAAAGATGTTGGGAGATTAAAGCTACCTTTAGTCGTTACATTTAGATGCAGTAAGTTTGGATGCATTTTTCAAAGTTTCATAACTAATAACGAAAACAAATCCACATGTATCATGCATCTAGAATCATGTACGTATAATATTATTGGGTACCTAACAGGATTCATATTGAGATGGAGATGTCTAATAAACTAAAGATTAAAGAATGTGTTAACTATAATAGAAAAAAGATCAAGAACAGTTAGGGAAAAAAATGAAGCAGATATAGAGAGAAAAAAGGGGTTTAGTTTTGTTTTGACTAAAATACCCTTAAACCCAAATTTAAATGATTGGTCCACATTACTTATTCTTCTTATTTTAAAACTTTCTTACCGTTTGATCCTAACTACTATATATATATATATATATATATATATATATATATGTGAATAAAGTTGCGTTTCGCCCATTACTTAGAAATGGGTTAACTTGAGTTATACAGTATCTGAGATGGGTCAAAATAAAAAATAAATAAATAAATAAATAAATACAGTAAGTAAACATGAAAAGGGTCAAAAGTCATGCCAAATGTATTCAAAATTGTTTATCACAATTCCGGCCATGACCCGGCTATATCCGGCCAAGACCCGGATAGACCCAGCATGGCCGGGTCTTGGCCGGATATAGCCGGGTTTTGTTCGTTTAGCCCGTGGTTTACGTGTATGAAGACATAACTAGATTCAATAGACTGTTTATGCTTAGTGAGTATCTTTTCACAATACTTAATTGGTGTCCAACGGGTCAAACGGGCGAGTCTGAAAAGTTAGGAAATGGGTCAAACGGGTACTTCTTGGCATAAGTAAATTTCTTTTTAATATTGTCAGCCTGGTCAGAATTTGTCCGAATTTTCCGCCTGCAATCGAAATCCTATTAACATGCAGTCTATGTAGTCACTTTCACATATTTCACCAAACTATCCGAGTTTTTTAGTATTCTGTTGTTTTGTCTTGCTTTTTTTGATCTGTTTCCTAACCCACCCACTTTGGCATCTTTAGCACCACACACAGAGAAATGCGGTGTGTCCGTGTATGTGTGTTTGGAATTTGGAGAGGAGACGGAGAGAGAGTACCGCTCCGAGGACCAATTGATAGCTTTGAGTTCCTCTCGCTCAAGTACGCCTCTATAAACATAGTTAAAGACCACAAAGTAACAGTTGTAATTATTATGAGATGCACTATTAAACAATGCTGGTGGTATACAAACGGGGTTCAATGAAACTGAATGAGTAAGATTCGTATAATGAAGAATTTTAGTGACTCGTAGACTCTACTATAATTTCATCGCTTCAAGCTTTTTTTGTTCACGATAGAGTGTATAAAGTATAATGATGGCTGACACATAAATGATAAAACTATAAAAAAGGATACATTTGAATACCACTGACAATGGCACCAAAGAGCCCCAACATCGCCAACAGTTCAACTTGATCTGCTTTTTTCACAAAAAATTCCTGCACAAGGATCACCACCCAGAATTAAATGTTACCGAGTAATTATTTACAAACAGATATAGTATTGTTTTCTAATATAGAATTTAGTGAAAGCGTTAAGGTTAACACCCTTGCCTCTGGAGACGGAGGTCAAGGGTTCGATCCTCACCCTTGCAAGGCGGAGGTCCTTTTCTACCTTTGGTAGAACCGAAGCGACCTCTCTACCTTAGGTAGGGATATGGCATCTCGTCTTAACCTCCCCATACACCGTGGAAGGCGGTATTGGGAGTTACTTTTTCTTTTTTTTGTTAATTATCTATAAAAAAAAATTCAAGCAAAAGGACAACAAAATATTCAAAATACAACTCAAAACAACCCGTTTTGACTTTAACACATTTATAAATCAGCCAGTTTTGCTCACCTCACTAACGTTGCAGACAGCATAAAGTGTAGCCCCGGCAATGACCAGCAAATCACCTTTAATAGGATTACTCCCACTTTCTGAGCATATACACATACATCCGTAATAAATATCCTGAGTCAAATTTTCAAGTAAAACAAATTGGAACAAAAATATATATGCTCACGTGAGCGATCTGATGCATGTACATCTGAAAAATAACGAGCACAAGACCAACAATACAAATGACAACACCCGCAATTTTCTTGAATCTATATTTTGTCTTTAAGAAAAGCCATGTAAGGATTATGACCGATGGAATAGACCAACAATCCAGCAGCATAACGCTTGTTAATGATGTGTACTGATATGCCTTCACCACTGCAATACAAAGCACATGCAAATTTTATAGAAAAACACATTTTAATGTATCTGTGGATCGTATGTAGCAATAAACAGTTGATATGTAGTGAATGATGCTCCCAAATTATACTCAATTTTGGGGAATATGAAACTTTGACTGGCCCATTTTGATACGTACTAAAAATGTACCCTTTGACCGTTAGCCGAGCCAACCCTTCAAATTAAAAACTTACCAAGATAATTTGCCTCAACATCTATAAGTCCAAGAAGTAGATAATAGTACCATTTTGCCTGCAAAATGCTCACATGAAAAAAACATATTTAGAGACGTGAGAATACAAATAATTCAAAAGAAGAGAACACGCTACCATGAGACAAAGAACCTTCTTATCTTATCTAAATGATCTACAAGAAAACTTATGCGAAAAATAGATTGAAGAATACTAACCTTCATACGCTTCTTTCTGCTAATCAAAATTATACCATAAATGATCGCCAACAACACATAATTCGCTAAAGATTGCGATGTTGGTGCATTGATTCCTGAGTTAAAATATGACATAAATAAGAACATTTGATCCCATTACATTAATAAATCACTATGTATAACATTTGTTAAATCCATCCCCTTCTATGCACCCAAGTCAAAGATAATTCAGTTCATTGGTTTGTTTACTCATGCTATTCAACCAAGCCAGATTTAAGGAGTAACAAGTTATCTCTTTTTATATATTAAGGAAAAAATTCTCGAATTTGTAACAAACTTCACCTTATTGTCATTGTATGTGACGAACTCTTTTACAACATATCATGTAATTAACACAAAGCGGTAACAAGACAAACTTACTTTGTATGAATGCTATAAAACTAACAGCATGTTACATTCAATAGTAAAAGATATGCATTTACTTGAATTGGTTAGTTACATTCAATGGTAAAAATAAGTAAGTAGTTCAATACATAACATTGAAAATAGATTTAAAATTTCATCGCCTTTCGGCGCAATTTTCCCCAACTAAACAAAAACTGAAGTAAAATTTATACAAATATAAATGAAGCATATAAAATGAAAATGCAAACCTCTTTTAGCAAGCACAGATGATGAGAATCCAGTAGATGTTATAAATAGTGAAAGAACCTGTCCTAGAAAAAGCCCAAACAATGTCTTCTTTGTAAATAAATTCACATTCACCATCATTCAATACAAATTCTTTTCTACAAAAATAATTAAAAGGCAATAAACCCTAAAAAGCTGGTAGTATCACAAGAACCCAAAAACTATATAGAAAAGTAACCAG
This sequence comes from Chrysanthemum lavandulifolium, assembly GCA_022545495.1. Lineage (NCBI taxonomy): Eukaryota > Viridiplantae > Streptophyta > Magnoliopsida > Asterales > Asteraceae > Chrysanthemum > Chrysanthemum lavandulifolium. Next base: position 285,036,478 of record CM040242.1, on the reverse strand, counting down.
AAAAATACAAAAAAATTGTTTTTTTTTTTTAAGTTACGTAAGAAAATGAAATACCCACATGAGAATTATATTTGTGCTACAAATTTAACTTAATAAAATTCTTATATAAAGAACACAGGGTTTATAATTATAGGAGTCTTGTGTTTGGTATTTAAAACAATAATGACCGAAACTGACTCAAAATTTCTTTGAAGTATATACTTTATCCCACTTTTGTGCATGTGTGACAATCTATAATGTTATGTGTTTAAATTTTTAATAAATCTTTGAGAAAAAAAAAATAAAAAAAAAATTAAAAAAAATAAAAAAAATAAAAAATAAAAAAAAAATAAAAATAATAATAAAGTTTGCTTCGCTAAGTTTATGTTAACAGGTAAACGGATGAGTTTTTTTGTTGAGGTTATATGGGGAAGATGAGTTTTTTCAACTCAGATATACGCGGACTAACCGAGTTATCCGGTGATCGTTTCTAACCGTTCTTTGGTCACCCCAAAATGTTTATCTAGTGATATTTGAACCATTAACTTCTAGTGAGGAAATAAACTAATGCTTACTTGTGTAATGTGTACATCAAATCCTAATTTTGTTGGTTTAGTAAAAGAATCGATTGAAACAAATATATATGGACTTCTCGTTTAAAACATGGGTTAAATTTCCATGTCTGATTAAAGTTCATTAGAAATATAGTATATGTTAATTGTCTAGGAATAGTTGTCCTTACGTGAAAAGGTGTACGGAGCAGGTTTCTCTGCCGGTTTAAGGGTGTGTATGGCGTGAGCATTTGTGAGTGTTGAGTGTTGTAATCTTTAATGCTCGTATGGCAAGCGGCAAGTAGCTTTATCTATTTTTTAGAATGTTCATTTTACAACGCTCCATGAAGTAGCATTTAAGAGCGTTGAGCATTTAAGAGGTGTTTTACACATTATGATTACACCTACAACTACGTTATCAAACGTGTTTATAGAAAAAAACTGCTACCGCTCACCGCTACTACTTTTATTAAACAGCCTAAGTCTTTTAAATCAAATAAAAATTTGGATGCTCTAATTTCTGTATTGTGCTCTACCTTTTCTTATGAGCTTTCGATACACGGAAGAGATTGAATATTTTGGTATTTGTAGTTTATAAATATTTAGCTATAAGTATATGAACTACAATCATCAATGGGGTGTCCGTATGATAGTTGTATCCTTAATTAAGAGGTTGACGAAATGAATTTAAAATTGATCGAGCACATATAAAATTATAACCGTACAAGATGGAACAATTTGGTTCCCATAAAGGTTAACATAAACTCTTGGCGGATTTTGAATGAAAGACTCCTAACGCATTTAAATCTAGACAAACAAGGGATTGACGTAAATTCGATTTGATGTCCTGTATGTGATGATGACATCGAATTGGAAGGCATCTATTTTTTAATTGCTCGTTTGTGGAATTGATACATGGCTTCAAGCCCTCATATACTGGCACCCTGAATACTTAAATCTCTTAAGTCTCACCGAAGTGACCTCCCTCGCGGACCGTTTTAATCTGCCTTCCTATTTATTTCAGCTATTTGATGGTGTGCCGTTCAGTCAACGCTTTGGATTCTATGACTTTTTACGAATGAAACTGTTTTCAAGCTTAAAAGACAAAAGAAGGAGTGTATTTTAAATGATGTAAAACTGCTATCATTTAACTGGATGTCTAATAGAAATATGAAATTTCTTTTGTAAGGGTTGAGTGGTTTTCTATCGCTTGTAACGCCCACTCTTATATAATCTAGTTTCCTTAGAGCAAGGGGTGTGGAGCATGTCGATTCTCGCCGAATCCAACGTGGCTCCTCGCCACTGTTTTTCTTTCCTCGCCGTGACACCATTGTGGTTCGCCACTTTGGTTTTCGCCATTCAAACGACGAACTAAACGACAATATGCAAATACGTACCGTTTCATTACAACGGTTACTTTTCTTTTCAAAACCATTTACTTTTCAGAGAGTGTACGAAGATGGTACGTTTCGAGCTCTTCTTCTTGTCGATCAGTGTAAACAATATGAACAGATGCTTCTTCAACTGGTGATGATGAAACAGCTGATGAATCGGATTGTGCCATTGATGATGATGTTAATGATATGGTGATGATTGTTAAGATGAAAGTGATGAAGATGAAAGATTTAGGTGCCATTTTTATACAGAAATTAGTTTGAATGGTGACTTGGTTGTATCTGTTTATTGCTTAGTGACCACTGACCAAGAAAAGTAGATTCCTTAGTATCGGGTACGGTTTATTTTTTAACATTCTAAAACATTTAAAAACATTTAACCAATCTAATTTTGCCATTGTTTAGTTTTTTTTTCGTATGTTTTTTTTTTTTAATTTTGCGTATTGTAGTTTTATTTTTAGTTAAGAGAATGAAATGAATTTAATTGTGTTTGGAAAATATGGAAAAGAAATAAAATGAGGGTGGGTGGGGCCCAAGTGAAGAGAAGTGAGTATGTTGTGATTGGAGGGTATTTTTTTGTTGGTGTGATGTGGAGGTGATGTGGCACACGTGGGGCCCAAGTGAAGAGAATTGGGGATGTCACCATACCCCTTGCTCTTAACATCCTGTTAGTTTTATGATAACTACTATTTATTTATTTATTTTATTTTATTTTTTGAACACTACTTAGGTGTCTTTATATGCATGACATGATGCATTGAAAGTTTCCACTAAACTATTTTGGCCTTGGGACAACATATGTCTTTATATGACACATTGCACATGGTTAACTTTTCAATTTATGTGCTTTTTAATGTTACATGCAAATTAAAGACTATGAAAGGGTGTTGTCGATTGAAAGAAACGAGATTGTGCACCCGCGCGTTGCGACGGGTGTTTTGCATTTAATTTTTTATGCTATATGAGTTTTGTTATATGTGTGGTGTGTAAATTGTGTGCAAAAATCTTTATGTAAATGTGGGTATATTCATTTCCTATGACACATTTGTATGGTAATAGTTGGGTCGGGATATGAACGTTGACCTTAAGTTTGTTTAACGGGTGTGTTTTAAAGTTTTTTTTAAGAAAAATTTAACGAATAAAGTTTAGCATTGAGTTTGAGAACTGTCATATCGTTAGGGGGTATTTTTTTGCCATTTTTACAAACTTTGTAAAAATATAATAGAGTCTATGATTGGTTTTGCAAAAAGTCGCATAGTTTGGGGGTATTTTTTGCTGTTTTTTCGCATACTTTGGGGGTAATTTTTGCCATTTTTCAAATTTTGTGAAAATATAAGACTTTAGGATCGGTTTTGCAAAACGTGACACACTTCAGGGGTAATTCTAGCCATTTTTCAGAATTCAATACTCTTTTTGCAAAGCGTCGTTGACTTGAGGGGTACTTTTTGCCATTTTCCCAAACTCACGAAACGACCTCGTTTTGAGACATGTCGTTTTACTCTTTAATTTGGCACCTAAATTGTCGTTTCGTCCTTTTTTCGCAAACGCCAAAACGACGTCGTTTCAAACGCGGATTAATATATATATTAATAAGTAAATGCAATATTTTGTGTAATCAATTTTTGTACTGACATTCTTTTCAGAGACAGCTTTCAAGTTTTCCCAATGTTATTGACTTTCATCCAAAAATAATTTATAGTATTATACTTTGGCATTAGCTAAACTCAAATAGTGAAACACAGTTTGTTATATTTTCTAAAGTAAGTCTGCATGAAAATAGTAGTGATAATAATAAACCATTATAATTTTGATTAATGCATTAACATGTTAATAATCTACATTAAATGTTTCACCAATCTAAAACTATCCACTATAATGGTTTATCAAAAGGTCTAAAAGTCATGAATATGTTTATGTTTTATTTCAAGTAGAGTGGAGTTTTATTTCATGTCAAGGTGACATAAAAATGTCCTAATTTTCTAACCTCTTCATAATTTCAAAACATTAATGCATGTGTTATGTAAGACATTTTATGAAGTTGTAAAAGTTTATACTAAAACGGTCATACTAAAAAAAATCTTTATAATTGGGTTGATACTTGATACGCCGTATCCCCTTTTTGGGATACGTCGTATCGACAAGTGCCGAACACTCTCTGCAATTTTTGCACAAAACAACTTATCGCAAACTATAAACTTAACAAACTTAGTACCAAAGCATTTTCATAACACAACAAACTTAACTTGATATGTACAACATATTTGAACCCATATAAAATCAAAATTGGTCAAAACGGGTATAAATGGCATAATGCCAAATACCCTTTCATCAAAACATACACACATATGTACTTATATTTGACAAACAAATTTTTGCGTTTTTGCACAAAACGACCCTAAAATTTTTAAGGATGTTAAGTAGTATCTAGAGAAGGGTTATAGAGTTGCTCTACCATCCAAACACCACTGATAGCTAACCTGCTAAGTCCTTGCCCTTAAACTTAGTCTTGTTGGCTCACCTACAACAAAACATGAAACGAAGCAACATAAGTGATAACATCAAATAGTCCTGAGTTTCTAAGCGTTAATTTCCCTCTATATCATCACTTTTTGAGTTAAATACTAGTGAAAACATCCTTATTCCTTATTATTTCATTTCAGGACCCATTCGAAGTAAGGAAGCTGCTATTGGACGTTTTCAAACCCTATTGATGCGATTGTCTCTTAACTATGGCGTAACCAAGTGATGAAGTTACGACGCAACTAAAGATTACGAAGGCTACGGCGTAACCCTCAGCTCAGGTTGCGCTGTAACATCTGATAAGCACCAAATGGACAAAGACTACGGCGTAGCCCTCATCTTAGGCTACGCCGTAATGAAATAATACAATGGATTACATAAGCTACGGCGTAACCCTAGCTAAGGTTACGCCGTAACCATGGATAAGCACAAAAGATTGAAGAAGTTACGACGTAACTACCTAATAAGGTTACGCCGTAACTAGTTTGAAGCCTATAAATAGTCGATGGTTTCATCAGTTTTAGATATCTCTCCTTTCCCAAACCTTCTAGGGTTTGGGGAGATCAAAACACAGAAGAAGAAGCATGGTTTAGGAGCACTGAATAACGAAGTCCTCGTCTACGATTTCCTTTGTATTCGAGTTTGGATTCTTTTTATATTTTTCTAGAATTTATATTATGAATTCATATCTTTAATTAAAGTTTGCATTCATGTTATTATTATTCTCTATAATTCTTTATAGATATTTGCTAGTCTTTTCATAGATCGCTAGCCTCGGTAGTGCTATAAGCTTGGTAGTATCTAAAGGGCTGGGAGATATGACCAACTGACCCCAGTCTGATAGATAGCGAAGTATGGAAGGAATTGGTCATAGTACGACCACTGTTCATGCGCGAAGTGACCAAATGATCACTTATCAAGTGGAGGTATTTAAGAGGTTAGAAGGAATCTAAGTTCCTAACGGTCGGGTTCCCACCGTCTAGATCTAGTAGATTTGGTGCTTAATGATTGCTATTATGTTGCCGAATGATCCGGTGACCGCTCATCTTGGTGAGGAATCTAAGAACCTATAACAACTCGTAAATTTCCTACCGATTTTTCGCGCTATATTTTTTTCTTTTCTTTTCGAACTATAATCACAACAAGTTCTGAGTTATATTTTTTAAAACTTATCGCGACATCGATAATATTTTTTTTTTCATTATATAAATTTTATAAAATAAATATATAAATAAACTTTTATATTCTACCGGGCCTCTAAGCCCAACACAACCCGATCCAAACCAATTCACTCTTATTTGTTTCGCTCGAGCTAACTATCCAACCCAAGCATCTAAATTCTCTTGGGCCTAGCCCTTTTATTTCACAAGACCAAGGCACCCCTTATAATTATTTTGTAAACACAATGAAAACTTGTTACTATTTTTTTCTTTGCTTCTGTGAGCGAAGAAACACAAAGCAAATATAAAAACAAAACAAATGGCTTTCTTTTTTTCTGTGATCACCCATCGACACCAAAACAAAACAACATCCACCTTTGGTCAAATGTCAATTCTTGGACAAATAGCAAAGCATGCTTGCGTGTAGACATGAACAAAAGGAGACAACACCTTCTCTTGAGCTACCCTAAGTATTAAACAATTCCCCTAGGACTCCTCTTGACAACTTGCATTCACATGCAAACTTAATAATTTGTGAAAGGTAGCTTTGCTTCCATTTGCATGGATGATGAACTACAAAGGTCCATGCACACTATTAGCCATCAAATATAAAACATCACCATGATTCCCCACATGGGATTGCTGTGCATCGAGCACCCCCCTCTCAAGCACCAAGAATACTTTGAATCTTGCCAAATCTATGCAAGACCCTTTACAACTTATTACATGGTTAATACTATAACTTGAGCTTGCATTCTAATACCCACTAGTAACTAGGCCAAGCTTGGATTCTTTTTTTTTCCTTTATAACCCATCGACACACACACATTTGATACACATTCAAAATCAAACTCTCACAAACAAAACACAACTTTTGTTACTCTTTGTTCACTGCCGAGAAGAAGGAGGAGAAACAAGGTTTCGGGTTTCATTTCCATAAGCTAAGTGTTCACTTTGGGTTAGTTTCTAGTCGGGTTAAGCATTGGAAGCTAGATCGTTTATCGTCTCACTTGTTCTTGTTCACGTCACATTCGACTTCACACTATCCAAACTCACCACGGTAAGCACTCGAAACTCTCCTCAACTTGTATGTCGTTTGTTTAAAATCATTATGTTTCGAAGCTTATTTTTGAATAATAAGAATGAAAATTAAAAGTGATACTTACTTTCCTACCTTACACTCACTATCAACATGCAAGCTCATATAAACCTTCGATTTAATCATGCATGTATTCACGTTCAGTATATACGGAGTAGAATTAAGCCATATTTGAAATCAGATAACTATGCATAAATATAAAGTAAGGCAAGTTTAACACCATAGTATCTCTAGTCTAATGGTAAGTCTTGCAACTTCTTTACATAAGGTCCCTAGTTCGAATCTCTGCAATAGCACTTTGAGGATTTGATTTTTTTAAACACATGAGCCATTTTCAAACAGTCTAAAACAAACCTGTTGCAATAATTTATAAAAAGAGGCATCGGCTCAGTTGGGAGGGTGTATGCCTTCATCCACAAGGTCTTAATTTCAAATCCTAGCAGTGGCAGTTTTGCCATATTTTTATTTTTATTTTACAAGTTCCACTCTTTGACAAATTTAGCCCTCCAAATTTAAATGAGTTGTTACTTTTCTTAAAACCTATAAAAGTTTATAACTTATATAACTCTTTATAATTCTAACTCCTCAAGTTTAATACTTGACATTTTTTTATATACTTTTACATTCTAACAACTATTTTGGACCCCAAACTTATACATTTTGTAACTAATAATAAAATGTCAAAACAATTTATTCCTGACACACTTCGTTCGTAATTTCATCAAATTAATATATTTAATTTTAATACTAAAACCCGACTAAAAGACAAGAGAATATTTAAAACAAAAGTAATATAAACTACCGACACATCTCGAAGTAAATAAACCAAACTCTCGGTTACATCGTCGTATTTATAAATCAACACTAATACCACTCTATTGACTTGTATATTCAATACTCTCTCCTTTTGGTCGTAAACCAAACATTTATCATTATTCTGAGTCATGCCATCTCGTTCTTAGGTTCCGGGTAGGAGCCACTACTATATCACACTCGATCTCTTTGTGCTTTATTCATCGAACTGCTAAGGTGAGTTTATAGCCCCACTTTTACTCTTATTTACTTGCTTTATAAAACTATGGGGTGAGAAACATGCAAAACTCTTTTCGGACTGGACCGAAAACACTATTACGTGAAACAACCTTGAATCCCAACTATGCTACCGTTAGTTCCCTTTGGGGAGGCGCGATTGTTATGAATAGATCTATTGGGATGACACCCCGTTCGAGTTTGACCGGATAGGCAAACGTCGAGCGATACTCATATCGTATTGATTGAGTGTCTTTGAAATACACTTGCTGGGCTTTTATTTATCATGCTTCTAGATGCATGCACACTGTCGTAGTTTCGGTCGCATGAACTTGGTACTAGCGTAATAGCCTTTTTGCATATAGCGTCATTCACGGAGATGCTATATGTGCAACTGTGGTCCAACTTGAAAACTTGATTACTTAAACCTATGAACTCACCAACCTTTGTGTTGACATTTTAGCATGTTTTTCTCAGGTTTATTTCTTGGCGTGGGCAATGGCAAAGGCATTCGTTAAAGACTGGCATCCGAGGTGTTTCCAAACATTTTAATACAACTTTTAATGGGACAACATATATTTTATGGGCTTTACTTCGCACTTTGAAACAATGATGTAAAGCTATTTCTTAAATTAATATATCTTTTGAAAATGGAATAGAATTTCCATTCTTTATTACCTTGTGTTGTGTATATTGATTTAGTAGCACCCATGACCCGAACGCTTCATTGTGAAATTTTGGGGTGTTCTGAACCATAGGCCATGACGAATCGACGAAAGAGTCGGTGATAATTAACCACTATATTGAATCTTTATATCGAGAATCAATTCATATTTGTATTCTTTGTTAAGCTTCGTTTTTCTATCTCTTTTCCCTAAATTTCTGGTGTCTGTGTGAGTAGAATAATAGCATATCATTGGATTATATTCTGGCATACCAATATATTATCAATATCATCTCTAATCTTCTTAGTTCTTTCAAGGTCACAGCTCTCTTGGGACGATACTCGGATTTACCTAAGGCTTCACTAAATCTGATCGGGTACTCTGCCCGTTAGAATGTGTCTATCATAAGTTATCTAAGTTTTATAAATATTAAAAGCGAGGATGAAATAGCACATCGACTTTTTGGCGTCATTGCCGGGAGCGGTTAATGAAAGATCTAAGGTATTTCATATTCACTCATTAAGAGATTTGAGCACTTAGAGGTACGTTTCTAAATCTCTCCTATTACAATTATACATAATTCATATTCGACGCTATTAGTTACTGGTAACTCATTTCATGGGTTACGACGTAACCATATTGCAATTATTAAAATTATTATAAAATCTTTTGACTAATTAGTTACGTAACTCTTTCGAGTTACGACGTAACTGACTATACAATCGATTTATAAAAATCGACCTTTGATTAAAATTAAAACTTTAACTACGGTGTAACCCTTATTAGGATTACGACGTAACCCTTTCACAACCATTTAATATTCTAAAAATATTAGTTACGGCGTAACTATTTAATTGAATTACGCCGTAACTATCTTGGCGGTATAAAACCTTACGGAATAAGAACTAGGTTTTACACATACACTTTAACCGCCTACCCGTACAGTAAAATTTTTCTCCAAAAATTTTTTCCATCAAGATCTCTTCATATAATCATTCTCCATGGCTGGTAAGATCTATCACTACTCTTTTGATTTGTTTATGTCAATTATTTCAATTAGGGTTTATATTTTAATATTTTAGGGATCTTGCCTATTTGAATAAATTATTGAGATTGGGTTGATTAATTGATGATTTTGATGATTTTCCCATGTTATTTTGATTCGTGTCCTATCACTATGGTTCGATTTGGGTGTTTTAGCTTTATTTAAATTGGGTTTTGGGTGAAACACAAACTTAGTGGGTTAGGCGCGGTCCCTCAGCACTAATAGGTTAAAAATTTATCAAAACTTTTTACCACTTGAAAAAAATTAATGGTTCCGGCGTAATCTATTGCTTAATTGGAACATTTGTAAGTGCTGAGTTTCTGGGGAAGTTACGGCGTAACTGGGGGTTTAGTTACGTTGTAACCATTAAAATCTGTAATTACGGCGTAGCAGTTCGATATAGCTACGCCGTAACCTTTGTAATTACCTAATTACGGCGTAACTTGTCACAATTCTCAATTTTCGGTCATTTCTCAAACTCAATATTCATCATTTCATATCGGTTCGTGCATTTGCATTTTACATTAAACGTTTATTTTCCTATTAAATAAACGCTATCGCGTAATCATTTATTTTGAATATTTGATCCAACAATTCCAAAACTTATTCAGATATATTTTTATACTCATTTTAAGACTATAAAAATTATATTATTAGTTTACCCGATGTTTTCAATTTATTTTGTATATAAATTATTATATTTATATAATTACGACGGTTTTTTTAAATACTACACGATAATTATTATTTCACTCAAATTTTGCAAGAAATGCATTTTTATAATTTTTATGACTTCAATATATTTTATCTTGACCCGTTAAAATTTATTTTTAGCTAACGCTACCCAAAATGCTTAAATAAATACACAAGTTACTAATAATTCCTAATTAACTACACATTACTCAACCTTTAAAACCACTTGATTATGATTAAATGCATTTATTCTTTTTTTTTTAGAATGTCGACCACCAAGGGGTGAGTCACAAGGAAATCTTACAAATATCTCAAGTTTATGTGTATTATACTTTATCCAATTCATTTCACTTCATTTGTAAAAATAAAAGATCAAAAATCTCTTGCTCTTTCTCTCTCAAAACCGGCCAAAACCAAGACCAAGGAAGGAAGCATCATAAATTTTTTCAAGACAAAGTTTATTTACACTCTAGTATCACTTATTGTATAGGTTTTGAAATAAAAACCTAGGGTGATTAGGAAAAATCCTTTGTTCTCATAAACCTCATCAATTACTAGTAAGCATTTCATACATATCATTATTTTCCATATTCATTTCTATGTTCATTTTTATTATGCACAAGTAAAACATGCAAGTTATGTGATGTTTATACCACTTTTTAAGGTTTTTAAGTGTTTTATATATATATAATCCATCCTATAATTACTCCTTGTTATATATTATTTTTGGTGATGTCTAGGAAACCATGACACCTAAGAAGGTGTATGGTAGGATTAGAATAGCTTCGGAGTTGTTTTGAATGGGTTAGAATAGGTTTGGTGAGAAAAACTCATTTCGACAAGTTTGCAAAATGGTCTGTCCTTATTTTCAAAATCTGGAAAATCCGACAGTAGGTAAAAGTTTTGGCCTAGATATTTAGAAAATATACTTTAAAAGCGAAACCGTGGCGCTTGAGCGGATTAAAGCGGAGTTATAACGAAAAAGTTAAGAATTTTCAAGTTTGGCGATGAAAACTATTAATTTCAAGATGAAAATGTCACTCTTTACTGAGTCAAAAATGAGTCTTAAGCTTTATAAATTGTGTCGACTTATCAAAAATATATTAGTATACTTTGACACGAATCTAAGGATGTAGAAAACGTAGAAAACGGACTTGTAACGATTAAATTACACGCGATAAACCAAGTTGCCGTAACTTTATTCTATTAGCAAAATTAATATATTCTCTATTAAAAATATACTACGGCAACTAAAGGACCATGTTGGCGGACGTTTTTAACAATGATGTAGAATGTTTTATAACGTGATGTCTTCTAGTAAAAGTAAGTTCGCCTAGCATATTTTCCAAAATGTCCAACCGTTTGTTGAGCGGAGTTGTAACGAATAACATATAGTCACCCAAACTTGGCCGAAAACCACCCTTAAACTATATTTTTGGACTAAAATACAATACTTAACCAATATTTTTCTTTGTGATTGAGACCTCTAGGATGGAAACTTAAATACTAAAACTTTGAGATAATGATACAAGCTTTCCAAAAACTGTTGGGTTCGTTTTCTAACACTCGATGTGCATCATTTTGTGACTATCATAGGAGGTTGTTTCAACGTAACTATTTGTAGAGTATATATTTTTATATACGACGGGATGTCATAAACATATATTTTGACGATAAACATTATTTCCAAAACGTACAAGTGGTATGGATATCATATGAGTTTGCATGCACGACATTGTTTCATGACTTATATTAGAGCATATCATTTATATTAGAGCATATCAGCAACACAAGTAGCCGTGAAATTTGGTTGTAGCAAAGGAAGCCCGTGTCGTGGAATAAGATTAAAGGATGTTAACCTTGTATACTCAGGTAAACCAGTGATTTCGTCTTGCTCTTTTCTTCTTTGATCGCTACGGATTACTCATACCAAGAAGTTGTTTGTAACTATATAGTTTGTGACTTTGAATGTTATTTTCTTAGTTTTATAAGAACATATCCGGACCATTGGATATGTATATAATTACTCCGTTATCTATTTGCTTGTAATGTTACGAACAAGGATTTGGAAATATTCGTGCATTGCAACGGTCATTTTTGAATGTGATTATTATGTTATTTTACTCATTTATGTTTGTTCATACAAAATAAATTTTGTTGCTTCACATCTATATTGTTGTTGAGTGTATGTGTTTTGATTAAGCGTGTTCTAGGCAATGAAATTGATCGTCTTTAATTATCTACGTTTGTAATTTTAAATATACCAATGTTCACTAATTTACGTGTTTGTTTTCTCATCAACCTTTATAAAATTTGTAATCTATAAAATTTAGAGGGTTTGAACTTTGAACCACGATCTAAAGGGTAACTAGAAAGCGACTTAACCAATGGGCTTCATATTAACTTATGTATTGAGTATTATTGTAGTAATGAAACAATGTATAGTGAATTAGAATGGTAGGTGTTATCGGTAATACTTATAGAGCACGAACCATATTGAAAATCATAAGTCCAAATGCTCTATTCCTAAGTACTCTAAAGACACCTTTATACTATGTATTATTATTATGTATGTATCAGACTTTTAGTTTTAACCAATAAGTTTTAAGTTTAAGGATTGCCAACTTGTCACTTTTGACAGATTATAAGCGATTATGTTAGTTAGATTTCGTATGGCGCTTATGTCATGAAAGGGTATGATTCTATTGGTCAACTGTGAACCATCACATCCCTTGGACATACTGTTCATACCATATATATAGTCATGTATTATCGGACATATTATACATATCAATTCTGCTTTTATTGTGTCAATTGCTCCTTCCTCCCAAATCTATTTCTACCCATTTTGCATACTATTTCTTGCATAATTATGTCCCACTTCTATCTTTGTCCCACTTCTATCTCTGCACAACCATGTCTTATCCCAATCATAATACTGCATATAAATGGACAAGTTCCATGAAGAAACCTATTGTTTCAACCAAAAGTTGGCATCAGAGCACAAGTCCTGGGAAGTTCAGGAACAGCATAACTCATCAAGAACTTATCTAAAGACAGATTAAAAGGAGGAATGAAGCAACAATTGGCAGTTGCATCAAACAATTCTCAAGAGAGTGCAAAGACATGCTTAAAAAGAAATTGGAGGAAATTCATGTGTACAATAATAAGTTGACACGAAGAAGGAGACTATTGAAAGGCACAAGGAATACATATGCTTCAAGTGCGGTGAAAGGACACATAGCAAGGAATTGTCCAAAAGGAAATAGCCACACGTGTTTGAAAGCCATGGAATCATCACCAATTCTCCAAAAATTCGAGATAACTTATCCCGATTCATCCACTTATCCACGTACTTCATGGTGGATGGTGCTGATGAACAAGGATGGGATCATATCTCGGTATGTAAGCAACAAGTTGAACAAACATATATGCTCCAACATGAATTTATTCTCAAAATTAAAAGAGAAATTCTCAGTTGAGAAAATTGAGAACCAAAAGAAATTCATGTTTATACATGGTATTGGTGAAATACAAATCAAGTTTGGGTCAGAAATTTACGTCATCCCTGGGGTATACTACACCCGTGATGTATCATTGAATATCCTCTCCACAAGACAATTGGAGGCTCAAGGCTTGGAACTCACTTTTATTGGAAACAGGTGTAAGCCTATTCCAATGTTTGTCAAGCCATCAGATAATTCCTTTGACCACAACAAAATGATCCATAGGTAGAATACATACATGGATAACTACTTCAGAATGCTTGATGAAGACTTTCAGGCCAAGGAAAAGGAGATGCAACAACAAACTGCAGTGCCCCTCTCACACAGTTGCAACATCTGTGGAGAAAAGGGACACATGGACTACATGTGCCCATCAAAGGCAACTGCTACAAACAAATCACATGACTGTGATTATGTTTTTGTAAAAGGTGTATATATTCCAACCCCTATAAACTCTTTTTATGATTATATTTCATTCCTAGATCTAATTAAAGATGATAAAATAGTTAGTCAAGAATGGGAGTGGTTCTTTATTGTCCATATCTTAAGAAAGAGATACCAGGGCCCTTGCCACCCACAATAAATGGGAAGTCCACAAACTTGTTGAAACATTTGGGGGATACCTCAGTGTTGAATTTTCAAATGATTTCCCCTACATTCTTGAGATTTTGGCTTACAAAGAACAAACGGTCTTGAGATAAAAAGCTGTACAATCAATATTTGAGTGTTTTTAATTGTTATTATAACACGACAAGGATGTCACATTATGAAGCAGATGAATCTGTCTTCAAGGGCAAAGGAAAATGCCATGATGGTCGAGAAGATCCCGTGACTCAAGCCTCTGACCGAACACTCAATGGGACAAAAGATTGAACACTTTGAGGTAAAACTTGAAGATCTCAAAGACACAAGCCAACCACTTCATTTCAAAGAACTATCAAAATATGTTATCTTTTACGCTTATAAAGCACTAACCACTTGAATCTTAAAGTCGAAAAATTCAAGAGCAATATTACTTGAAAACCTCCGCTAATTGAGTATTATATACCTATTAAAAGAAAAGACTGACTACCATATTTGTCAATGTATTGATAGAACAAAAATCTGATACAAGGAATTCAAGGTGAAACTTGAAACCATATCGCATTACGATTATTGCGTACAAAGAAAAAAAAAACTCGGAACGTTTCTATGTTAAGACAAATGATACTAAACTTTATCGGCACATTGTGATATTAAACTATCGATCAATCAACTACTCAATTGGATCTTGGAACCCGCCACTATCATTTGAGGCCCGAGACATTGTTTTTATCTTAACCGAACCCGCCACATTAGCTTCCTCGTCAATGCTTTGTAGCATGCTAATCTTGGCGAACCTCGCGTTCGACTTCCTCATCAATGTGCTTATTTTGTTCCGACTCGTCGGCATCATCACGGGGTTCTTTGACTTCTTTATCAAACGATAATAGCCTTAAATACTTTAGGATCCATGGGATAAGCATACTTCATTTATGGGTCCCGCCTGTTGGAATTATATATCAAGACATTCAAATAAATAATCACAAAACATCAAAGTAATAGTGCGGGCGTATAGGATGTATTAATGAATAATTAATTAACATAAAAGAATATCGTACCTTTTCTTGATTCTAGCGAACAAGAATCAAATCCACAAACTAACAACGGATGAACCCTAATTTGATTTAGTTAGGATTATGTGAATTACCCTTACCGTTTTGTAATTCAATCCAAGATAATAACAAAAGTATGTTATTACTATGTTCTTGTACACACGTACTAAACCGAATTAAAGTAATGCTAGTTTTATCAAACAAATAACTTGTTATGTGGAAAAGTTTTGGATCGACACCCAAGAGGGTGTCGACCGGTTTGGAGAAAAAACACACACAAACAATTTTAGGTTTAGCTTGTGAATACAAGAGATGCAAAAACAAGACCCTAGCCTTGTTTATATACCCAAGCAAACTTGGTGAACAAGTTGTGGATTGTTTCCTTATCCCTTAGGCCGATCGGTTCATAACCTCCACAAGGGGTTCGGAATCTTCAAACTTTGCAATTAAGTCCTTTTCCAAATACCTTTAACGACCGTTAGTCCATTACATTAATTACTTAACGTCCGTTAGTTATTTCGTTTAATAAATAAATAAATACAACATTTATATTTAATTATTAACTTTAAATTCTCATACGTAAAGTGTGCAATCCCATAGTCTCGAGTTCGATCCTAACTCACGTCTACTAATTTATATCCATAAAACCAACGACTCCCACTTGGATATATCTTAATAGAGTGATCACATTCGGTTAGCGTCTAGCAACACTTGATGCCTCTAGTACAACTCGAGCAAGGCTCTGGAAAACCTTTTAATGATTTCTCATTATTATTATCCTTTTGTTTCTAATACCACGTTAAATAAAGATATGGAATTAAGTCATTCTTTATATAACTATTACATTTCTCGTTTGTAAGTGATTGACCAAGATTACGAATCATCTAAACATATTTAGGGAGATTTGGGTGCGGCCGCACAAACATCTTGTCAACCCTACGAGGGCCCAGTGATATTAAACTCCAAATAAATTTGAAGGAACAAATTCTATCTTGACTACAAGAATAACCCACAAACTTTGTAACATTTACGAAAACAACCCTTATGACTACCGATTCGTATAGCGTTAAGTTGCTCCACAAAATGCACTACATTCATGACACTTATCGGTATCTCAAGTCGAGGATAACTATTCATAATTTACTTATAACAATATCCACAAAGTAAATTATGTAGTTGGGATAAGTCCTATATTCAATTCATTGAATATCATCGAAATTGGTATGCATTCTCATCAATATACTTTCAAGTATATTCTACCACATCTCTCGGTTTGTCTTAGTTTAATGATACTCCCATATCATTAATCGACAACGGACATTTAGAATAACTTAGTTACTCACGGATTAAACATGCAAATATAGGACAACAATATTATAAATGAAAATAAACATAATCCAAACTTTATTTCATCAAAATAATAAATGTTTTACAATATCCTTTATCCAAATACTAATCACGGTTATGCATGAAACTTTTAGCTAAGCGAAGTCCAATTCCATTGGCAAGTCCTACAAGCTTGTCTTTAGCTAAAGCCTTAGTGAGCGGATCGACTAAGTTATCATCATGTGAACTTTCGGTAGATTTATTTCACCTTCTGGACTTGTTCCCGAACATAGTGATACTTAGTAGAAAATGTCGGTGCCCTTCATGACTCGGGTTCATTGGCAAATATGATTGCGACGAAATTGTCACAATACATATCAATAGGCGATTCAATTGAAGGCATAACACCAAGCCACGAAATGAATTTCCTAATCAACGACCTCCATTGCGACTTAAAAGCGGCTATGTATTAAACTTCATCGCGAGACATCATGATCGTACTACGCTTCTTGCTCTTCCAGTCAATTGCTCCTCCATTGATGACAAAGACATAACCCGTCGAGACTTCGTATCATCTTTATCACTGCTGCCGGGGCGCATCACGGTAACTGTAACACCAAGCTCGTATGCGGATTTCCACCATACACTAAAACATATCTTTAGTATTTCTAAGATACTTTAGAATATGTATGACAATCGATGAAGTTCACCGGATTACATTGATATCGGCCGGTCATGTTTTGAGCGAGCATACATCGGCCTTGTGCATCTCACGGCATACATAATAGATCCTACGGTAGAAGCATAAGGAACTTTACGCATGCGTGCCACCTCGGCGGTGTTGAAGCACACATATCGCTACATAAGCCATGCTTTACTTCCATCGGCAAATATCCTTTCTTGGAATTTTGCATCTTGAATCTCTTCAATATTTTATCAATGTAAGCGCTTTGACTTAAACCAATTAACCGCTTTGACCTATCTCGGTAGATCTTGATTCCCGAATGTATGCGACTTCTCTAAATCCTTCATGGAAAAACACTTCCCAAGATATGCCTTAACATTTTGCATACTTGGAATGTCTTTTCCATAATTAATATGTCATCGACATAAAGAATTAGGAAAATTACATCACTCCCACTAACTTTGTGATATACACATGGCTCATCAAGATTTTGAATAAATCCATACCTTTTGATTTCTTCATCAAATCTTTTATTCCATTGCCTTGATGCTTGCTTCAATCCATAAATGGACCTTTGAAGTTTGCATACGGTTTGGAAATTGTGGATTCACGAACCCCTCGGGTTGCTTCATATAGATGTCTTCATCTAGCGACCATTTAAGAAGCGGTTTTGACATCCATTTGCCATATCTCATAGTCATAGTATCTTGCTATAGCTATGAGAATTCTAATAGCTCTAATGTCCGCTACGGGAGAAAAGGTCTCCTCGTAATCAATGCCATAAGTTTGAGTAAAACCTTGCGCAACTAGGCGAGCTTTATAGGCGTGTACATTGCCATCCATGTCGGTCTTAATCTTATAGAGCCACTTACTCCCAACCACCGAGGCGTTTGGAGGTAAGTCAACCTCTACCAGACTTCATTTTCTCTCATGGATTGCATTTCCCATTCATTGCAACTGCCATTTAGCCTTGTCGGGACTTGCCATGGCGACTTTATAACTAGTAGGCTCTCCAAGATCTCTAACATAGTTTCCTCAACCTCTACGTTAAGACATAGGCGTTCGGTGCACGTATATTCCTTACGGATCTCTGACGGGAATCACTTCAACCACGGTGGAGGACCCGGACTATCGGGTTCTCACAGGAATGCGTTAGTGTTTTCGAAGGTAATGCATCTTCTTGATCATCTTCGGATCATAAACTCTCCCACTGAATTCTTGAGATCGAGATCTCTTTCAAGAAAATCTCCATACCTAGCAACAATTACTTTATTTTCGGTTGGATAGTAAAAGTAGTAACCCATAGTTTCCTTAGGGTATCCTACGAAGATACACTTCTGAGATCTTTGTTGGAGTTTATCTGTGAGTCACGTCTAACATCGCCTCATGACCCCGGACCTTTAAATAAGACAGGTTAGGAGCTTTACCATGCCATATTTCATATGGTGTCTTATCAACCTTCTTTGTGGGAACCATATTTAGAATCTGACAATGATTCTAAAGCATAATCCCAAAAGGATAAAGGTAGAGTGGTAAGATTAAACATAGATCGTATCATGTCCAACAATGTACGATTTCTTCTCTCGAGATACACCATTTTGTTGTGGAGTATATGGAGAAGTGAGATTCTGGACAATTCCATTCTCATTAAGTAATCTTTAAACTCTTGGCTTAGATACTCGCCTCCTCTATCGGATCGAAGAGCTTTAATCTTCTTTCCCAATTGCGGTTCTACTTGACTTTGAAAACCTTAAATGTTTCAAACACCTCATGTTTATGCTTAAGTAAATAAACATAACCATAACGGTGAAATCATCGATAAAGGTTAAGTAGCTAGCACCTCTCTTTGACACATGTCTAAGTGGTCCACACACATCGGTATGAATAAGACCAAGTAGATCGAAGCCCTCTCCATATTGCTATGAAAAGGTTTCTTAGTCATCTTCCCGGATATGCATGACTCGCATTTATCAAATGATTCATCATTGATATTTTGCAAAAGCCCTTCTTGTTGCGACTTATGCATGCGAGCCTTGCCTATATGAGCAAGTCTACAATGCCAAAGATAAGAAGAATTCAAGTCTAACTTTATCTTCTTGTTAATGCTAAACATTGAATTATTATTATTGTTAGATTCATTTCCAATCACATCAATTTCAAACACACCATTCACGATGGTTGCTTTAAAATAAAATACACCATTTAAAGAAACATCAATTCCATTACGTGAAATAGTATGAGTAAAACCATCATCCAACAAAGCGAAAGGAAACAACACCTCTAATTATAGAAGGTGCGTAATGACAATTGTTCAATAACGATTACTAAGCCGAAGGCAATACTAAACTAAACGTTCCTATGGCTTCAGCAATTGCATGTGCGCCATTTCCCGTCGAGATATTGCTCCCCATAGGCAAGCTTCCTTTCCACTCTAAACCCTGCGGTGTATTACAAATGTGAATACCACAGCCCGTATCATATACCGAGAATTATTATGATTTAGAGTAAATAATTCAATGACAAATAAATTACACAATCTGGGCGCCATGGACCCTTCATACTTCATCTTATTTGCCCGCATTCATCAAGATAGAAACACAGTTTCTCTTCCAATGCCCAACGCTCTTACGGTGGTGGCATGCTTGATCCTTTTAGGATTATCCTTCCTAGGAGTAGGGTTCTTCTTGGGTTGAGGTTGATAGGCCATCACTGTTTGCCTTTGTCAACCTTTCCTTACCCTTCCCTTCTTGTTGTTCGCATGCTGCGGTTTTGGCTTATTAATCCTTCCACCACGAATAGCAAGTACAGGCGGTAGGAACCTTTTGAGGCAACCCTTTCTCATAATCAATAAGCAATGCGTGTGGGTCGATGCTTGTCTTCCCAGCGATTGCATATTGAAATTCGACAAAACCATTAAAATCCTTGTTAAGGGATCTATTAATCGATTCACGACCATGTCATCATCATAAGTTTTGCCAAGTGCTTTTAGTTGGTCCATGTAACCTTTCATTTCAAGCACATGAGCACTTACGGGTTTACCCTCTCCCCCTCTGGTTGTGTAGCGTCGGTCAAGTCATAAATCTCGGCGGTGGTTTCTCAAACATAGTTCGAAGTTCATTGAGCATATTATATGGGAAATAATGTTGACTGCTTTTGAAAGCGATTCCATTGTTCCCAACATAAGACAAGCCACATCATTATGGCGCTTATACTCCGGTTTCCACTCGTCCTTTTGAGCTTGAGTAGCTTGGGACCGGTTGGTTCGGCGGGCAAGGTTCATAAAGATATTTCATACGGTCGACAACTCTGAGACAATTCTCAAAGCGGTGCCAATCATTGAAATTCTTAGAGCGATCAACTTTTCTCGATCAAAAAGCTTTTGAGCGAAATTTAGAGCGATGTTAGTGTTATCGGTGTTTTGAGCCATTTCTACGAGAAAAAGTTCAAGTATTAGTATTTTCGATAATACACTTTTCAAGAAAATAAATATACCCAACGGTAATATAAACATATAACCATATAATTTTCTCGAAAACTAGGATCCAAATTATCATAGGTTCATTACATCGGTTGATCGCTAGCAACGAAATATAATAAGGTGTCATCGAACATTAATTGGCAAACAATTTCCAACTCCTAGATCATTATGGGATTTATATTTTCCAACGCTATTGCAAATATAAACATGTTTCATCCCATCTTATGCCATTGAGTCCAAGTCTCACTTCTACTCAACTTAAGTGTCTAACTTAAGAGCGCAAATATGTCCATGTAAGGTCGACTTTACATAGAGATTTACCTCTCCATTACAATCTAGCCAAGTATCTGTCATGGCGTAAATTGCAACTTCAAGTGTTCCTTTTAATTAGATGGCATATTCTTAATTTAAAAGGGTACTAGTTTTGATTTTATGTGGTCAAATCAAATATGTACAAAGATGTCATGCATTCATCTTGTAGCATAATTTAATAAAAACTTTTATTACCAATTCTTAAAGATCAAATTATCAAAGTCTTGATTGAGGTATTGGGTTCACCAATCAAGGAATTTAGTGTTAATTATCGTCCATTATACCGTACTTTTGCATAAGTGTAAACACTTAGTGTTTGGATAATTACCACCGAAGTGGCGCATGGAATTAAAACTAATTAGCCCTTAAGATGAGCTTGTACATTATATGGCTTACTAAGTAGCTCCATTCGAACTTCTGAGGGCGAGAGGACCGGTAAGCGCAAGCGCATAACCTTAGACATCCATTCGGTGTGTTGTGCGCACTTCTTAAATAACCCTTTATAGTTCATTCGAATGGGTGAGCCGTTCGATCATTGTACCAAAGTCACCAATCAATTAAACTATTGAAAACTTAACTCTTCCAAAACAAATCAAATTTCGCCATTGTTTAGTCCGTATTATTTTCTATTCAAAATTACCCTTTGCTTAAAAGCTGTCTAACATAATAAACAAACAAGTAACAAATAAAAATAAACTACTAAAAACAATGCGCACATAATAAACAATTTATACGTGTAAACAAGTAGCCACATGCAACTTATTCGATAAAACCCTATTAATAATCAATATCTAGGTTAAATTAATGTATATATTAATTTAGGGTTTTCACTCAACAATAGAAAGTGAGCCACATACATCGATGAATCGATTAAGTAAACCCTTAATTAATTTATACCAAATTGCACATAATTGATTCATTAATATATATATATTTGAGTCTTCCCAATTCAAGATTTATCGTAAATAAATATGTCTCAACAATTAAACAATATATCAAAGCAACTTATCCATGACTAACATGCATGTATAATCATGGATATCATAACAATTATACAAATAAGTCACAAGATCGCATATAAAATTCCATGACACATAACAAATTATTCATGAATTAATCACGTAATCAATATTAATTCTAGGTTTTAATAAGGTTAGCAAACAATTTTCAAAACCCTAAAAAAATATACATGTGTCGACATAAAAAAATAGGGTGCGCCCATTTATTAAAAAATTCGACCAAAACATAAATTAAACATAAACCCTAGATTAACATAGCAAACAACATACAAGTATTTGTTTTATTACGCGTTTATGTAATTAATTACTCATTAAAACCAATGACTCGTGATGCCACTTGTTGGAATTATATATCAAGACATTCAAATAAATAATCACAAAACATCAAAGTAATAGTGCGGGCGTATAGGATGTATTAATGAATAATTAATTAACATAAAAGAATATCGTACCTTTTCTTGATTCTAGCGAACAAGAATCAAATCCACAAACTAACAACGGATGAACCCTAATTTGATTTAGTTAGGATTATGTGAATTACCCTTACCGTTTTGTAATTCAATCCAAGATAATAACAAAAGTATGTTATTACTATGTTCTTGTACACACGTACTAAACCGAATTAAAGTAATGCTAGTTTTATCAAACAAATAACTTGTTATGTGGAAAAGTTTGGATCGACCCCCAAAAGGGTGTCGACGGTTTGGACAAAACACACACAAACAATTTTAGGTTTAGCTTGTGAATACAAGAGATGCAAAAACAAGACCCTAGCCTTGTTTATATACCCAAGCAAACTTGGTGAACAAGTTGTGGCTTGTTTCCTTATCCCCTAGGCCGATCGGTTCATAACCTCCACAAGGGGTTCGGAATCTTCAAACTTTGCAATTAAGTCCTTTTCCAAATACCTTTAACGACCGTTAGTCCATTACATTAATTACTTAACGTCCGTTAGTTATTTCGTTTAATAAATAAATAAATACAACATTTATATTTAATTATTAACTTTAAATTCTCATACGTAAAGTGTGCAATCCCATAGTCTCGAGTTCGATCCTAACTCACGTCTACTAATTTATATCCATAAAACCAACATAATTATTATTGCTCAAGCTTTTTTTTTTAAATAGAGTGCATAAAGTATAATGATGGCGTTTAAATGATAAAACTTGTTGTTCCGTTTCACTATTAGCTTAAAACAATAAAGACAACTAATTGTGAATCATAGTGAAGTGATGCAAGTAAAGATAAGTTTTAATAAGATAAACACATTGGTAATTTTCAACGTTTATATTCTTTATTAAAATCATTCAAAAGAATACATTACCCAAGTACTTGTGGAATAGTACTTGGAATTGAAATGACAAGTTTGGTATAACTCCTCACGAAGCTTAGGCTATGTCTAAGCACAACTACTATGAACCAGAGCTATCTCGGGGACATAGTTGTATTGGAGGTGAAATATTGCTTGTGTGTGTGTGTTCACAATTCACAAGCTTAAATCTTTCACTCCATCTCTTATGGCTATTTATACGTGTATGAGGTTTAACTTTATCTAAGTGACAAGCGACATTTCTGAAAACAAAATAATGATGTATTTTGTTTCTATTTACAATGACTATATTAGAGTAAGTGACAAGGCGCTTTCTTCCCGTCGGTGATGACAGAGCACGATAGTTAGCGATTCGGGAAAGTTGAACTTTAGTTGATAAGGACTTCGTCTTATCGATTCAAACTTATCCCGCCTTATCCGCTCATTCTTGATCTTCATTGCCTTGATCTTTTACATTTGTCTTGATGTAAGTAGTTGGTGAGGAGTTTAGGGATTCGGTGAGTTATTGTTATCACTCACTGAATCTACCATCTTCTTCTTGACTCAATCTTCACCCTTTAAGTTCCGCCTTCTGGGTGGAAAGACTTCTTATTAGTCTCTTACTAAGTATCACGAAGATGGCTCACTAATGTCTATGCACTCGATGACTCGTTAGTGTTTAAGGATCTAAATACTTGGGGTATTTTCTATTCAAATCCTAGACTTAAGAGGTTTGGGTATTCTTGAACCAACAGTCTCCCTATTTGGATATACAAATAGCCTAAGTGTTTTATCGATGTAAGTGAGCAAATTGCTTCTTCTTGCTGAATGTACTAATGAACATAATAAGGAACAGTGAATATTTTAACAAAACATACATCGTTTATTGATCGATTACAAAGTTCCTATCACTAGTACAAAAGATGAAATGATAAAGATGTCAATGATGTTATCCAACGAATTCCGATGCTTCTAGCTTTGGCTTCTTGGAGAGTAGTGTTGCTTTATCAAGGTGATCTCTTATCTTGGCATTGAGGTCATTCACGGAACTGATGTTTGCGGGGTTTGGATTTGAGAGCCATTGTTATGTAACTTGCCATTGTAGACACTCTGCAAGATCAATATTACTCCCCTTACGGAATGTTGGGTTTCCATAGACATCTATAAATAAGAGTCCTCTTCGGGCTCTTCAATGACTAACAGTTGACAAACTTTACTCCTTACGGTAGCTCCTATTGCATTCAAAATTAGGCAACTTGAATTGGGCTCGGACTCAACCCTCTTTCTTTTTCCTTGGGATGATTGAGACTAAGATCCTTGAGCCTCGGTTAAAGCGGACTGAATTCCAGTAATTCGGTGGCAAATCCTTTAGTCTTTCATACCGTTTGCTTAGGATTTCATCAACTCTTTGACCACTACATTTTGCTTCTTTCCAATGATTGGACCAAGTTCATCGAGTTCGGTGATCCCAAAGTCGGTGAATTTCATGGGATCATGAACTTCGAAATCTCTTTATCATCCCCTTGTAGACATTCATTGCTAGTGGTTTGGATTTGGGATGATTTTCACATCTGTGATTTTCTCGGGGCATCCTTACGCTTGTCATTGACCGGTTGTAGTGGTCAATTCTTTCTTGCCTTATTACGGCTGACCCTCTTGTTCTTTTCATCTAGTCTTTTCCTTTCGCGGTCATCTTAACGACTGAGTTCTTTAAACTTAAGACTAGCTTCTCCTTTTCTAGTGTCTTTGGATCGATCCAATCTTCTCGACTTCCTCATGAACCACTTTAACCAAGGCTTCTTTGCTTTTCTTTCTTCCTCATCCTGTTTCTTGAGTCTTTCTTCTTTCTCAAGATATGCAGTTATCTGTTTTGGATTGAGCATGTACTTTTTGCCATGTATTTCATAGAGGATTTTCTCGAGGCTCGGTTGTGGTCATGATGGCTTTGCCTTTATCACGGCCCGATGGAGAAGTCGTAGATACCGGTGGGGTGTAGTTGTGACAATTGGTGTTGTTGTTGTTGTTATATGGGTGTTGTTGTGATTGGTGTTCTGGTGGTGATAGATGATATGGGTGTTGCGGATCTGAGGTTGAGATGGCTCCCCTCGATGTGAGAGGAGTCTCTTGATGGTCTCTCCCCTCAACTATTGCTGCAGCATGAGGAGAGCAAGAGTTGCCTCGGACAGAGGGAGGAGGGTGGCTTGACCTTTGAAGGCTTGATAGATCTCTGTGACCATGGCCTTGGATGTCGATGTATCTTGTTGAAGACTTGAGACCTTTTCATCAAGATTGACTAAGATAGTTTCAGTGTTGTCATTATAGGCCCAAGATTCCAAGCCATAGAAGAGGATGCCTTAGCGGATAGTCACCTTTGTTACCAAAGATACGGTGGTGGCACAGAAGAGCACGCATTGAGGAGGATGACCACAGAACATTTGCAGTGTTTACCAATGTGATGAGTTCGGTGAGGCGTGAGAGTTTTTCATGTAGACTTCCGTAGCCTCAAGCACTTTAGAGTTGAGTCTGGGGTCTTCTTTGACACATCCCGATTTCATCCGACTTCTTGTGACAATCACGAAGAATCTTAAAACTTCTTCGATTGTCATCCGGTCTTTCAAGATGATCATACATGAGATCCTGTGTTCATCATTATTTGCATGGTTAGCAACCACTTGACTTTCGGATCGGCATAACTAGCGGTTGCTTCAACATGCTAATCCTAGAGTTTCGATAACACCCGAGTAAAGCTTCCATAGCCTCTTTAATCCACATCACAAGCGCCTTTACGATGAAGGTTGAATGTTGTCATATTTTTTGGATCCTCGGGACATGATGAGGAAGAAGAGTCGAAATGTCATCATTAGGTTTGGAAGGGTGACTCTTTAAATCTTGTGGATCAAGCTGATGCTCTTGTTCTTGTTGTTGAACATCGGCGTCCATTTCTTCACCGGTTGAATAATTTCTTCCTCACTTTGCTCTTCATCGAAAATAGTATGTCATTGACCTCGAGAGAAGAAGACCGGTGGGGTTGATGGGTTCCGTCGATTGGTTTTGTCCCTACGAGTCTTTGTCCCTAGTGACCCTCAAACCGGGTTTTCCGAGTGTCTTCTCGGTTAGGATTGGGTGAGTTCATATCGGTGGGTTATTTCTTTCCTCCGAGTCTTTGTCCCTCGATGCTCCTTCAAGACCTTGGTGGGTGTTTCCATTGCCATTCTTAGAAGCGATGGCGTTGTATCCCTATCGGTGGGTTTTCGTTTCCCCGAGCCTTTAGGATCAATAGTTGTGCCCTCGGACAAAAGCTTTGATTTGCGAATGTCCTCATCGGTGCAGTGTAAGGCACTCCCTACCGGTGAGTTGTGTGTTTCCTTTGATATTAAGGAGTAGTCTTTGGGACCAAGGCACCGGCGTGATTGATCAATGTCCTTCGTTGTCACTAGGGTGGTTGTTGCTTGGTCTCCTTTGGGTGTCTTATCGATCTTGGGCTTTTGTGCCTTTTGGTCATGCTCACGAAGCCTCGGGGCCTTGAGACTTGGGTTTGGTTTTAGTCGATCTGAGACTTTCTCTTTCTCTTTTGGGAGCGGGGTTTGGAGACCTTGAGTCCTACAGTTGTTTACAACACCATATGGGCCGTCAATTCTATTTCGATGACTTGGGATGGGTCCTTTTGAAAATTTGAGGGGCTCGGGATACCGGAGTAAGCGGTGTATTTATATTCACGAGGATAATTGCAACCCGATAACACTTGTAAAGCACATGAGACAAACCTAGGGTGCAAGCGTATTTCGCCCTAGTTTTGCTCGTAGCTTGATTCGAGATCACTGTAAATGATCTCCCCACCCGACATCGTTCATCAAGTTGTATGCCATCATCAATGAATAGCATTAACTTGTTCGGTGGATGAATGGTTCCCAGAGAACCTAAATCACAAATGTGAACAAGATCTTCAAGCCACGGGAAAGGAGTTCTTGGTGGTGGGGTTTTGTCCAAAATTTTGGATCTAAAACAATTTGTTTTAACTCATCCTTATGTGGAGGGGTCGGGATGGGCAACATATTTTCTTGGATTATAGTTAAGCTCTATAGATGTACAAAAGGTTTTATAGTCGGGGTGGTGATTGTTCCCCATTTAAAATTTAGAATTTGATGAGAAACTCCACAGGTGGTCATAGTCCGGTCTCATCGATCGTGGGTGTCGGGTCATAGGCCACTATAGTTGCCCAAAACTCCCTGAGGAAGTTTTGGTATAGTATTGAAGAGGGCTGAACAAAGGCCTTTTTAAGTGGGCAGTTTAGCAAAAACTTCATAATTCCCTTATAGGCTGGGACATCATGTGGGTATTCAAAATTGCCTATAACATTGTTTGTTTTAAACTCAACATTTTCAAGACTGCCTACCCACTCAGGTGCAAAGTAAAGACTTTGTGTTCTTGCCATTTCCATTCAAAGGTTTTAAGTTTTTGATAACGTGATGACAAGAACAATCAAAAGTAAGATTCTTTTAAAGTTTGTGATAAAACTTTTGTAAGTTGTTCTGAGAGAAGATTTTGCTTAAAAGCGGTTTTAGATCGAAGAACACACAATTGTTTACGGGTTGAGAAAATATTTTGACAGAGTTTGGATGCGAGAAAAAAATTGTGTGTGTTTTTGTGTTTTGAGAGGGTATTTATAGAGTGGTAAGAGGGTAGATTTTGCACATGTGAGGATTTGTAAAGTTTTTATTGAAAGCGTTTTATTTGCCTCATTTAATGCGACCACTTCACTACCCAGATTTTCTCATGGTTTTCAAGGGAGATTGCAGGTGCAAGGTAAAAAGTACATTTGCGAGTTGAAATATCACGAGGATATTTGTTGTGAGATGGGCATTAAATGCCAAGTGGGATGAGGTAATTTTGAGGACCCATGACATGGATGATGGAAGGGTTAAGAGACATATATTCCTATATTAAATTGGTGAGTTTACCAACCTTGGACTTAAGTAATCGAAATACTTAGAGCATTTAGTTACTCATTCAATGCTCTTTATCCAATGTCGGGACCACGAATGAGTCTTACCCATTCGATGAAGATAATTTTAGGGTTTTGTTCGGGGATCGGGGACCATTTCAGAGAGAATATGCTTTGAGGTCGAACCCTGAACATTTTGGATAGTAAAGTCCAAGGCTTGGTTATCAGGTTGCTGACTTTCAATGTCAAGCATTCCTAATTCACTTCAGGTCTTACGAAGGTAGGTTCATCCAAAGGTTTGGTAAAGATATGAGCAAGCTGATATTCAGTAGGGATGAAATGGAGTTCTATGTCTCCTTTCATGATGTGGTCCATGTTAAAATGATATCTGATATCCATGTGTTTGGTTCTTTGGTGAAGGAAAGGGTTGTTGGAGATTGCTATAGCACTGGTGTTATCACAAAAGATGGGTACCATCTTGTAATGGATGTCATAGTCACCGAGTTGACTTTTCATCCATAAGCGCATTGCACTGACATCCTCGATTGCTACATATTCGACTTCGGTGAAGACATAGCCATGATTGTTGCTTTTAGCACTCCAACAAACCAGCTTTCCTCCAAGAAATTGAAAGGACTTTGAGGTACTTTTTTTCCATGTTGCACTGCATAATCAGTCGAATATCCTTTGAGGTCAAACCACGAAAATTTTGGATAGTAAAGTCCAAGGCTTGGAGTTCCCATCGTGTCGAGGATTATTTTGGCTGTAGTGAGATGAGATTCTTTGGGATTGGGTGATATCTTGCCATTAGACAATCACGAGAATTGTATGTGCAGTGCAGAGTAGTTAGATACATTAGTGATCCTCGATTCCCCGAAATGAGTTTGATTGATGATTTACGGTGAGATCGGGTCCAAGGTTATTTGGAGGTACCATTGGAGTCTTCATCAAGCACGATCGGAGATCTCATATTTCTTCAAGAGATTTCGGTATATTTCTCTTGGTGATGGTGATTCCTTTATCAGTTTTCCTGATTTGTAGTCCAAGGAAATAAGTGAGTTCACACATCATGCTCATTTCGAATTTCTTTGCCATCAGTTTTTCAAACTTTTTGCAAAGAGTATAATTTATTGAGCCAAAGATGATGTCATCAACATACACTTGAACTAGTATCATATCTTGTTTTGTCCTATACATAAACAGCGTGTTGTCTATCTTTCCTCTGCCAAACTTGTTTTGGATCAGGAAGGCTGAGAGAGTTTCATACCATGCTTTGGAAGCTTGTTTTAGTCCATATAGGGCTATGTCAAGCTTGCAGACATAGTCAGGATGTTCACTACTCTCAAAGCCAGGGGGTTGCTGAACATAAACATCTTCTTTGAGTTCACAATTCAGGAATGCACTTTTTACATCCATTTGGTAAACTTTGAAGTTCATGTAGGTTGCAAATGCAAGGAAGATCCTAATGGCTTCCATTCTTGCAACAGGAGAAAATGTCTCATCATAGTCAATGCCTTCTTATTGACTGTAACCTTTGGCTACAAGTCTGGCTTTGTTTTTAATGACAGTTCCGTTTTCATCAGTTTTGTTTCTGTAAACCCACTTTGTTAATACAAATAAGCCGTAAAAACATTTATTTATATTTTACGATCTTCCAATGTTTTGTCGATAACAAACGTAAAATCATTTTAACGAAACAAATAAAATACGTAAATGGTTTGAACTAATAGTTTCTAACATATTCACATTTTCACATAAAACACTAAAACAAGTATAAGTGATTTTATGATTTAATATTACATATGTACAACAACTAGTGTTTACATATTTGGGTAAAATATACACATAACTAGTATGTAGTATATTGGGTAATATAAATAGGTAGAAACTTAAGTATCATAACCCATTGGGCAAATACATTGAATGTAGTTGGGTACAACCCAAAGCCCATGACACATGGAGCTTGACCCATAACCCATTGCATGACATCATGCTTATATCATATATGGATAATATCCATAACCTATGGTATTGACCCATACCCAATGTCTAGATACATTGAACCCTTGGTGAGAACTCAAGAGAATCCTTGGTGAGAACTCAAGAGATACATTGTATCTAGCTAAAGACCCATGGATCAACCCATGACCCATGACCCATAACCAAACATACCCATGGGCAAAGAGGCGTTCCACGGATCCACGGCTTTGTGCTAGCGGATCCCAGTGGAAGGATCCGTGGGATCCGGGAATAGTAGAGGATTTTCTCTATAAATAGAGAGTCATTTCTTCCTTTCTATTCATCACTTAACACACATACTTTCCCCTAGTATTCTAACCCTCTAACCTCATATCCATGTGATCTATGTAGTTTGTCTTTTGTTTTTGTGTGATCTTCTATGTTCCTCTTAAAGGCAAGATCACCACTTCTTGAAGACGCGCAAGCTCAAGTCCATGAGTTGCAATGCTTCGTTATCATCAAGACAACTAAGGTTCTCTTGTTGATAGTTCTTCTTTTCTCCATAGATGTTTGGTTAAAGGCATTAGTGAAGGATGCCGAAAGTGTCAAGATGAAAGCATTAGTGAAAGGTGCTTATCGTTCGTGTCAAGAGAATTAGTGAAGAATGCTATAGGTGTCAAGACGAAGGCATTAGTGAAGGGTGCCAAGCTTTGTGTCAAAGGCATTAGTGAAGGATGCCGAAGAATCAAATCAAGTAGCATTTGGGAAGAATGCCTAGGTCGTATAATCGATGAAGTGCATCGTTATACATATAAGTATTTGTTTATTTACAAGGATGGTGATATCCTTGATGGCATTGTAACAAGGAGTGGATCTCCTTGATATTAGGTGTTATGTTGTGACGGGTAGTAGTTCCTCCATAGTAATGGAACTAGGTGCTTAGCCTAGTACCTAATAAAGGGTAGGCGACGTTGTGATAGGATTAGTTCTCCTTGGTGTGAAAGAACTCGGTGGTTAGCCTAGCACCGTATAAAGGTTAGGCGACATTGTGTTAGGTTTGGTTCGCCTTGGTGTGAAGGAACTCGGTATTTAAATTTGTACCGGAAAAAGGTTAAGCGACGTTGTAAAGGCTTCTCCGCAATAAGGAGTTGGTGTAGTGTTTACGAACTCTCGAGTAGGTGACTCGGGGAGTGGAGTAGGGCAAGGAAGGTGTCCTTGTAGCCGAACCACTATAAATAATTTGTGTCGTGGTGATGTGCTTCTTAATCTTTATCTTTCATTACACGTTTCTATATCTATCTATCAACGTCCAACATAAACAACCAAATAGATTGACATAAGTCGATCTAAATATTTAAAAGGAAGTTTTAAATTGGTAAAACTATTCAACCCCCCCCCCCTTCTAGTTTTCCACAATTGGCATCAGAGCTTTGTTACCAAGTTTTTTGTATATTTTACTTTGAAAACTTGATACGATCCGTGTATGTTTGAAAACTACAAAGAGGAATTTCTTAAAACAAAAGTCATGTTTTAGAAATCATCATATGTTGGATAGTGATAGATCATTCTAACATTTTCCTTTGAGAAGTCTTCATACTAGGATTTGGGTATCTTAGAAGATCATGAAGTATTTCGCGTCTATGGTTTCTAAAACCATAAAAGGGAATATAGCAAAGGATTAGGGTATCTTAGAAGATCATGAATTATTTCGCGTCTATGGTTTCTAAAACCATAAAAGGGATATAGCAAATGTATGTTTTTTAGTTACATTTTTTTTCAAAACGTGCTAAATTGCTTGTGGACAAAATGGTGATATATGCTTCTATCTTATAATAAGCATAATATGAAAAGTGTTTTAGTGATTTTTTTCTTTGAAGTTTTGTTGTTAGATATCTTGTTAATCAAGCTTGAATAAAGGTAAAATGGATAATATAACTTCACTAAAAAGTCTACAAAGACTAAACCTTTTAAATCGGGTCAAAACGTACATTTTGTAATTACGTATCGATCCGCGGATCCTCGAGTTACAACTGGACGGATCCTCAAGCAAGGGATCCGTGGGATCCGTGGTACGAAGACGCTTTTTTCGAATTTCAAAATTCATAACTTTGTAACCGTAAGTCGTTAGAAGTCGTGCCACCTATCGGTTTAAAGGTATTTGAGTCTAATTTCATTTAAAAATGATTTCATAAACTGATTCAAAACAATAATCTATAGAATCATTGATTTATAATAGAAAGTCATTTTTCGGTTATAACTTTTGCACAAACTTTTGATCTAATTGGAGACGGATGTTTTCACTTTTGAATAACAATGTGTCCTCTATTGAAATTAAGGTTTTGATCATATTTATTAATATAAAAGAAACTAATCAAGCTTGGTATACATGTTTATATTTAACACAAAGTGATGAAAAGAACTTTCGTGTGCTATGCTAAATGATAAATTGTCTTCTTTGCATTACTTGATTATTTGCTTATCTCAAATAGCTTTTGTGCTTGTTTGATTGAATAGCATATGTGGTTTCCTTACCTTGCTATTCATTCTCTTGTTTGTCGATTTAGTAATATTCTACTAATCAATGTGCTATTTGAAGGAGTGTTTGGGATAACATCTAGTTGTGTCAAAATGTTAGTTTAGATATTTAGATAAGTCATATAGGTTGAAAATGTTTAAAACATATAACACACTAAATGGATTTTGATTGAGTTTGTCGTATGTGCTTATATGATTTCCTTTGTTCTTGTATCATTTTCTAAAACAACAAGAATGTACATCGGATCATAACCTACACTTGTGTTGATGATGTACTCTCCATTTTCCTTTTTATGATCGCTCTCCAAGCTTCATAGTAGGATTGACAACTTGATTATTTCATCCGATATACTCAAGTAAATTATTTTGCAACGCAAATATAATTGTTCATATCCAAAGTCAAACTCAAAGCTTTCCAACAACATATGTTGAACTAGCTCATCCAACCATTTTTGTTGTTTACCATATGGACAACTTTTAAACTTATTTTAACATGACGCCTTAAATCACCTTAGTTGTCTCAAGTATAATATTAAACGAAGCAAAGTATCATCATTGTTACTCTTGATAGGCCATTGTAGGAATATAAATTTTCCTAACTTGAGAATGAATATTGGAGAACTTATTGCACTAGAAACTCAATTTGACCTAACGGTTGAATTGCTTCCTTGATAGAAGTTGGGTATGCGGAATCACCCGTAAAAATGGTCGTGTTTCGCCTTAATTGAGCACCACTAGTAACAGTCTCATATTCATTCTCTCACTTGGGAAATTTATACTCCTATGTTTCCTAAAGTAAGTTTACAATAGAAATACTTTGCATTGTCTTAGGATTACTAATCAAACAAGTTGTAAAATAAAATTTTCTTTTAGTTAATCACAACCACTTGCCTCATCAAGCGATTATCTTGCTTTGATCGAGAAGAGCTACATGACTTCATGGACGAAGTTCATTGTATCCTAATCACCATCCGTAATAACTATACATAGTTCATTGCTTCCGTTGGCCAAAACAACCCTATTGTCTTGAACACCATCATCTACTCTGCACGCCATTGTTAATACAAATGATTTACTAATCTAGATCGTAAATCTATTTTGAGCTTCTTGAATAATGGTTGTTAAGTTTGATAAACCTATGTGTTACTTGTGAGCTAGATCTCATTTTAATTGCTTATGTGCTATTTTTACATGCTCTTAGTATGTTTTACTTGTATACATGTATACTTACTGTAGATATCATTAGCTTCTAAGTTCGATACTTAGAACAAACGCTCATCATTAAGTAAAAGCTGTCCCGGATGCGGATCCCTAGTTTGTAACTATCCGGATCCCTCAGTGAAGGATTCGTGGGATCCGGCGAATAAGTGGAATTTCAATCCTTTACACCTCAAACCATGTTCCTAGACTACTTCACACTAGTGAACTTAATACCTTAGGATCTCTTAAGTCCTTCTCAAGCTTAGTAAGCTTCACACTCACTCATAGCTCATTAAGGATCACACTCAAAGTGCTTTTCGATCTATCGTTTCACCTAAACTCATTACTCTTCCGCTCTCTAGATCACTCATTATTTCTCACATGATCCCTCACATCTAGACCTAGAAATCTTTCAATTATGGCAAAATTGATCATAATCATCCTTACCTCAAAATTGGTCGAAATGGATCAAATTCTAGTTCTTCCACCTTAAAACCTTTAGGATCTTCTCCAGGACATTATCCTAAGTCACTATCTAATCACTAGGATCATCTAGCTCCATTTGACACTCTCAAGATTTTAGTGTCATCTTTGTTCATTCATTGGTACTCACGAAAGTTCCAATTTCTTTCATATAAGACAATCATTAGCTACATCACTCATTGCCCTTGAACATTTAAGTACCCTTCCATTTAAAGACACTTAGGAGAACTGAAACATTCAAAAAGGTATAGGCTTTA
Source organism: Chrysanthemum lavandulifolium (assembly GCA_022545495.1). Taxonomy (NCBI): domain Eukaryota; kingdom Viridiplantae; phylum Streptophyta; class Magnoliopsida; order Asterales; family Asteraceae; genus Chrysanthemum; species Chrysanthemum lavandulifolium. Next base: position 285,001,695 of record CM040242.1, on the reverse strand, counting down.
GACCTTTCAAACATCACTTCTATCCTTTCCTAGCTGCTGAGAGTCGGATCCCTAGGATTAGCCTAGACGGATCCCCCATTGGTGGGAACCGTAGGATCCGGGTGACAGATTTATGTCAACTCTTGCTCGAACAATCATTTCAAGCTCATCTTGCTAACTTGAACACTCCACCTCATCCTAATAAATCTCTGAAGTTGACTCTTGTGCATGCTAATCATCACATTCCAAAGGATATTAGAGACTTAAGTCTTGAATGCACTTGCTAAATCCTTCCCTTTATAAGTCATCTTGCTAGAATCCCTTAGTCATCAAACACAACATAATTCTCAGCATTTAGAAACATTTTCCTTAGTCATTTCATCATGAGGAAAGCTCCTAGTGCTAACTCATCCAACCAAGAACCACCAAGAAACTTGCTCGTGTTGTACACGAAATTTCCTCAACCGAATCATCTCGGTTAAACCCACAAATGGTAGGACTTCCCATCCACGAATCATCATCCGTAAGAGATAATAGTGCTAGAATCTCACCTCAACAAACCCAATCAACAATTGCCAAGAGAATCGCAATAATTAGCATTAAACCTCTTAGGTTAGAAAGGGATCATCAAGCTCTAAACCAAACGTACCTAGTTCTAGCAAAACGTCTAAACCTTCATTCCTAGAGCATGGACTACACTCCTTTACCGAGCCTCTCTCTATTCATTAGAGCATTCACAACCAAGAACTTCCCATTCACCAACCTTCTCGTTAAAATAGGAACCACCTACATCACCAACTACTCCATCGTTGGAAACAAGGAACCACCAAGGACATGATCATATGGAGGAATTTCCATTACCACCACTCAAATTCCTAGTAGAACCTCATCCTAAATTACTCAATGTACCTCCACCATCATTTGTAGAACCTCCTCAAAACATCTTGTTCCTAATCAAGACAATAATTGCTCTAATTGTCTAATCACCCAAGGACTTGTTCAAGAAGTACGAAATGAGTTGCATTTCATGTTTAATCATCTTCTTGAAATATTGGACCAAATCAACAAGTCTACTCATCCCTATACTCAAGCACATTGTTGCTTCTTAAGCTTTGGTCACTTATTAGTATTAGTAGAAAATGGCTAAATCATTCTCTTAGTTTTTAGAGATTTGTTGATCATCTCTTATGTATTATTGAATGATAGTTTACTTGCCATATTGCATTGAGTATATGTTTGTTGGTTGAATACATATCTCATTTTGATGTTAACATTACTTGTTACATCACCATTGCTGAATTTAATCATCACTATATGGATCCCTCAAAATTGCCTAGACGGATCCCTACTAGGAGGGAACCGTGGGATCCGTGAGACGAAAACTATTTTTCTACTAACTTGGATCACATATGCGGGAAATTGTGCATTATACTTGTTTTCTAACCTTTGTTTTGTAGTTATTCAATCTACACTTGAAGCCTTTGACACCCTAAAGTTAGGGGAGCTTTGTGTCAAAACAATACATTGCAAATTACTTGCAATATTAGGATTACATTCTCGACATCCCTTTGCAAAATTGCAATCATCAAGGGGCACATTCGTCACTTAGACAAAATCTTTGCAAACTTAGTTGCAAACAAACTAGATTAGTATTACTTCTTTGACGCCTTACCTAGGGATGGACTCGTCAAGGGGAGTAAAGACGAGATCATTTCCGTTACTTGCTCTCTACCTCTTTTATTTCTTTCACATGTTTTCTTAAAAACAATGTGTTGCTTTCTTTCAAGGCTCTTTTGTTTCGACAAAAGGGGAGAAGAAAGTAAAACTACAAATTCAAACTTTACAATTTTAGCTTTTCCTTAAAATAATTTTATGTTTTGTCATCAACAAAAGGGAGATTGTTAATACAAATAATCCGTAAAACGTTTATTTATATTTTACGATCTTCTAATGTTTTGTCGATAACAAACGTAAAATCATTTTAACGAAACAAATAAAATACGTAAATGGTTTGAACTAATAGTTTCTAACATATTCACATTTTACATAAACACTAAAACAAGTATAAGTGATTTTATGATTTAATATTACATATGTACAACAACTAGTGTTTACATATTTGGGTAAAATATACACATAACTAGTATGTAGTATATTGGGTAATATAAATGGGTAGAAACTTAAGTATCATAACCCATTGGGCAAATAAATTGAATGTAGTTGGGTACAACCCAAAGCCCATGACCCATGGAGCTTGACCCATAACCCATTGCACGACATCATGCTTATATCATATATGGATAATATCCATAACCCATGGTATTGACCCATACCCAATGTCTAGATACATTGAACCCTTGGTGAGCACTCAAGAGATACATTGTATCTAGCTAAAGACCCATGGATCAACCCATGACCCATGACCCATAACCAAACATACCCATGGGCAAAGAGGAGCGTTCCACGGATCCCTGTCTTTGTGCTAGCCGGATCCCAAGTGGAAGGGATCCATGGGATCCGGGGAACAGTAGAGAATTTTCTCTATAAATAGAGAGCCATTTCTTCCTTTCTATTCATCACTTAACACACATACTTTCCCCTAGTATTCTAACCCTCTAACCTCATATCCAAGTGATCTATGTAGTTTGTCTTTTGTTTTTGTGTGATCTTCTAGGTTCCTCTTAAAGGCAAGATCACCACTTCTTGAAAACGCGCAAGCTCAAGTCCATGAGTTGCAATGCTTCGTCATCATCAAGACAACTAAGGTTCTCTTGTTGATAGTTCTTCCTCTCTCCATAGATGTTGGGTTAAAGGCATTAGTGAAGGATGCCGAAAGTGTCAAGACGAAAGCATTAGTGAAAGGTGCTTATCGTTCGTGTCAAGATCATTAGTGAAGAATGCTATAGGTGTCAAGACGAAGGCATTAGTGAAGGGTGCCAAGCTTTGTGTCAAAGGCATTAGTGAAGGATGCCGAAGAATCAAATCAAGTAGCATTTGGGAAGAATGCCTAGGTCGTATAATCGATGAGGTGCATCGTTATACATATAAGTATTTGTTTATTTACAAGGATGGTGATATCCTTGATGGTATTGTAACAAGGAGTGGATCTCCTTGATATTAGGTGTTGTGTTGTGACGGGTAGTAGTTCCTCCATAGTAATGGAACTAGGTGCTTAGCCTAGTACCTAATAAAGGGTAGGTGACGTTGTGATAGGATTAGTTCTCTTTGGTGTGAAAGAACTCGGTGGTTAGCCTAGCACTGTATAAAGGGTAGGCGACGTTGTGTTAGGTGTGGTTCGCCTTGGTGAGAAGGAACTCGGTATTTAGCTTTGTACCGGAAAAAGGTTAAGCGACGTTGTGAAGGCTTCTCCGCCATATGGAGTTGGTGTAGCGTTTACGAACTCTCGAGTAGGTGACTCGGGGAGTGGAGTAGGGCAAGGAAGGTGTCCTTGTAGCCGAACCACTATAAATAACTTGTTTCGTGGTGATGTGCTTCTTACTCTTTATCTTTCATTACACGTTTATATATCTATCTATCAACGTCCAACATAAACAACCAAATAGATTGACATAAGTCTATCTAAATATTTAAAAGGAAGTTTTAAATTGGTAAAACTATTCAACCCCCCCCCCCTTCTAGTTTTCCACACACTTCATTCCTGTGACAATGACATCCTGAGGACATTTGATCAAGGTCATGACCTTGTTTTTATCAAACTGTTGAAGTTCATCTTGCATAGCCTGAACCCAGCTTGGATGTTTTAGAGCTTGATGACACTTTTAGGTTCTATTTCGATAGAAAATCGGCATATAGACATTCATTGTCTGAAGTCTGCAGTTAACTCGCCAGACCATGCTTCTTGTGAGCATGCCTTGATGGGTTCACCAATGATGTTCACAAGCTCAATGGCTTGAGATCTTGTCCACTTACTTTGTAGTCTAGGATCTGAGCTTGATGAGGTCATTGGAAACTCAGGAATGGGTTCAGGTGTAGGAGCCACATAATCATTTAGATCATTTGTTGAGATGCTTTGTTTAGGTTGGGGTTCATGAATTACAGGTTCCTGAACATTTGGTTCAGTATTACCTATCCGAGTGGGGACTGATTGATTATCAATGAATTCACTGATTGTTGGTTGAGGAAGGTTGTGGGGTAAGACATAGTATGAGATATCAACATCAACTTGATATGAGGAATTGATTTTAGTGTTAAACTCATCAGGAGGGTATCTTGATGAGTCATCAATTCCTATTTCCTCAACTAACGTATTGGTAAACCTGATGCTTTCTGAACTTTCATCAAGGGTGACATGGAAGGTTTCCTCAACTTGTTGTCTTCTGGTGTTAAACACCGTGAAGGCTTTAGATATCAGTGAGTAGCCTAAGAAATATCCATCATCAGCTTTTGCATCAAATTTTCCTAAGTGATCCTTGTGATTGTGAATGAACACAGGACACCCAAACACATGAAAGTAGCTAATGTCAGGAAGTCTTCCTTTGAAGATCTCATATGGGGTCTTGTTATGCCTTTTGAAAATGATTGACTGTTTTGAGTGTAATAGGTTTGTTTTGTGACTTGATCGTAGTGCTTTGAAAGTCTTGAGCCATTTAACATAGTTCTAGCGACCTCAACGAGAGTGTTGTTTTCCTATCAAGAACCCCATTTTGTTCGGGGTATATAGAGATGAAAATTTTGGGAAATTTCCTTTTCATCACGAAACTCTCAAGCTCTTGATTTACGAACTCGGTACCATTGTCGATTCGATTTTTTAACTGTAATGTCATTACGGTTTTCAATCTTCCGATGAATGACATTATGGTATCATTACTGACTCTTTTGGAAAGAAAGTATACCCAAGTGTATCTTGAGAACTCATCAACAATGACAAGTGTATGCTTCTCTTCTTTGGATTGATCTTGGTGATAGGTCCAAAGAGATCCATATCGCGGAGGTGAAGGCGACTTTGATGGAGAAATTTTGTTTTGTTTTGGATGATGCTCGTGATGTTTGCCTTTTCACAGTGAGCATGGTTTATCTTTTGCAAAAACCAGCGATGGTAAACCAAGGACTTTGTTTTGTTTTGCCAAGTTGTTTATATTTTTGAAGTTTAAGTGAGAGAGTCTCTTGTGCCACAGCCAGTTGATAGTTTCAGTGGCTTTGGCAAAGAGACATGTCCCATTCTGAGAGAGAGTTGACATGTCAAGGACATATACATCATCTCTCCTGGGATCTATTAAAACAACTTCTTTGTTAGCATTGAAAATTGTGCCGTGTTTATCATTGAACTGCACTATGTATTTTGCATCACACAACTGACTGACACTGATGAGATTGTACTTTAGACCATTGACATAAGCTATTCTGAAGAAAACTATTCCATTACAGTTTACTGAACCATAACCTTCAGTGGGACATGATGAGTTATCACCAAATACTACCTTGGGTCATGGCTCCTTTACATACTTGTACAAATACTCCTTTACACCAGTCATGCTTCTTGAACATCCACTATCTAGATGCCAAATAGGTTCCCTGACGTGTCTCTGCAAAAATAGTAACCTGAATTAGTTTCTCTTGCTGACCCTCTTACTAGTGGGCTTGGGTCTCATGGTCTGTTTGAACTTACCAATTGATTCATGGTCAGTGGTTAAGTGAAGTCTGCTACCACAGGTTTTGCATTTGCTTACTGAGGAAGACTCAGTGATGCGGGGTTGTTTTGAACTTCTCACAGATAAGCACAAAACACAACCAGAATAGTAACCAACAAAATCTAAAATAGAGATAAGAGACAGAAAGATAAATAACTTGAAACTAAGAAATAACAAGTACCAAGCCATTGGATTGGGGTAAACCAGAGCAGGTATTCGTACCACTCAGAGGTGGCAGATCAAGATGTTAGTCTACCCGTTTGCACCCACAAAGACTTAAGTACTGTTATTTAAGAATGAAAGTAGACTTATAGAGCAATATGCAGCGGAAGGAACAAATCACAATTACCCTAGATTCACTTAGTCTAGGGCTAATGGTGAGCAGGAAGCAACCAGCAATTATGCCAGGAGAAAGCTCTAATTTTTCAATTAATACCCAATACAGCAAGGTAATCGAGATTGACCACCTTAGGAAACCCATAAATACTTTTAATTGTTGCCGGAGGGATCAGGAAGAAAGATCCCCAAGTTTCTAGAAAGAAACCCTAGAAATTAAATCAACCGTGATTATGAGCCTGAGGCTCTGATACCATGTGAGAAAGTATCAGCAACAATATAATCACAACAACACCTTTATTCAAACCAGAACCTCAATAATTGGCATAGATTGAACCAACCAACAATACACAATGTTTACAAGGTCAGGTTAAGACAATAACCAGACAGTTACAAAGGAGAAACAGACAAGACAATGATCAAAGAGAGTGAGTGTGAGATAGTGACCGCACACAATTGTGTTTCTAACCCTAGAATAAAGGGTTGTTTAAGTAGGAGAATAAAATACACTAAGCCCCTTCAACTCTTCTGATATGAATAAAACCAGCAGCACACTTTCTCTTATAGAAGATAACTATAATTTGTCCATGAATGGCCCTTGATATAAAAGCTGCAATAAGACACATCTAGAAGCACAATTAGCAATTGATAGATTGATATGTTTGAGCAAAGATTATGATGATATATTTGAACATTACCCATGCATAGCAACAAGATTTTGAGTATTCAGTGTATTGGTTGATGTATTTTTGGGTATCAAATCACGTAGATACTACCATCATATCCTTCTTCCGGCTAATCAATATTATACCATAAACAATCGCCATCAACACATTATTCGCTAAAGATTATGATGTCAGTGCATTGATTCCGACAAATATGACATAAATTAAAACATTGATCCAATTGCTCCGTATTACATTTTCTAAATCCATCGCCTTCTATGCACACATGTCAAGATAATTCTAGTTCATTGTGATCTCCATCCAAACAAGCAAGAGTTAATGAATAACAAGTCGTTGATCTATTTTTATCAATAAGGAAAAGCTGTGCGAATATGTAATGGACTTTCACCTTATTGTTATTGTATGTAACCAACTTTCTTATACCATTTCATGTAACATAGTTCTATTTTTTGCCATTGTATGCAGGGTTAATTCTTATATCTTAGCAAAAGACATGAACCGGTAAAGAAAACAAAGGTTTAATTTGCTACGTAAATGCTTAAAAGTCACTCGCATGACATCAAATGGTAAAGTATATACATTTAACCTTATAGGATACTTAATGCAATTGCCGTTAAAAAAACATCAAACGTTAAGATTAAGTAGTGCGTTACACAACAAAGGAAAAACATGTAAATAATGTTCATTGCAGTTTGGCTCGACTTCCTTAACAAAAACTAGAAACGCGGAAAAGTTCATTACATTTAATTTTGGCGCGATTTTTCTTAACAAAAATGAAGCAGAAACAATGAAAACGAAAACTTCTTTTAGCAAGCACAATAGTGAAAGAAACTGTCCTAGATAAAGCCCAAACAATGCCTTCTTTGTAAGCAAATTTGCCATCTTTCAACACAACCTTTTTTTTTTTTTTAAATGATAACTAAGAATCAAAATAACCTTATAACCCCAATATGCTTAAATCACAGGAACCTAAATCGTTCTTTAGAACCCACAAATCTGTACAGAAAAGTGACCAGGAAAATAGAAAATTTAGTTTTTCTTTAGTCTTGCTACAAACTTAAAAAAAGAAAACAATATTTTAGAAAAAGAACGCAGGGTTTTGTGAAGGAGGGTTTAATGACCGAAATTGACTCAAAAATCTCTTTGAAGTATATATACTTTATCGTATTTTTTGTGCATGTGTGGCAATATATTATGTATTTATCTATCACACATATCCTTATTGTATTGCAATTATATACGTATATAAACAGTATTGTACTTTTATATGAATTACTATAAGCCTATATATATCAAGAGCAACACATGCATATTGTACGAACAACTACCTGACTATATACTTCAACAATCGATCTTTTACCATGGTGATAAAGTATTTTTTCATCGTCTACTTTCTTATCTTTCTTATCGTTCAACACTCGTCGGCTAAAGTAACATACAATGTTGCTGCGTTAGGAGCTAAAGCCGACGGTCGTCTTGACACAAAGAACGCGTTCTTGAGAGCATGGAATATGGCTTGTGCTTCTACTGCTCCAGCCACCATCTATGTGCCGCGTGGTAGGTACTTGATAGCATCAGCGGTTACGTTCTCCGGCCAATCATGCAAGAACAAAGGTATAAGTTTTACCATAGATGGCACTTTGGTGGCACCTTCTAGCTATAATGCTATCGGAAAAGATGATGTATGGATTAAGTTCCATAGGGTTAATCATGTTACCATATCTGGCGGAACGCTTGATGCACAAGGTGGTTCTTTGTGGGCTTGCAAATTATCGGGAAAGACTTGTCCTAAAGGAGCTACGGTACGTACAATTATACACTACAATTTATAGACAAATTGCAATTTCTCCTTCTTCATATATACAACTTAAATTTAGTTATCCAATTTTTTTTTCAAGTAGTTCATATTTATAAACGTGGATAGAAATATCATATTAAGAAGCACACACCTACGATATTGAATTATCTACAAATGTATGACATTCTTTAATTATAGAATTTCAACTAAATTTATGCATTCATAGTGGTCTCTTCAATATGCATAGAGTGTTAACTTTGCACTTAGATATATCAAAAGTTAAAAACAGGTATTGTAGTTTGTTTTTCTAATGGTTATTTGTTTATAAGAGCTGTTATGTTTGATTAAATTTTTGCATAACTCATTTGGGCCCAACATTGCAGGCAACATAAATAGTCATGAAGTTCATAATGCATAAATTTTTTTGCATATACCTGTAAAAGATACATTTTTCACAATCGTTGCCCTTATCTCTCTTGTCAATGAGCCAGTTAACATACTTATATGTCAATCGTTGGAACCATAGCTAAGAACCTACATCAAGTGATCGGCTAAAATATGGGACATCAGGGTTATCCAGAAAAAAGCAATGGACATTTAATATTTTTTTTTTCTTTTGAATTCCTTATAATAGTACTCTAATTAAGATATATTTGTGACTATGTGTTACAGACGCTCGGAATCTATCATTCTCAAAATGTAGTGATCAGCAACTTAAAGTCGTTAAACAGCCAGATGTTTCATATCCTCCTATATGCATGCAACAATGCCAAGCTACAAGGTGTGAGCATCTTAGCATCCGGGACCAGCCCGAACACAGATGGTATACATTTATCACTTTCTACTGGTATTACCATATTGGGCTCTACGATCTCGACGGGAGATGATTGTGTCTCTATAGGCCCGGGAAATTCCAATGTCTGGATAGAGAAGGTCACGTGTGGCCCTGGTCACGGCATAAGGTATATTTATAATATAAATGTGTTTAGATTCAACTTATGTGCATATTCGTATGTACGAGTCATATATGTTAAACAAATAGAACACTTACATAAGCACTCATAACACCCTCAAATCCGTAATAACTAACTAAATGTAAATACATTGCATTTGTTTTTTCAGCATTGGGAGTCTAGGATGGGATTTGCAAGAAGCCGGTGTCCAAAACATAACCGTAAAAAGCTCAACATTTATAGGTACTCAAAATGGTGTGAGGATAAAGACATGGGCTCGTCGTAGCAATGGGTTCGTGAGGAATATATTTTCATACATGCAACCATGGTGAATGTAAAATACCCAATCATAATTGACGGAAAATATTGCCCCCACAATACTAATTGTCCCAAAGAAGCTGCTGGAGTGAAGATCAGTAACGTGGTATATGAGGATGTACACGGAACATCAGCAACACAAGTAGCCGTGAAATTTGATTGTAGCAAAGGAAGCCCGTGTCGTGGAATAAGATTAAAGGATGTTAACCTTGTATACTCAGGTAAACCAGCGATTTCGTCTTGCTCTTTTGCTGCTGGTACTGCTTCTGGATTACTCATACCAAGAAGTTGTTTGTAACTATATAGTTTGTGACTTTGAGTGTTATTTTCTTAGTTTTATAAGAACATATCCGGACCATTGGATATGTATATAATTACTCCGTTATCTATTTGCTTGTAATGTTACAGACAAGGATTTGGAAATATTCGTGCATTGCAGCCGGTCATTTTTTGAATGTGATTATTATGTTATTTTACTCATTTATGTTTGTTCATACAAAAATAAATTTTGTTGCTTCACATCTATATTGTTGTTGAGTGTATGTGTTTTGATTAACTGTGTTCTAGGCAATGAAATTGATCGTCTTTAATTATCTACGTTTGTAATTTTTAAATATACCAATGTTCACTAATTTACGTATTTTTTTTCTCATCAACCTTTATAAAATTTGTAACCTATAAAATTTAGAGGGGTTTGAACTTTGAACCCTGGTCTAAAGGGTAAGTAAAAGCAGCTTAACCAGTGGGCTTCCTATTAACTTATGTATTGAGTATTACTGTAATAATGAAGCAATGTATAGTGAATTAGAATGGTAGGTGTTATCGGTAATTCTTATAGAGCACGAACCACTTAAATACGTTATCTATTCCGCTTATAAAGCACGAACCACTTAAATCTTAAAGTCGAAAAATTCAGTAGCAATATTACTTAAAAAACCTCCAGCTAATTGAGTACTATATACCTAGTAAATAGAAAATATTTGTCAATGTATTGATGAACAAAAAACAAGAAATACAAGGAATTCAAGTTGAAACTTGAAACCATATCTGCATTACAGTGTCCATACAAAGAAAAAAACTCAGATCGTTGCTATGTTAAGACAGATGATACTAAACTTTATCGGGCTAAAAGCACATTGTGATATTAAAGTATCTGATCAATCAACTACTCAATTGGATCTTGGAACCTGCCACTATCATTTGAGGCCCGAGACTGTGTTTTTAACTTAACTGGATCCGCCACACCAGCTTCCTCGTCAATGCTTTGTAGTGTGCTTATCTTGGCAGAACCTGTCGTTCCAGCTTCCTCATCAATGTGTTTATTTTGTTCCGACTCATCGGCAGCATCATCACAGGGTTCTTTGACTTCTTTATCAAACCTGATAATAGCCTTAAATACTTTAGGATCCATGGGATCAGTATGCTTCATTTATTGGTCCCGCCATAATGGGACCCACAAAGCAAAACTGCACTTTTTTCTACTTATGTTTTTCTGTTTAGTTTTTTTTGTAAAAATTATTGTTACATTTTTGTTTCTTAGAGTACCAAATTTGACCCCCTTATGGATAAATGGGGTTAATCCGGGTTATATTTTGCCTCTAATATGTACGCTTTTTTTAAAAAGCTAGGTACAATTAGAACAAGTCAAACTAGGCTAAAGTCAACCATAGTGTATTCAAATGCATAAATCCGGTAAATCTTTTTATTACCGACCCGTTTCAATCTGTTACACAAAAGATGAGTAGCATAGGTGAATGAAATAATAAACATACGCTGAATAAACAATGAGCCCGACAGCAACAGCAGCAAACGCTACAAAGTACATCCAATCAACCTGATATTATATGCCAATGTTAACTTCTTGCAAAATTATAACTTAAGCTCGATATTGGTACAAACCTTCTCGTGGTACACAAATATACGTATCAGTACAGACCACATGTCTGATGTCAGCAAAGATAGATTTAGCATAGTAGAGCCGCTAATCTGCATTTGATACGGGCATGAACAAACTTCTAAAATTAAGTTCTCAGTAACTTGCATAACAGGAAAACCGTACACAAAGTGCTTAGTTTTATGGTGATGTATAAAGAAAATTTTGCAAGCTCGCACCTTTAGCAAGATCGGCACACCGAGTAAAACAAAACATTGCTGCTGCAAATCCGCATATGGAAGCACCTATGACAAACAAATTTATTATTTCCATGGTATTATCTTTGTTAAAAAATATGCTCTCAATAAAAGTTGCAGTTTCGCCCATTACCTAAAAATGGGTTAACTTGAGTTAAATAGTATCTCAAATAGGTCACACAAAAAAAAATAAATAAATAAATAAAATATAAAAAAAAAATAAAATAAAATAAAAAAAAAAAAAAAAAACCTTAAGCAAACATGAAAAGGGACAAAAACTTGAGTTATATAGTATTTCAAAATGACTGAAATCAGGTTGTTTAGAAACAGTCTATTGAATTTAGTAATGTCTTCGTATACGTAAACCACGACTATACTAACAAAACCCGGCTATTTCGGCCATCACCCGGATATATCTGGCTATTCATGCCATGACCCAGCTATTCCTGCCATCACCGGCTATATTTGGCCAATACCCGGCTATTCTGGCCATGACCCGGATATAGCCGGGTTTTGTTCGTATAGTCGTGGTTTAAGTATATAAAGACATGACTAGATTCAATAGACTATTTCTGCTCGGTGAGTATCTTTTCACAATACTTTATTGGTATCCAACGGGTCAAACGGGTGAGTCTGAAAAAGTTAGGAAATAGGTCAAACGGGTACCTTTTGGCATGACAAAACACCTTTAGACAAAATATTCATGAGGTTCTTACGTATTTTTTTCTACCCATGAACATGACCTGAGTCGAATAATTACCAAGTAAATTTCTCAATTTCGCTACCTATACATAATGTGTATTTTTCATTTTTACGATTATCAGCCTGGTCAGAATTTGTCGCCTGCAATCGGAAATCCTAGTAACTTGCATTCTATGTAATCAACTTTCACATATTTCACCAAACTATCCGAGTTTTTTTAGTATTCTGTTGTTTTGCGCTGCTGCTTTTTTGATCAGTTTCCTAACCCACCCACTTTGGCATCTTTAGCACCACACACAGAGAAACGAGGTGTGTCCGTCTGTGTATGTGTGTGTGTGCATGTTTGGACTTTGGAGAGGGAGACAGAGAAAGAGTACCGCTCCTGAGGACCAATGGATAGCTTTGAGTTCCTCTCGTTCAAGCACACCTCTATAAACATAGTTAAAGACCACAAAGTAACAGTTGAGATCATTATGAGATGCACTATTACACAATGCTGGTGGTATACAAACGGAGTTTAATGAAACTGAATGAGTAAGATTCGTATAATGAAGAATTTTAGTAACTAGTAGACTCTACTATAATTTCACCGCTTCAAGCTTTTTTTGTTCACAATAGACTGTATAAAGTATAATGATGGCTGACACATAAATGATAAAACTATAAAAAAGGATACATTTGAATACCACTGACAATGGCACCAAAGAGCCCCAACATCGCCAACAGTTCAACTTGATCTGCTTTTTTCACAAAAAATTCCTGCACAAGGATCACCACCCAGAATTAAATGTTACGGAGTAATTATTTACAAACAGATATAGTATTGTTTTCTAATATAGAATTTAGTGAAAGCGTTAATTATCTATAAAAAAATTCAATCAAATGGACAACAAAATATTCAAAAAGACAACTCAAAACAACCCGTTTTGACTTGAACACATTTATAAATCAGCCAGTTTTGCTCACCTCACTAACGTTGCAGACAGCATAAAGTGTAGCCCCGGCAATGACCAGCAAATCCCCTTTAATAGGATGACTCCCACTCTCTGAGCATATACACATACATCCGTAATAAATATCCTGAGTCAAATTTTCATATAAAACAAATTGGAACAAAAATATATATGCTCACGTGAACGATCTGATGCATGTACATCGGAAAAAATAACGAGCACAAGACCAACAACACAAATGACAACACCCACAATTTTCTTGAATCTATATTTTGTCTTCAAGAAAAGCCATGTAAGGATTATGACCGATGGAATAGACCAACAATCCAGCAGCATAACGCTTGTTAATGATGTGTACTGATATGCCTTCACCACTGCAAAACAAAGCACATGCAAATTTTATAGGAAAAATACATTTTTAATGTATCTGTGGATCGTATGTAGCAATAAACAGTTCATATGTAGTGAATTAAGCTCCCAAATTAACTTTCTTTCCAACAATCAGATGTCTAATATAAATTTTGCACTTTTTTAATCGACTAACTATACTACAATTTTGGGGAACATGAAACTTTGACTCGCCCATTTTGATATGTACTAAAAATGTACCCTTTTGACCGTTAGCCGACCCAACCATTCTAATTAAAAACTTACCAAGATAATTTGCCTCAACATCTATAAGCCCAAGAAGTAGATAATAGTACCATTTTGCCTGCAAAATGCTCACATGAAAAAAACATATTTAGAGACGTGAGAATACAAATAATTCAAAGGAAGAGAACACGCTACCATGAGACAAAGAACCTTCTTATCTTATCTAAATGATCTACAAGAAAACTTATGCGAAAAATAGATTGAAGAATACTAACCTTCATACGCTTCTTTCTGCTAATCAAAATGATACCATAAAAAAACGCCAATAACACATAATTCGCTAAAGATTGCGATGTCGGTGCATTGATTCCTGAATTAAAATATGACATAAATAAGAACATTTGATCCCATTACATTAAAGTCTCACTACGTATAACATTTGTTAAATCCATTGCCTGCCATGCACACAAGTCAAAGATAATTCAGTTCATTGGTTTGTTTACTCATGCTATACAACCAAGCCAGATTTAAGGAGTAACAAGTTATCTCTTTTTATATATAAGGAAAAAATACTCGAATTTGTAACAAACTTCACCTTATTGTCATTGTATGTGACGAACTCTTTTACAACATATCATGTAATTAGCACAAAGCGGTAACAAGACAAACTTACTTTGTATGAATGATATAAAACTAACAGCATGTTACATTCAACGGAAAAATATATGCATTTACCTGAAATGGTAAGTTACATCTAGTATAGCAAAACAAAGGCATGTTACTATATTATACATGACATTGAAAATAGATGTAAAAGTTCATCACCTTTCGGCGCAATTTTCCCCAACAACTAAACAAAAACTTAAGTAAAATTTATACAAATATAAATGAAGCAAGAACAATGAAAATGCAAACCTCTTTTAGCAAGCACAGATGATGAGAATCCAGTTGATGTTATAAATAGTGAAAGAACCTGTCCTAGAAAAAGCCCAAACAATGTCTTCTTGGTAAACAAATTCACCATCTTTCAATACAACCTTCTTCTTTTTTTTTTACAATAACAAGAACCTAATTCTTGTTCTTTAAAACCCACAAATCTTTATAGAAAAGTGACTAGAAAAATATAAAATTTTGTTTTTTTCCTTTAAGTTACGTAAGAAAATGAAATACCCACATCAGAACTATATTTGTGCTACAAATTTAATCAAAAACATCTGATTTTTATAAAAATAACACAGGGTTTTATAAAGGAGGGTTTTAATAGGAGTCTTGTGTCTGGTATTTGAAGTCCGAAACTGACTCAAATTTTTCTTTGAAGTATATATACTTTATCCCACTTTTTGTGCATGCATGTGTGACAATCTATATATAATATTATGTATTTAAATTTTGAATAAATCTTTGAGAAAAAAAAAAATAGGATAATGTTTGATTCGCTAAGTTTATCTTAACAGATAAATGGGAGAGTTTTTTTGTTGAGGTTATGGGGGAAGATGAATTTTTTCGACCCATTCTAACCGTTCTTTGGTCACCCCAAAATGTTTATTTGGTAATGTTTGAACTATTAACTTCTTGTGAGGAAATCATTTTTTTATTTATTTGTTTTTTTGGTTGTTCACTCCATGTTACAAATCACTAAATTTCAATAACCCTAACATATTTAATTCTAGGGAAAATGGGGCATCCAACTTACCACTTTTCTTTTGTAGGCATCAAACTTTTTTTTCTTCCTAAAGTAATCAAATACTTTCTTAATCTTCCTAATGTAACCATAAAACATGTAGATTATGACGTGGCACCTGTTAATTACCCTTTCCCGTTTTTTTTCTACTTTGCTTGTTTTTGGGTCTGTTTTGACAATTGGTAATAATTAGAGGTATGATTAACGCTAGTTTTCTTAGTATACATTTTTCCTAAAGTAGTCAAACCACAAACCCCTCATTCCCTTTCCCAATCATCCCCTAACGGGAAAAAATAAATAAATAAATAAATAAATCAAGAACCCTAAATCATGAGTAGTTCGTCTTCAGCTCAATCCCGTTTAGTTGGAGGTAAGTTTAAACACTTTTGTAAGTGTAATCGTCAATTGAGAGTGAAAACTTCAACCTCAAGGACGAATCCAAGAAAGAGATACGTAAAATGTGCCGATTGTCGAGTGTATGAGTTTATCGATGTTGACCTTCCAAGTTAATACTACAAAGACTTGGTATATGGGTTCTTTCAAAGGCAGAGAGGAATGGATATTGCACCAATGATTGAGGCTCTTGCTTTGGAAAAGTCAAGGTTGGAAGATGAGTTGAAGGCTACAAAGTTGGAAGATGAGTTGAAGGCTACAAAGTCTAAGTTGGAATTGTATGATAGGTTGTCTATGATCATGTTAGGATTTTTGTGTTTCATCTGTGTTTGGTTTGGTATGACAATATCCAAGTGATGTAATGATTAGATGAAGTTTGTAGATGATATCAAGGTAATGTTTAATGTAATGTTTTCAAATGTTAATTGTTAAGTTTGTGTAAACAGTTTCTTAATGTTTGGATAATAAGTGTATGCACATCTTGGCAACCATTAGTCTGCACATCATTTTCGCAACCATTAGTCTGTACATCTCCATAGATATTGCATACAAACTTTAAAGCATGTAAAAAGTTTCTTAATGTTTGGATATTAAGTGTCTTTTTGGTACCTGCTATAAATAAGCAATCCCAAACACTCCTTTAAGTATTCTAAAATAATGGTCTTGTTTTGTAGATGAGATTGCATTTGGGAAAATGACAAAAAAATGCATTGAACTTGACACTTTTTGTGATTGTGTGTAGCCAACTATTTTTTTTTTCATTGTAACACAAAACTTTTAAATTTTTGTCATTGTATGTACGATTTCCAACGTGTCACAACACGTGGACTGCCAACTCATCGGGGTGTTACACGTGGACTGCCAACTCATTTACCCACTATTACTTTTTAGGGATAATAACAAAAAAATTATTGAACTTGACCACTTTTGTCATTGTAACACAAACCTTTTGAATTTCTGTTAATGTATGTATCCAGTCAATCTAAGCTTGGCATCGTTAGTCTTTTATACAAACGGCCGTTAGCACATAACTTAAAATTTCGTTTTCTTACGTTTTCATCCCTTTTTATACGTTTTCATTTGTTTTCTTACGTTTTCATCCGTTTTTATATATTTTCGTCCATTTTCTTACCTTTTGTATACGTTTCGTCCGGTTTTATATGCTTTCATCCATGTAAAATCAAACAAAAACGTGTAAAAACAGACGAAAACATGTAAAATAAAATGAAAACGTGTCAAAACGGACGAAAACGTAAAATCGAGCAACGTGTAAAATCGACAAAACGTAAAATCGGACGAAAACGTAAAATGGATGAAAACGATAACGGACTAACGTTGCATTAATAAAATAAACGGACGTGTGTAGCTATAAAAGCGGATGAAAACGCATAAAATGGATGAAAGTATATAAAAGCGGATGAAAACGTATAAAACGTAAAAAATTTGGCGAAACGATAAAATGGACGAAACGATAAAACATAAGAAAATGAACGAAAAATGTATAAAAACGGATGAAAACGTAAGAAAACGAGCGAAAACATATACAAAGGGATGAAAACGTAAGAATTTTTTTTAAGTTATGTGCTAACGGCCGTTAGTATAAAGGACTAACGATGTCATGTTTAGATTGACTGGATACATACATTAACAAAAATTCAAAAGGTTTGTGTTACAATGACAAAAGTGGTCAAGTTCGATACATTTTTTTGTTATTATCCCTAAAAAGTAATAGTGGGTAAATGAGTTGGCAGTCCACGTGTTGTGACACGTTAGAAATCGTACATACAATGACAAAAATTCAAAAGTTTTGTGTTACAATGAAAAAAAAATAGTTGACTACACACAATCATAATAGGTGTCAAGTTCGATGCATTTTTTTGTCATTTTCCCGATTGCATTTGGTCAAATTCTTGATAATGGCTTAGGTTGGTGGATTCTTATGGATTGATGCAACTTAATTGAGTGTGTATGGGGTAGGAAGAAACATGGGGAAGGCTGCCCTAGGGTAAATCACAAAACACTTTTTTGACTTGACCACTTGGCTGCACTCTGCACATGTTATGTTAGTCTGTCCAACTCTTTGATTTGTGTTGGGTTTACAAATGAAATGGCATAAGACATGATGAGACATGAAACTGCTTTCAAATATTACAAGTGTTTTATTCTAGACTGGTCACTTAAACCAGAAACATACATACATAACTTGTCTACTGAAAGCATTAGTACATGAAACTGCTTTTAAACAAATTATTTTTTTCCCTAGCCTTTTGAATCTTTGGGATGTTTGACAACAAATGATTTGATATCAATATCTTCAAAAGTTTTCTGATTTGGCATCAAAAGCCATATTTGCCTCCTGTTTAGTGGTCAGATTAGTGTTAGTTTCCACCTTCTTTGAAGTCTCATCTTTGCCTCTGTAGTTTCCACCCATGTTAAAATAATCCTTTAGAAAATAATCTTCCCATGTTATTGTCTCACCCATGGCTAGGGGTGTTATTCGGGTTGACCCGGTCGGGTTCGGGTCAACTCGGGTCGGCTCAAATCGGGTCAAGCCTTAAAAAAACATACCCAAACCCGACCTTCGGGGTTCGGGTCAATCGGGGTTCGGGTCAATTCTAGTCGGGTCACTTCGGGGTTCGGGTCAATCGGGTCTGGTCAATTCGGGTTCGGGGTCAACCCAAGTATTTTACATTGTAAAAGTTTTGTTGAGCCGGGTTAGTCGGGTTCGGGTCGGGTTAAGGCTAAAAAAATATACCCGAACCCGACCTTGTTTAGAACTCGGTCAATTCGGGTTGACCCGATTGACCCGAATATATTTTTAAACCCGATTGACCCGACCCGAATTGACTCGGGTCGGATCGGGTTCGGGTCGGGTCAGCCCGAATGACACCCCTGCCCATGGCTATGATTTCTGCACAAAATTGATAAAAATGAGATGATAATGAGATGAAAATGAATGTTGAATACCTTGATTCTTTTTGTAAGCTCAGTTGTTGTTTTCTTATGGATGTTTGATGAAATTGCTTGGTAGTAGATGGCTTTATATAGTGTAAGTGTTAAGCCTTTTGCAGGCTAGATGCTAGAAAATGAGAAAAAACAGTGGCAAGTTTGCTACCCACATGAAGAATAGTAAGATTCTTGTTGCATGTGAAGTGAGAAAAAAACAGTGAAGTGAGAATAGTAAGATTCTTGTTGCACAAAGTAATGAACTTAACAGTGACTACATATTTCATTGAACAGACTGCACAAATTGAAGTTAACAAACTGCACAAATTCCACAAATTGCATTCAAAGTAACATACTACACAAATTGCACAAATTGCACAAATTGAAGAAAATAGCATACTGTATATTTCATTGAACATAACAGTTTAGCAATGACCATCAATTAGTGCCTTGTATGATGTACAAAATGGGCTATTGTTTGATGGTCATTACATAAACTAATAACATTAGTAGAGTAGTTGTTCTAGTTAGAGACCCAAGATTAGGTATCAAAGTTTACATTAGTTGCCCTCACATGATGTACAAAATGGGCACATGAAATTAGGGTTGTTCAAGCATCATCTAGAACCAGTGCAGACTCTGTAGTGCTGCCCTGGCCATCCAACTGTTTAGCTAACTTCTTTTTGATGATCCTTTCACTAGGCCTCCTCAATCTTACCTGTACTACTAGATCTTTCAACCGCACTTCATGTGCAACTTGTTGATCTTGCTCTTGAGGTTGTTCTTGAGTTTGATCTTCTTACGCTGCATGTTTGCAACTTGAGTAGTTGTCAAGTCAATCTCTTTGAACTTCATTTGGCTGCTCTTGAGGCTACTCTTGAGGTTGCTCAGTTTCATTTTGGTCATTTTGTTGCTCACTTTGACCAGCAACCACTTCATCTTGTTGCTCACCAAACCATCTTGCATAAGCTGATGTGCAACCTCTTTTTAAGCCCTTCCTATTTGACCCACTTGACGTACAAGTCTTTTTCTTTGACCCACCAATTCCACTTGACCCACCAGTTTTCCTCTTTGACCTACCAATTTCACTTGATCCACAAACTGCACTTGAGGCACAAGTCTTCATCTTTGATGTTGGGTTATGAAAGTACTGAAGATCCAAAGTACTGAAGATTTAAAGTACTGCTAAGTAAAAAGTTAGAGTACTGCTGTCAAAGTCAAAGTATGGAAAGCTTTGTTATTCTAGAATATTCTTTGTTATTCTAGAATATTCTTTGTTTAGATTACTTATCGTACAAGGATACAAATTGTAAACCGACTAGGGTTATCCTTAAGCCTATAAAAGGACCCCTAGATTGGCATTAGATATGTGTGTTTTTAGAATCCTAAAGTACGATTATTATTAGAGTTTTAGAGTTGTTAAAAGAATCTGCATAACAAGCAGATTTAGAGTTATTAATAATATTGTTAAAGTTAAATCTTCTTAGCTTTATTAAGTAAATTCCGCGTACTTAATAGAGATTACTCAGTGTTTCATTGTTAATAACTTAGGATTTATCCGAAGTTATTAAACCCTTAACAAGCTATATAAGTTAGTTTGGTTAGAGTATATTGATCCAACAAGTGGTATCAGAGCTTGTGTGGAAACTCTGACTAAGAAGAAACCCTTAAAACCTAGTTAACAACGAAAACCTAAAGATGTCGACTGAAGATGTTCCACCACCATCCATCACCTCACTCAGAATACCAATCATTAAGAAGGGAGAATACGACCTATGGAGCATGAAGATGAGGCAGTATATGGCAATTACGCACCATGCTCGTGGAATGTAATTGTCAATGGTAATGAAGTCGTTCCGAACCTATTGATGTTCTGGACAACCCAAAGCACCTAAAGCGGTCTTACCAAAGCAACAATAAGAAATCAAGAGAAGGCTCTCAATATCTTTGTTGTCCGCTATTCCGGATGGTCATCTACTCAAGTTCCATGATGCAAAGCAACTTTGGGCTGCTCTTAAGACAAGGTTTAGAGGTAATGATGCTTCCAAAAGATGCATGAAATCTGTTTAAGCAACAGTTTGAAACATTCAATTGTTGGAGAAAGAGAAGGCCTTGATGTCGCCTATGATGATTCCAAAATCTTCTCGACATCTTTGGAGCTATACAAAGCACGGGTTTCGCTTAAAGATGCTAATCTAAAGTTCTTAAGGAGTTTGCCATCGACATGGCATGTGATTGCTACTATGATCGGAGGACAACCTGGTGCGGATGTTATGGACTTTGATGATCTTTACAATCATCCGAAGGTGTATGAGCATGAGATGAATGGCCAAACTAGTTCAAAATCTCACAGATTGCCTTTTGTCATCTCGAAAGAGAGGCAGACTTCCACTAAAAGTCTTGCTTCTCCTACTCAAAGTCTTTGTTGCCTACACTACCCCCAACTTTGCTCAGCAACCCACACCAACAAATACCATCCACTCAGATGAAGTCGTATGCTCTTTCTTTGCACAGCAAGCTACTCTACCTGTTACTTATGAAGAAGATCTCTCACAAATTGAAGAGGATGCTCTTGAAGAAATTGATATCAGGTGGCAAGTTGCTATGATCACTGCAAGGATCAAGAAGTTTATGAAGAAGACAGGAAGAGGCATTGACTTCAAACCAAAACAGGGAATCACTTTTGACAAATCCAAGATTGAATGCTTCAACCGTCAAAAGATTGGACATTTTGCTAGGAATGCGGGTTTGCTAAATATCAAGCAAACAAGATGACCGAGAAACCAAAGCTAGAGTTGAAAGAAATTCCTATTACGAAACAAAAGCTTTGGTTGCTCAAGAGAATCTATCGAGGTTGACCGAGTCTTGAGTTTGATGATGAACCAAGAACCTCTTGTATGGTAGCAATGGAGGATTCGGTGGAAGAGTTTGACCGAGCACGACTTTTAATGAGGAACCCGGACATGTCTTTGTTATGGAGTCTAAAGATGGTTATGGAAGCTTTGATGGAGCATGGAGTGTGAAGATGACATTGTTCTACTTGCTATGGTAGCCACTTCACCAAGCTCACCCCTATCTACGAGGTATGTTATAAGTGTCATGACTTTTATCAAAAGTACTTACTAGTTATGTGATGAAAGAGATAAGCGTATAAGGGCTAGGTCCGAGGTAGTGGTTATCAAATTACGTTAGAGTCTATAGAAGCCAAAATTATAACACATGAAAATAATGAAATGGCTTGGGCAGAAAAGTATGAACAACAGGATTATCAATTAAAATTAAGTGAATGGAAGTTAAATTGTAAGATTTCTGAAATTGAGAAACTGACTAAGGAGAGAGATGAATTGTTAGCAAAGTTGGCTGCTTGGAAAGAATCTGGTCTTTCTCATGTCACTTATGTCAAAAAACTTATAAGGTCTTACAATAGGACTGGACTAGGTTTTGTTATGGATTTCAGTAGCATAGAAGAAAACCCATGTAGTGATAAGGATGACCTTGATTTTGAGGATATAACCACTAGTGATGATGAACTTATTAACTATGTTGACACATCTAGTAATGAGGAATCATTTAGTGAACCACCTCCTGAATATAAGAAAGACAAGGGTTATCATGCTGTCTCACATCCCACTGGTAGTCATCAACCTATTAGACCTGATGTTTCTCGTTTTGGTGTAGACAATCTAGAGTTTAGAAAGAAGCTTATTGGTCAATCTAGGTCCGAAACCCCAAAAGAAACAGTTGAGACACCTAAGGTAGATGATGCTAAAAGCCAAGCAAGACTTTCACCTCAAAGCATCTTGCTACACCTCAAAGTATCTTGCTACACATTGAAGAAGACCTTTAATAAAACCTTTTCACAATAATGCTAAACCTTTTGGGATAATTTTGGTCAAAACAGTTTTAATCATTCACCTAGAAGGCAGGATAGGTTTCGTAATACACATAGAAGAAGAAATTTTGGGATTACATATCAAAACTATGTTTCATTTGTTTTAGCCACGATCATTTGATTAAGGACTGTGACTTACATTCGAGTACCTAAGTAAGTTCCCAAAGAACAGATCACAACCAAAACCAAGGAGACTAGACCAGTTGGAATCATTCACATAGGGTTAACCATAGAAACTTCTTACCGGACTATAGGTACCTCACCGAGAAGACCTTTTCAAAACCTCCAAGACCTTCAAACACTTTCCAAGGTCTTGTTAAGCAAAATCTGATGCTTTCTCAAAGTATTGCTTAGTATTCACCAAAACCTCTTGGAATAGGAACCCTAGGAGATCTAATTACTATCAATCTAGAAGGCGTTACAACTCCAAAAAGTAGTTAGATCAAGGGACTCTACACCGAAGTTAAAACTAAATGGGTTAAGAAGGAAAGTCATGATGATGAACAAACAAGACTTTCAACAAGTCTTGGTGAAACAGAGATTTTGATAAAGTTGACTTTGTGGAAAAGAAAAGAGATTTTTGTTGAAAAGAAAGTTTTCTTGAAAATCCACCACAAGTTTTAAAACAAAAGATAATGCTTGATTCTGTCTACAAAATCGTGAAGATTACATACTCAAGGAATTTGAGTATGTTACTCCACAAGGGAACACAAGTCAAGAATGGCTTGGGTTCCTAAAAGACACTAACTTTTGTATCTTTGTGCGGGCAACCCGTAAGAGGAGCTTAAAGATCATCTTATTGTGGATAGTGGTTGCTTTGGTAGCATGACAGAGACAAGGAGATTCAGCCGGATTTTAGATCTTATTGTGGAGGAAGAGTTGCATTTGGGAATGATGCTAGTGGAGGAAGAATAATTGGCAAAGGAACCATCAAAGCAGGAAGAATAGATTTTGAGAATGTTAGATATGTGAAGGAGCTCAAGTTCAATCTTTGTCGGTCTCTCAAATCGTGACAAAAGCACCACATGTTATTCATCGACACGAATGTCTCATTCTTTCACCTGAATTCAAGCTTGATGATGATAACTTGGTGATACTAAAAGTGCCAAGAACCAATGATGTGTATAGTTTGGATATGAAGAGTCTTCACTCTTCTGAAAGAGCTACCTGTTTAGTAGCAAAGGCATCACTTGAAGAAGTACATCAATGGCACAAAAGATTGGGCCATGTAAATTTCAATAATATCAACAAATTGGTCAAAGGAAATTTAGTTAGAGGTTTACCTTCAAAGACTTACAAGAATGATCACTCCTGTTTGGCGTGTAAGAAGGGTAAACAACACAAAGCTTCATGCAAGAAGCTTGAGGAAAGGATCATAGAGAACCTTTGGGCTGCTGCACATGGATTTGTTTGGACTGTTTCTATTGCAAGTCTAAACAAGAAAAAGTACTGCTTGGTTGTGACAGCTGATTGCAGTAGATTCAGTTGGGTATTTTTCTTGGGATTTAAAGATGATACTTTTTTATGCTATTCATAATCTTATAATAGCACTTGAAAACCAATTGAGACTCAAGGTTCGTGGTATTAGATGTGATAATGGGACTGAATTCAAGAACAAGCTTATGGATGAGTTTTGTGTGAACAAAGGGATCAAGAGGGAGTTTAGCATTGCAAGAACACCACAACAGAATGGTGTTGCTTGAGAGAAAGAATAGAACTTTGATTGAAGCGGCCAGAACAATGCTTGCGATTCACTATTACCTATTCAATTTTGGGTCAAGTCAGTAGTCTTGCTTGCTATGTGCTTAATAGAGTATTAGTCACAAAACCTCGATGAAGACACCTTATGAGTTCTTGATGGGAAACAAACCCAACATTCGATTTATGAAGCCTTTTGGATGCCCTCTAACTATTCTCAACACCATTGATAATTTGGGCAAATTTGATGGCAAGTCGAAGAAGGTTACTTATTAGGTCTTGCACCAACAAAGAAAGGCTTTAGAGTGTACAATGAGTCACCAAGAAGGTTCAAGATTGTCTTCATGTTGAATTTTAGAAGATCAAGAAAATCATAAGGGTAAAGGTCCTGATTGGATGTTTGATCTTGAAGTTTTGACTCCTTCTATGAACTATGTACCTGTTAGAGAATAAAATCAACATGTACACAATGGAGAAGAGTTATAGTATGTTGTTCATATATTCCATATTAGAACTGATGCTATTCATGATGAAGAACCTAAAACTGTTGAGCAGGAGAAAAGTACTGATGAGCCAAAATCCTCATTGTCTGCTGAGGATCAATCTATTCAAGATGAACTTAATCAGATGCTTTTTCAAGATGTTATAGCACATTCTTATGATGATGAACAAAGAAGAGCTTATGAGGAAGCTAGCAAAGAAAAAGAACAAGACTGCAGAGTTCACTCACAGTACTTTGGGTGACAAGATGCTTTCGATCAAAGTGTCACGCACTGTTAACAAAGACTTTGGATGATTTGGATGATCCAACCATGCCTAGTTTAGAAGATACGATGATGAGTTTGAAGATGAAGGCATTTTCTCGGATTCCAATGAAGATGCTGATTTCACTAATTTGGGTGATAATTATGAAGTTCCACAGACTCCTATCTTAAGAATTCATAAGAATCATCCTGCTGATCAAATCATTGGTCCTTCTACTTCTGGAGTAATGAAAAGAAACAAATCTAAGGGCTTTTCTACACCACATAATGCTTTGCTTAGCTTTGTTTATAAACAAAACAGGTTAAATCATAAGGACCATCAAACATGCCTGTTCACTTGCTTTATCTCTCAAGAAGAACCCAAAAACATAGCTCAGGCATTAACTAAAGAGAGTTGGGTTGAAGCTATGCAAGAAGAACTTCTTCAATTCAAGCTTCAAGAAGTTTGGGTATTATGTGATCTACCTGATGGAAAGAAGGTCATTGGTACAAGATGGGTGTTCAGAGTCAAGAGAGATGAAAGAGGGTATGTTATCAAGAACAAGGCAAGGTTAGTTGCACAAGGCTACAGACAAGAAGAAGGAGTAGATTATGATGAAGTATTTGCTCCTGTAGCAAGGATTGAAGCAATTCGAATCTTCCTTGCCTTTGCATCATATATGGGATTTCGTGTTTATCAAATGGATGTCAAGAGTGCCTTTTATATGGCAAGATTACGAGAGGAGGTGTATGTTAAACAACCTCCGGTTTTGAAGATCCTACACATCCAAACAAAGTCTACAAAGTTGTTAAGGCTCTTTATGGCTTACATCAAGCACCTAGAGCTTGGTGTGAAAGGCTCTCTACCTTCTTATTGCAACATGGTTACAGGAGAGGAGCTATAGACAAGACTTTGTTTATCAAGAGAGACAAGAAGGATATCATGTTGGTTCAAGTATATGTAGATGATATCATATTTGGAGCTACAAAACAATCTATGGTCAAGGAGTTTGAGAAGCTGATGCAGAATGAATTTCAAGTGAGTTCAATGGGTGAGTTAACTTTCTTTTGGGACTTCAAGTTAAGCGGTCAAAGGATGGAATTTTTATCACCAAGACAAGTATGTATCGACATACTTAAGAAGTTCAATTTTGATGCTATGAAGCCGGTAACTACACCTATCAAGTCTATCAACTCACGTGGAAAGGATGAAGATGGACAACCTGTTGAAGTCAAGTTATACAGATCTATGATTGGTTGTCTTATGTATCTCACCGCATCTAGGCACGATATCATGTTTGTTGTTTGTTTATGTGCAAGATATCAAGTCTCACCTAAGGTCTCTCATCCGAATGCGGTGAAGCGAATTTTCGATTATTTGAAACAACAACCTAAGTTAGGGTTGTGGTATCCAAAGGATTCACCTTTTCACTTGGAAGCTTTTTCGATAGTGATTATGCGGTGATAACTATGATGACGATCAACCACCGGAGGATGCCAATATCTTGGAAGAAGATTAGTCTCATGGCGTTGTAAGAAGCAAACAATTGCAAAGAACATCCTCTCATCAAGGAATATGTGGTCTGCGCAAGTCGTTGTGGACAAGTTTTGTGGATGCGAGAATCAACTATTGGATTATGGGTTCAATTTCAAGAATACTCCTATCAATATTGATAATGAGAGTACCATTTTCATTGTGAAGAATCCAGTTTATCATTCCAAAACCAAGCACATTCAGATTCGACACCACTTCATCAAAGATTGTTATGAGCATAGGCCCATTAATGTTGTAAAGGTGCATACAGATGATAATGTAGCTGATTTACTCACCAAAGGCTTTGATGTTTCAAGATTTAATCACTTGGTGGTGAGTATTGGCATGATTAATTATTGAGCTACATTTAAAGGGAGGATTGGTTAGTTAGTTAGACAGTCATGCGCTTTGCTTAAGGGGAGGCAATCCAATGTCCACATGGAGTGTTTGTTATTATAGAGAAGAAGATGGAAAAGTACTGCTATTTTGTTTTATGAAAGTACTGCTTTGAAACTATCTTGCTCGGAAAGTCTTTGCATGACGTGGAAAGAACTGTTTGTCTTATCAACGTACTGTTCCAATGGTAATATTGAGGGGTAAAATTCAAATAACGGTAACTTTGTTATTATGGGTTGTGATTTTTCAAATCCTACCTATAAATAACTACTCTCCGAATTTCCCTCTCATCTTTATACTTTATAATCTTTTCCATATTTCTCTCTCTCACATACACTTCCGTATTCAAGACTCCATATCTTTTTCAATCATCCATGACAAATCTACACACAGTTTCTAAACACAACATGGTGGCGAATTTAGATAAAACAGAGGCTAATGTCATCTTTCATGACATAATTGATTTCTTAATTGGTTCACCAATCAGTTATGCGCTTTTGGTGGAACCTGATATTATTGTGCCCTGGATACAGCAGTTTTGGGCAACTGCAAGGACACATGTGGAGAATGATGAATCTTATATTCAAGCTAAAGTTGCTGGAAGGCTTATCAAGATTACTGAAGCATCAATTCGTGAAGATTTATTCTTTGATGATGCAGAATGAGCTATTCGGTTTGATAAACAGCTTCTTTGGGATACACCGAGAGATATTGGATATGAAGGGTCTTTGGTTGACACAGCAACATTCAAGAAACCCTTGTTTAGTCCATATTGGAAGTATTTGGTACATGTTCTTCTTCATTGTATCGCCTCTAAAAGTACTTCTTGGGAGCAATTTGGTTCCAACATTGCATCTGCTGCTTGGTAGGATTGGCTACAAACCGTATGTTCAACTTTTCAAGGCTAATCTTAGATGGAATGCTCTCACACATCTCTCATGGATCAAGATGGTTATTGTATCCAGATTTTTCAAGTCTTCTTGAATAAACAACTTTCGGATGTACGAAAGCCTACAAGTCTTTTACTGTTGTGGTACAACCACCAAGATTTTCACTTTTATGGCTAGGAAGAGTGATTCATTCATTTGGAAGGAACACTCCATTGACTACTTCAATGATGGAGATTGTTCAAGCTATTAGAGATGAGGTGAAGCTAGTGATGAAAGAGAAGGTACTTTATCAAGGTACTGCTACTCAAGGTACTACTCAAGGTCTTGCTTCTCAAGAGATCGCATCACAAGGTTGCTTTACAAGGTCTTGATGTTAATGAAGGTCTTGAAGTTTCTCCCACCTCATCCCACCATACTACTCCTCCTATTGAGACACCGAACAAGTTCTCTCATCATCTTCTGGAGGATAAAGCTACTATACCCCGAAGGTTTAGTGTTAGATAATTATATTCGACAAGGAGTTAGTCGATTGAAGAAATCTTTTGAAAAATAGGCCACTCAGTTAAGAGGTTGAGGTTTAAGTTTAGAAGATTAAAGAACTTTGTATGGCCATTGGTTAAACATCACAGGTTATGGGTCAAAGCTGAAAAGAAGAAGAAAATGCAGTTTAAGAAGTCTTCTTCGGGCAAAAAGGTTCCACAAAGAATCTTACGTCCAATTGGGGAGGAATTTAGAAGAAGAGAATTTGAAAGAAGATGTTGAATTTCATGAAGAAAAGGAGAATGAACCTCAAAGTCTTGAGCACAAGGAACTGGTGTTAAAATCTTGATGATCAAGTCTATCATGATCAAAGTGTTGGCTTTCAAGGAACATCTCGACAAGAATTAATTACACCAAGGGTGTTAGATTTTGAAGAAGAAGCGGTCCTTCAACAATTCCACAAGAAGAAGAAGCTGATACTCTCAAACCAATACACACTGCAAGTGATGATGAAACCATTGCTGAAATATTGCATGATTAATCAAAACCAAGGAGTGTTAGCATTCCAGGAGTTGCTGAAGAACAACATCAAGTTTCTCAATCTCAACCTGTGATAGATCCTAAAGATAAAGGGATAGGTAAAATGATTGAAACAAGAAGAAGAAGCTCACTTTAGCACAAATAAGGGCTGCTCAAGTTGCTATGAATGAGGAAGCAGCTAGAAAGTTACAAGCTGAATTGAATGTTGAAGCTGATATTCAAGATGCTAAGGATAAAGAAGCAGCTAAGAAATTGCAAGAAGAATTGAATGTTGAAGTTGCTGTACCATTACAGTCACCTATTCCTGTTTCTGCTCTACCAAGAAGACCAAATCGTGCTAAGGAAAGGAATGCAATGATGACTTATTTAAAAAGTCAAGGATATATTGGATTGCAGAAGTTGAATTATGTTGAGATGAAACAAATTGTATGAAGTCAGTTAGAAAGCTTATCGAAGCATGTTGATAGTATCAAAGATTTTAAAGATGATGATGCTCGAGAAAGAAGATGATAGAAAAGGAAGCTTAAAAGAAAAAGAACAACTGAAGTTGAAGATGTTCACCATCAAAGAAGGTTGAATTAAGGTCCGATCTGATGATGAACTAAGGAATTATTTAAGAGTTGTAGAATTTGAGTATTATAAAGATGATCTTGATAAGAAGACGAAAAGTAAAAGAAAAATCTCCAATAACTACTTTTGAAGTTGTAGAATCAAAGGATGGAAATTATCGATGTTTCACGAGAAGATGAAAGCTTGAGTGTTTAATATGCTATGGGATCTATTGCACATAATAGATAGAGATGATTTGTTTCATCTATATCATTTAGTGCAAGAATATTTTGAACACATTCCATCGTAAGGCGTTGGTTTAATCTTGCTTGGAGATCTCACAACTGTTTGGGAAACTGAAGAAACAAGTACTGATGAGATTTGGAAAAATCAAGAAGATTAGGAGATTATCAGCTGGAGATTCTTTGAAGAATCTGGAGTACATGTTCTAGAGTTAGAAGATGGGACTATGATTCACATGCTAGCAGATAGAAGATATCCTCTTACATCAGATCTCATGAGGAGAATGCTAGAGCATGGAATGGAAGTTGAAGAAGATAATGAAACTGCACTTCTGGTCATCAAATTGTTTATCGGATGGACGACTATGGTCGATGATGATGCATGAATAAGCGGTATGAATCTTTATTGAATAAATTATTTTTGAAGTATCGATTACTTTATTCAAAGTCTCACGATCAAACATACTTTCATCAAAGTACCGCTTGCGATAAACCGCTTAATGATTTTGAAAAGAAAACTTTTGTTAAGTGATAAATATTTTGAAACAAAGGTTAAAAGAAATAAATGGTTTTTGAGATGGTAACAACAATAGGTTATCAATCCACCATGGTTACAAAAGGATTGGCTAATCCATGAGCAAACAACTCATTAAAGATATCTCAAATCCGTTTTATAGTTGACAACTTGCTAATATGTTGTATGGTAATCAACTCACCATATCGAGAAATGTAAAGAGTTGGCTAGCCCACAAGAAAATGGCTTGTGGTAAAGGCGTGAAAAACCATTATATGGTAATTAGTTCACCATGATTGAAAGAACTAACTAGTCCAAAAGGGTACAACTTTTGGTAAAGACAAATCAAATCATTGATAGTGATGATTTGCTAAAATCATATGGTTATCAATGTACCATGATCTTACACATCAAAACATTTGGCTACTCGAGTTAATGGCTTTGGTAAAGAGACATCAAATCCATTAAATTTTCAATGATTCATCTCTCAGGAGTTTACACACCGTGAAGTGATGAGAATAGATGAAACTTAAACTGAATTAATGTACAAATTGTCTTATGTTCTTTGAAAAGATGGAGCTTGTTGAATGTTGCTGAAAAGAGATTACTGATCAAGGATGTTGTAAAGAATAATTTCTAAAGAATACTTTGATAATGATGATATAAGCACAGAGAATACAAAGATACAATCCAAAGACAAAGACACAATTATTTCTTGAAGATGGAGCTGTTAAAGATAAGTCTACAAAAGAACTTGAAGTCAAGCAAGTAGAATTCAAGTTAGGGGAGGATTGTTGGGATATGAAAGTACTGAAGATCCAAAGTACTGAAGATTCAAAGTACTGCTAAGTAAAAAGTCAACGTACTGCTGTCAAAGTACTGTAAAGCTAAAGAACTGTTATATTCGTTTATGGAAAGATTTGTTATTCTAGAATATTCTTTGTTTAGATTACTTGTCGTACAAGGATACAAATTGTAAACCGACTAGGGTTATCCTTAAGCCTATAAAAGGACCCATAGATTGGCATTAGATATGTGTGTTTTTAGAATCCTAAAGTACGATTATTATTAGAGTTTTAGAGTTGTTAAAAGAATCTGCATAACAAGCAGATTTAGAGTTATTAATAATATTGTTAAAGTTAAATCTTCTTAGCTTTGTTAAGTAAATTCCGTGTACTTAATAGAGATTACTTAGTGTTTCATTGTTAATAACTTAGGATTTATCCGAAGTTATTAAACCCTTAACAAGCTATATAAGTTAGTTTGGTTAGAGTATATCGATCCAACATTTGACCCACCAATTTCACTTGATCCACCAACTGCACCTGTCCCACAAGTCTTCTTTTTTGACCCAGACACATTCCCACTCTGTTTTGTTTGTCTTACCTCTACAACATCATCTTCTACAACTGTTTCTCTAGGTGCCTTTTCAACTGGTGTTTCTTTGAAACTTTTTTTGTTATGCCTGGCTTTGTGGCATATAGAACAAGTAATCTCAGTACCTACCCTTGATACTCTGGTTGAGCTACCACCTTCACCCTTTGCTCTGATTCTTTTCTTTCTAGGTCTACTAGAGTACCATGCATTTGTTTGGGTTTGGGAGGCAAAACAATTGAGTACATACTCCAACCAGGCCAGAAATCAATACCATCAATTGGTTTCAAAAAATGGTTATATGTCACATAATACATGTCTGTTTGAAACCAAGCTGGCACATAGCTCTCAGATACCTGTTTATATATAAAATTACATTTGTTGCATGTACACAAGGTATACCTGATAACTGCCACATTCTACAGGTGCAAGACCTCTTTGGTTCATCAATTGTGAATGCCTCACTCACTGATCTGACCTCACACACATTACCACCAGCAGGGATAACATGCCAGAACCTACAATATAACAAACTTATTAGTGTCAATTCAAACCCTTTCATAAGATAATTAACTTTGATTTTTAAATGAAACTTACTTTTTTTGTTCTTTCAGACATTCCAATGTCTTTTGAATGTTGGGACAAACTCCAGGGTTCCATTTCTTACTGAGTTCCCTCATTTTGTGCATCCTCTCAAGAACTATGACTCTAATAGCTTCTAGCATTGTTAGCAATGGCTTGTCCCTAACACTTAGAATAACACTATTAAAGCATTCACTGAATCCATTCTCTACTGCTTCACATCCTCTATTAACTTCAAAAAAGGCTCTTGACCATGTTTTTGGATTCTTATCCATAAGAAACTGATGAGCCTTTGGGTTAGCCCTTTTAATCTTGTCCATTATCTTGTTGAACAACTGTGGATATGAGGCCTTAGATGATGCCCAAAACAACTCTCTAAACTCCAAGCCAGTGAATTGTTTCCTAAACCGTTCATATATATGTCTTGCACATTGCATGTGTTCGGCATATGGCATGACATTCTTGATAGCTTCAATAAGACCCTATATAGAAAAACATTGTTAGAATATATGTAAGACTAAGGTATTAACAATCACTAGAACAAAAAGTGGATTTGGCCACACCGAATATGTGTGACGATATACATATAGTCACACATGTTTTTTCGGACGTGTGTGACTAAAGGTCGCGCGACCATAGGTACCCTATGGTCACGTGTTTGACTTTTTTTTAGTCTCTATTGCAAAAGAGTTACCAAAACCATAACATGTGTGACTAATTAGGTATAAATTTTGTTAGATTAATCCGTATTAGTGACCATAAACACTGTATAGTCACACAAAGCATGTTTGTTTTGGGTATTTAGTCACATACAATTAAGCATAAAGTGGCAAAAAGTGTTAATAAGTGTGACCATATGTTGTTTAAGGTGAAGAAATATGTCTTTTGTGTGACTATTGATCATCTAATGGCCACTTGAATTTTATGTTTGTGTGGCCTTTTCTAACATTTAGTCACACAAAGCATGTTTGTTTTGGGTATTTAGTCACATACAATTAATCATAAAGTGGCTAAAAGTGTTAATAAGTGTGACCATATGGTGTTTCAAGTGAAGAAAGGTGTCTTTTGTGTGACTATTGATCATCCAATGGCCACATGAATTTTATGTTTGTGTGGCCTTTTCTAACATTTAGTCACACAAATCATGTTTGTTTTGGGTATTCAATCACATACAATTAACCATAAAGTGGCTAAAAGTGTTAATAAGTGTGACCATATGGTGTTTTAAGTGAAGAAATGTGTGTTTTGTGTGACTATTGATCATCCAATGGCCACTTGAATTTTATGTTTGTGTGGCCTTTTCTAACATTTAGTCACACAAAGCACGTTTCTTTTGGGTATTTAGTCACATCCAATTAATCATAAAGTGGCCAAAAGTGTTAATAAGTGTGACCATATGGTGTTTTAAGTGAAGAAATGTGTGTTTTGTGTGACTATTGCTCATCCAATGGCCACATGAATTTTATGTTTGTGTGGCCTTTTCTAACATTTAGTCACACAAAGCATGTTTCTTTTGGGTATTTAGTCACATGCAATTAACCATAAAGTGGCTAAAAGTGTTAATAAGTGTGACCATATGGTGTTTTAAGTGGAAAAATATGTGTTTTGTGTGACTATTGATCATCCAATGGCCACTTGAATTTTATGTTTGTGTGGCCTTTTCTAACATTTAGTCACACAAAGCATGTTTCTTTTGGGTATTTAGTCACATCCAATTAATCATAAAGTGGCCAAAAGTGTTAATAAGTGTGACCATATGGTGTTTTAAGTGAAGAAATGTGTGTTTTGTGTGACTATTGCTCATCCAATGGCCACATGAATTTTATGTTTGTGTGGCCTTTTCTAACATTTAGTCACACAAAGCATGTTTCTTTGGGTATTTAGTCACATGCAATTAACCATAAAGTGGCTAAAAGTGTTAATAAGTGTGACCATATGGTGTTTTAAGTGAAGAAATGTGTGTTTTGTGTGACTATTGATCATCCAATGGCCACATGAATTTTATGTTTGTGTGGCCTTTTCTAACATTTAGTCACACAAAGCATGTTTCTTTGGGTATTTAGTCACATACAAATTAAGCATAAAGTGGCCAAAAGTGTTAATAAGTGTGACCATATGGTGTTTTAAGTGAAGAAATGTGTGTTTTGTGTGACTATTGCTCATCCAATGGCCACATTAATTTTATGTTTGTGTGGCGCTTTCTAACATTTAGTCACGCATCGAATTAAGCAAACCGTGACCAAAAGTGTTAATAATTGTGACTATATGAATCTTTTAGTCACATATAAGAAATCAATATATATCAAAACAAATTCTAATATATAAAAATATATTCAAAATATATTCAAATACAATAAAATTGGAATGTATATAAAATTGTAATGTCGTACATAATAAAATTCTCAATAATTTAACGACTTACGACTCTTGATCTTCTTAGCATCCTTTTGCATGGTATGACTAGAGACGAAGCGCTTAGTATGTAATTTAGGTGCGATTCTGTTCTCACCAATCGCTTTTATGGTACTTGGTGGTGTTACCCGTGAGGAAACAAAAGCCGGGTATCAAACACCGAATTAAATATGAATAATGATATATGTAGGTTTATAAAACACATGCATCTATGTACCTTTTCATCGAAACCACTTGATCCTTTGGCCATGCATAAAACCACCTCATCGCATCCTTAACTGCTTTGAGACCGTTATTTCCTACATCCGTATGCACGCGCATCCACTAAAGATTTTTCAATAGATACTCTGTAGCAATCCTTTGGGAGTGGTTTGTTATGAAGCATTTGTTTTCCATCGCTTTGTACACGGTACCTCCGCAATAATAGTTGATTTCTTTAAGTGCCACGATCGCACTTAATTACCTAAAAGATAATTTGTTGCATGTATATATGTATCGATAATTAATTAAACTAAAGAACATATGAAAATGTTTAAATACATACTTGTGGTAGTCTTGTAATGGAGACTCTGTTCTTGTGATCCGAAAAGTTGACGTGAAGAATCCTTTTGTTTTGATCTACTCGATTTCTTAGATGCGACAGATTTAACAGCTTCCTATATGTATAATACACGGTAAATAAATAATGTATGTATAATTCAAAATCCTGGGGGTGATTTATTACTTACACTTATTTGAATTTCCTTTTCCAAAGTTGCAAGTCCATTAGACTTCTCAATGCTCGCAACTTTCTCACGCCCGAAGAACACGTGTTCCGCATCCTCATCAAGACCGCTATTTAAAAGATTAATGTTCACCGAGACACGAAATATAAATTGTTTAAGAAGACAGCAGTGATTTAAAAGGGTAAAAAAGATGGAATGTTACTTTCTTATGTCTTACTTCCGTTTACATCAATGGAGTTGAAGTTGATCGCAATCGCTCCCTTTGTGCGACCAATTGTTTCATCAAATCAGACATTACGCCTCTTTTTCTTGACGTTGGCGCCTCATCATCAAGTTCACTTTGAAGTAACACCACTCTTTCATCGATGCTTGTCGATTCGAGGCGCATCAAAATACCTCTTTGTAGGTTACTCCACCTCCCACCTCTCGCATATCCTCCCTTTTCCTTACCTAATACAAATGTCATGGCATCGGTGCCATGATCAAGCTTCAAGGTTCCTTGTTTGATCTTCTCCTCCGTCTCTTTCGCACACACAATATGGGAAATAGGTTATTTAATTCTACCAAGATCAAATTATAAATAACAAGATTAACTTATAACTAATGTAATTAATTAATAACTAACGCTTTAACTAATACACTATCGCTTTAACTAATACACTATCGAGATTAACTTATAACTAACAATAAACATAATCATAAAATGAGTCAAACTTACAATTTTTGTCCAACTGCTCGATATCATCATCGTGAAATTCTCCGCCTTTATTCACCCTTCCTTTCAACCACAGTACCACTCACGCGGTGGTTCTTCATCTGGTTCAATTTCTTTATTCTCGATCTTATAAACATCAAATACATACACTTGTAAGATAAACCAATATAAACGAAAGTATGATGCTATTAAATGCAAATGTTTAATGTTTAATGTTTAATGTTACCATTTTATCCATCACACGGGCGTATCCACCTCGTCCCATTCTATGCTGATAAACAGACTTGGAACGCTCCACTTTAGATCTAGCTGATTTCACCTTGCAACACAAAATAAAAAAGGTGTTTAGATGTAGTAATGATGATAGTATACAACAAATATATATGGAAACATCAAATGTGACAGATATTTGAACTTGAATAAAAATGAATAATTAACACCTTGTATTCCTCGGTGGCCGTGTAGTTTACAAAATTTACCCAATCTTCGACTTTTATAATTGCACTATACTTGTCGGGACTTCATTAAGTTTTGAAAGGGTATTTTGGTTGGGCAATATGTAGTTTTCGGTCAATTTCATTCCGAAATTCCTTAGAAGTTGACCAAGACGATTCATTATCGCCTTTCGGACGATCAAGCCAACATCAAAATATCGCGCAAAGATTAACACAATGTTGTTAATTAGTTGCACATAATGTAAATGCAGAGATAAACTTATTAACACCTTGTACCTCGACGACTAAGCCACTACTAGTTAAAAAAGTATATGTGTACCGTGATTTCGTCCCACATTTTATCTCTTGCTTCAATCAACCTTCCTCCGTGATAGAATCCGACACCTATATGCTCACGAACCAAATCACCCAAAAACTCGAAAACAATGCCTGCTTTTTCCTCGATATCCTATTCGATGCATCGAAGGTTACACCGACCTTTATTCCGTCGGTTTTCCATAATCCTCGCAAAACTTAGCTAACCTAGTTATGCCCTCTTAACAACATTCGCATTTGAATGGTTGTTTTCAAGATCCTCACCCTCATCTCAATACGCCTCGATTCATATCCAAATGGGTTATCATTTTCACGATCGAATAAACCAAATCATCCCGACAATTGGTTTGAGTTGCCATGATTCGTCGAAGTAATGTGTTAAAGAAAATTAGTAAACTTAATTGGTAAATAATGGTGTAAAAATTGAAGTTCGTTGTTTTGCTTGAATCTCGATTTATTGGAGTAAAATTAGGGCTCATTATGGGGCGATTTTCAAATAAGGAAACCATAAATTC
Organism: Chrysanthemum lavandulifolium; assembly: GCA_022545495.1. Classification (NCBI taxonomy): domain Eukaryota; kingdom Viridiplantae; phylum Streptophyta; class Magnoliopsida; order Asterales; family Asteraceae; genus Chrysanthemum; species Chrysanthemum lavandulifolium. Next base: position 284,964,007 of record CM040242.1, on the reverse strand, counting down.
CTAAGTACTTTTAAAATTTTGGTGAAATTTGGCTCCAAATTTCATAATTTTAAATGTGGCTCCAAATTGATAATATAGAATTTAAATATTTCATTTTTGGTGCATTTTGAAACCAACACACCATGATGAAATGGTTCTTACCCACATCCCAAACACCCATATAACTTCAAACCAACCAGATCAAAGCACATATAACTGCACTACACTAAAATCTCACCACATGGCGCATACAAATGAAGAAACAAAATAAAAAAATGGAATTAAAGCAACTAATTAAGCAACTATAACTAATAAGCGGTCCCATATAAACAAGTAAGCACAAAATAATCAAATCCAACCAAGGATCACGACACAACAAACGACCACGATACCTTACTTTAAGCCTATAAATAACCTATTTATAAGCACTTAAATAAGCTCTAACATCCTCCAACAAAAAAAAATCAAGAAATCATGTAAATGCAATTAACTTAAAGCAAAAACAACAACAAAACACCCTAAAATTGACAACAACCTAAGCAAAGCACTTATGAACCGCATATCCATGGCTCAACATTGAATGAGTTTGGATCAACCTCAAACCTACAATAATACATTCTACCGATATGAACTTAAACACCACAACCAATTCCTAAATGCAAAACAACATTAAAAAATATGAAACAAACTAGCGAAAGAACCCATTCCATTCCATTGGATAAACCATCAAAAGATCCATACATGTTTCATTGTTAATATATCTACAAACCATAATATTAAACCAAGACATTAGACATTATAAACAGATGACACTATAGCAAAAGAAACGTCCCTTTACATAGCGAGCAACCCTTCAACCATTCATCGACTTAATTTGTTCTTCCTTGGTCTCGATATCCTCCTCGACGAGTAATGAGATCATTCAACCCTGCGCACTTAGTCCTCGTAGCCTCCATGTCATGCCTAAGATCCATCAATGTGTCAAAATATTCATCCCCATCTCCAATAGCTACCATCTCAACAATTAAAGCATTAAATGCGCAATCTCATTCTTTCTTGTGGTGGCCTCTTCACGCATCCGGTTTATAAAGCCACGGAGACCGGAAATTTCTTGAGCCTTGAAGAAACTCATGTAACCATCAATGATGTCTCCCGCTAAACTCAATTAGGTCATCAATAACACGCTTAGCCAAATGGTTTTGTGGTGATGGTGCTGCCATTGATAATGAAATTGGGTAAAATATGATATTATTGAAAGATTGCAAAGAAAGGTTGAAGAAGAGTTGTGGGATAGTGTGATAGAGAAGATACTTGTAACTCCTTATGAATTCAAACTATAAAGACCTAAACTTTAAAACCGCAAAACAAGTCCTCCTTTTAAACTATCACTATAAATTAATTAGGGGTGTTTATCCGTTTGGTTATCGGGTTGTTTGGTTTTGTTAAATCGGTAATCTTTTATTCGGTTCAACACGAAAACCGAACCGAACTAGAATTAAACCGAGCGAGCGAAAACCGAATATGAATTCACTTCGCTTCTTGGGTTGACCCGAAAAGTCTTAAAACGGATAAAACGGAAAGAAACGGACTAACGCAGACGGAAGCGTGTAGAACGTAAGAAAACGTATGGAACTTAAGAAAATGTACATTAATATGTAAAACATATGAACGCGTATGAAAACGGATGAAGATGTCTAAAATAGATGAAAACGGGTAGAAACGGACGAAAACGGTCAAAAACTTATACAAACGGACTAAAACATGAAAACCCAATGAGAAAGTGTAAACACGGACGAAAACGTAAACAAAAACGTAACGTATAAAAACCGATTAAAAGGACAAAGTCGTACAAAAGCGGTTGAAAAGTATGAAAGCAGACGCAAACGTGTAAAACCATATGAAAATGTGTAACGATTGTAAGAAAGCGTATGAAAACGGCGAAAAGTCTTCAAAACATATGAAAATGGCTAAAACGGACAAAAAGCGAACTAAAGCGGACGAAACGTATAAGAACGTAATAAAATGTATGTTAATATGTAAAACATATGAAAAGCAGGCGAAAACGCCTAAAATAGATGAAAACGGCTAGAAACGGACGAAAACGGTCAAAAACTTATACAAACGGACTAAAACATGAAAACCGGTGACAAAGTTTAAACACGGACGAAAACGTAAACAAAAACAAAACGATAAAACTTATTAGAAAGGACAAAGTCGTATGCGAAAATGGTGGAAAAAGTATGAAAGCGGACGAAACGTAAACAAAAACAAAAACGATAAAAACTTATTAAAAAGGACAAAGTCGTTCGAAACGGTGGAAAAAGTATGAACGTGTAAAAACGTATGAAAATGTGTAAAAGTGTAAAACGCATAAAAAAGCGGACGAAAACATGTGAAAAGAGACGAAACGTGTAAAACGCATAAAATCGGAAGAAAACATGTACAAAACTAAGAAAACGTATGAACACGGACGAAAACGTATAGGCGCACTAAAACGCACAAAACGCACAAGGGTTGTGTTACCGTGCCCAACGATATAACGCAACCCTAAACACGCTTTCACACAATGTTTTGAGTAAGACACATGAGCTAATGATTTTATGTCATCACGAAATATCAAAATTAACGTGCCGCCTTTAATAACTTTAATACAATTCATATAACCTTCACACTATAATATGGGTCAAAAGCATTGGGTTATAGTTGCTTAGAGTTTCATTTACGACATGATTCAATCAATGGTATATATAAATTATATCCGAAACCATGTTACGGTTTTGGAAATTCAAACATGTTACGGTTTTGGAAATTGCGTTCGGTTTTGGAAACATGTTACGGTTTTGGAAATTCGCGTTCGGTTTAGGAAATTCAAACATTCAATCAATAGTATATATAAAATTATAGTCACACATGTTACGGTTTTGGAAATTCGTGTTCGGTTCGTGATCGGGTGATAAAGAATAATGAAAGATATTTGGATTTTGTGAATAAATTGATGAAACATAAACTAAAAACAAAAAAAGAGCAAGGTTAGATCAAGTGGTTAACACTCTTGCCTCTGGAGAAAGAGGTCAAGGGTTCGATCCTTACCCCTTGCAAGGCCGGAGGTTCTTTTCACCTTTGGTAGAACCAGGAGCGACCTCTACCTTAGGTAGGGGTAAGGTCAGTCTCGTCTCAACCTCCCACATACACCGTGGAAGGCGATATTGGGACCCATAACCCGTGGAAGGCAGCATCGGGAGTTAGTTTATTTTTTATTTTTTATTTTTTATTTTTTAAACTAAAACAACTAAATAAGCAAATAAATCAACTAACAAAAGTCGAAATAACGTAAAATGCACTTAATCCTAAAAATACCAAATATTGTAAATTTAAGCATAAATTTTAAAATTATTTTTAAAAGTCCTAAATACTTAAATATATATATATATATATATATATATATATATATATATATATATATATATATATATATATATATATTTTAAATTATACTTTTCTCGAATTTTATTTTATTTATTATGAATAAAAAACCTTTTAAACTAATTAAATGAAAAAATCATTAAATCATAAGAGAAAAACATTTTTAAACTAATATGAAAAATTTTCAAAATTTAAGCAAATTTAAAATTCCCCACAAATTAAATTTATTCCCCAAAGTTTGCATCAAGGCATTTCAAACTAATTGCAAAATTAACTCCTCCTCCTCCTCCTCTGCACTGCCACACCTCCCTCTCATCTCACTACAAATCCGTCACCACCACCACAACTCTCCCACATAGACCCACCAAATCCCGCCACCACCGGTAAGTATTGTTATCTTCCTTTGTACACATCGTTCTAACACATAAAATAACCTCAAGCCTATTATAATTGAACATTTGTTTCGAGATATCCTCTTGTAAATTATGTCGGTTTTGTTAAATTTAGATAGTTAATTGGTTAAAAATTTAAGAAACCCTCGTTAAGCTCATTACCACATGAACATGGAACCATAATTTAGCTAGTTAATTTCTTATTTTTCCTTGACCCAAACATCCCTTTAGGAACTGTTTCATTAGACTTTATTCAATTCTTAGCATAATTCAATACGACATTCAATCTTTGAGCTATCATCATTACTTGGAATGTCTTTTTAACTTTTAAGATCATCAATTGAAGTTTGATGTTGTCTTGTATAATCTTCAATAACTTGACCTGCTTTTTAACATGCTCATAGGGACTACATTTATAAACATTGTTTGCTTTCGGATAAGTGGGACACATTTATAAACATGGACAAGTCTTGGATAGGAACTAATAGGACCAACAAATCTTATGTTGATGGAGTAGCGGCGCTTATTGATTATGCAAGACACAACTTATGGAAGATGGGGAACATCGACCCACGAGTTAAGAAAATGATCTTTCAATGCCATGTCCGTGGTACGATTGTTTAAACCACATAGAGCATCAAGTGGAGAAAGTGCGCCCATTTATTCAAGAATGGGTTTGATCTAAGCTACCTAAACCGGACTAAACATGGAGAGAAGGATGAGTCATCAATAAGTACCGAAACACCGTTAACGCTTACAACGAGTTTGTTGACGACACGGATTTTGCTTCGAGATATTCCAACAGATGCCCCAAAGAACAAGAGAAATGGTTAATGCTACAAAAGATAATTTTGATGAGGATGATCTTGTCAAGTTTCAACAATTATTATTAGACGCAGAGAGCCTCTTTACGCAGGATGTCCCGACTTCACAAAGATGTCCGCAATAGTTAAACTACTCAACTTGAAGGGTAAGTACGGATGTTCGATAAGTTCTTTCTTGAATTACTAGGATTGTTAAAGAAGATGCTTCCTGGCGGTAACGAAATGGTGGAAAAACTTATCAAGCCAAAAATATTTGAAATTGATGGGATCAGATACAAAAGATACATGTATGTATCAACAACTTCCTTCTTTCTTGGAAGGGTGACAAGGATTTGATCGCGTGTCGAACTTGTGGGATATCAAGATGGAAGGTGGATAATAAGACTAAGAAAGTGTACGAAAACATTCCAAAGAAAGGTAATGTGGTACTTTCCAATTATACCAAGACCGCAACGACTATTTAAGCTAGAAAGTATTTCGAGGATTTAAGATGGCACGCGACACGGAGGATAACCGATGGTGTGTTACGTCACCCGCAGATTCAAAGGCATGGCGTACCATAGATGAAAAATTCCCAAATTGTCAAGATCCAAGAAATCTACTGCTAGGAATATCGGTGATGGGGTTGACGTCAACTCGTGAAATAGGCATCACAGTTGTATGGCCGCTTTAACGGTCATATACAACCTTCCTCCATGGTTGTGTATGAAAAGAAAGTTTATCATGCTTTCGGTATTAATATCGGGATACCCGGAAATGATATCGATGTTTTTTAGAACCGTTTGTTGATGATCCGCAAACCTTATTCGATCTGGGGGTTGATACATATGATGCATCCACAAAAGATAACTTTAATCTACGTGTCGTTGTGTTATGGACAATAAATGATTACCCCGCACTTGGTACATTATGTGGCTGCCCGCATGATGGATTCAAAGGTTGTGTAGTATGTGGGAAAGATACAAACCGTGTTAGACTTTCCGCCTCATCCAAGCAAAGTTATGTTGGTCACAGACGATATCTACCATATGACCATCCGCTCGTAAGGCAAAGGAAGGCATTTAATGGACAACAAGAATTTCTCCGGCTCCAAACCCAATGACCGGGGAACAAATATACAATGAGGTACAACATATTGAAAATAAGTGGGGAAAAGGAAAACGAACAAACAATAATGCATCGAAAACCAAGAAGATGCGAGAGGTAGAGGTGGGAAGATTCAAAAGCGTAAAAGAAACATAATGTAAGTAGAGGTAGTTCAAGCCAAGTAAACGGACAAAACGGTGCGTGTTGGAAGAAATTCAACATTTGGTATCGAAAACTTAGGTATTGGAGGCATAATTGCATTCCACATTGTATTGATTTTATGCATGTAGAAAAGAATGTTGTTGAGAGTCTCGTCGGAACTTTGCTACATGTTCCGTGAAAGACGAAAGATGGACTGAATGCTCGATTGATCCGGGCCGAGTTGGGGTAAAACAAGAGTTGTTTGCTATGCAAGAACAAGACAAAACAACACTACCTCCAAAGAAAGTTACACATTAACGAATGCCGAAAAAGATATTTTTGTGAAACTTTACACAACATCGTGGTACCACAAGGCTATTGTTCAAATTTCTTCTTTGGTCGCCTAAAGGATAGGAAGCTCATTGGCCTAAAATCGCATGACTATCACATGCTAATGCAAGAGTTTCGCCAATTGCAATACGCTCAATCATGCACCCACCCACACGATATGCTATTATCGGGTTTTGCTTTTTCTTTAAATCAATATGTTGCAAAGAAATAATATTGCAAGAACTAGATAATATGCAAGCGTAATCGGTAGTGACACTGTGCCTACTAGAAAATTCTTTCCTCCATCATTCTTTGATATTATGATACATTTGATTGTGCACCTAACTAGGGAGGTAAATTATGCGGTCCCATATGCTTTGTGGATGTATCCATTCGAAAGATGTATGAAGGTTATTAAAGGACATGTGCGAATGTAAATAGACCGAAGGATGCATTCTTGAGGAGACTATTGCGAAGAAACAATAGAGTTTTTAGCGAATATCATAAATCCATGAAAACTGCTGGTATCCCACCGATAAACATGAAACAGATGAAAATGAGGAAGGAAAGCCATTGTCGGCCGGCAAATCAATCAAGTTTCATGAACTCTTTCGTAAAGCACATTTGTATGTAATAAATAATACAGATGAAATTGTATCAGATATCGAGTAAGTCTTACTAACACATGTCTATTTCATTCTCGAAAATTAAATGATGTATCAAATATAATAATCAAACACGTTGTTTCAGCGACACAAGCAAGTTTTGAAAGCGTAAAACCCGGTAAACGAATAGCATTTCGGAGAATGAGCACAAAGAAATCTTTGCCAATTGGTTACGCAAAGAAGTAATTAATCTTATGTTACTCAACATACCCTTTCTAAACCTTATTTCTCGACTCATTTTGATCTCGAAAATTGGTGTACTTATTGTTTTGAGCTAATATATACTTCTAATGAAATTTAGGTTGAGAGAGTTACAAATCGACAAAGAAAGTGTATCGAAACCGTAAGGTGGATATCCTATGGACCACGCACCACCGTAGTGAAATACGATGCATATCACATCAATGGGTATACTTTTCGACGAAAGATCATGAAGGAAAAGTTTACCGAGCGTGGGGTTAGTGTTGAGGCATTAGATATCCACATATCTAAAGAAGTTGCAACCACAAGAAAAGCATATTATTATGGGGTTTTACAGAGATATGGGAACTAGATTACCGTTACATGCAAATTCCTCTTTTCAAATGTGACTGGGTTACTCACAAAGTCGGTGGTGTGAAACGCGATACTACTCTTGGGTATACATTGGTTGACTGAATAGTTTAGGCCACAAGGTTGATCCGTTCATATTAGCCGCACAAGCACGACAAGTGTTTTATGTGAAAGACCGGTAGATAAAAATTGTCTATTGTGTTTAAGACACCTCCCAAGAATTACAATGATAAGTATGACGGCCGATGAGGAATTTAGTACCGTCATTCACCAAAGACAATGATAACATATTGCCACGTGTGGATCGACGTGACTTGGGTAACGAATCACGAACCGACTACTATCGAACCGATCGTGGAGGTGTTGTTATCTGAAGTCCAAGTGAACCATGTTATGGTCAAGTTGTCACATTCTACCTTTATCATATTTCACTCTTTTAAAGCATATAGACATTCGATTTTTGTACTTTTTAAGAATTTATGTTTATAATACAAGACTTAATATTAGTTAAATCTGTTAGGTATATTTTTTGTTTAAGGATATGTTGAAAAGAAAGAATTCTCACAGCATTGGAGATGTATGGAAGGCATGCTAGTTGATGTGCTATAGTATGTAGTTAATTCGTGATGTCATTTTAAGTCTGTTTGACCATTCTTTAGTCCGGTAGTGCAAAAATAAAAACGATTTTCTTGTTTAAATAGTACTGTTACCTAATTTTAGATTGTCAAGTATTTATATGGATAATTTTTATTTTTAGAAATCATATTTATCCTTTAATTACTTTATCCTAATCTTTAAAAGTTTAATTATTTTATTTCGATTAAGTCTCCTCACCAAGACTAAACCCTAATTGCCCCGCACTACCAAGAATTCAATTAACATAAAATATGGCACAATTAAAGTTTGTAGACAAGCACAATCAAGTGGGATTTCTCAAAAGCTTGTCGAAAGCACAGCTTCGAAAGCAGATAGTGGACTTTCTAAAGGGTAGTCATATCGTATGCCTTACTCATAATCCAACTATCTATGATTCCCTAGTCAAACAGCTCGGCGGGCGCTACCGCTAGAACTATTGCCGATGGGACACTAGAGTTAAATGCAACTATTGATACGTTAGAGTATTCAATCACCGAGGAATCGATCGAAGCAAGCTTCAATTGGTCGATGCCTCGTGGATTTCAATGTTGGCAAATCATGACCGTTAGGAATTAGAAAATTCCATAGTGAAGTGTCGGTCACCCCAAATATTATCTAGCATAAGTTAGCTCATAGATTTGTCGTTAGTTACCTTATTTATTGTTTTATTAGTTAGTTATTAGTCTTGTTTAGCATAGTGCAACACCGTGGAGGAAGGACGGGTCTTTACCCACTGTATCCACGATCCACAGCCGATAGGAGGTCGGTAGGTTTGTAGTATAAATACCCTTCCATCTATGGAAGGGTGGGCTCTCATTTTAATCTAATCTTTCCTTTGTGTAAACCTCTAGCAAGAACACCTCTCTCTACTAACTCTCTAACTATGGCAAACATGTATTTTGATCATCCAAGACCACCCAAATCATCAACACAATAAAATAACGATCCTACAATTGGTACCAGAGCCAAGGTTATGTTGTTTTGATGATTTATATGGTTTTTCACGGTTCGGTCTATGAGGCTTGTTTGGTTTATTGAGGTTTGATTCGTGGTTATTGAGTTGTGGCAAGATACATGTTTTAAAAACTGGTTGTGATACATGTTTTAAAAGTGTTTTTGTTTACTGGTTTAACGGTGGAAACATTTTTTCTCAAATATTGATGCAAAACAGTTGTGTACAAGTTATTGTATCCTCCATTTGGTCAAAAACAAAAAAGTCATCTTGTCTATTTGTTACCATCTGTGTCATGTCTTTTGTTGGTCCAAACAGATTGTGTATATCATCTTTTATGACTTTTATGTTACCAAATATGTGTTCAATCAAGTGGTCAAATGGTTTCTTTTCTCGGACAAATAGGTCAAAAGTAGCATTTTTATGTCTGCATTTTCGGGTCTCTTTGAAATGGTCGAAAATAGTCGGAAAAACTTAACGGAAAAAGTACAAAATTCTTGCTAGCGACTTGTGTAATCGGAAAAAGGCTAGCGACTTGTCTTTAACGTGTTTAGCGAGTTGGGTCATCTAGCGACTTGTATTTACAAGTCGTAGCAACTTGTCAAGCATAATAGCGACTTGGTTATTTGATTTTTGAGTCAAATAAAAGACCTTAGCGACTTGCTTGGCTATTTACTATTTAGTCAATAGCGACTTGTTTGGTTAAAAGCCTAGCGACTTGCTATAGAAAAAAAAAACAGGTAGCGACTTTACTTTGAGAAGAAAGGGTTAGCGATTTAAGTGATCTGACCTAGCGACTTATATTGATAAGTTAGCGACATGAATAGATGAAGAAATATGACCACTAGACCACGACCTCAAACTCAAAACCAAATATCATCTTCACTGATACAACTTGGACTTATGCCATCATCAACAACAAAGACCATATTTCACCAAACAAAACCTTGACCACAACGAATAACAACATACCATATTCACATCACGACCACAGCCACCCTCGCATCAACTTCTCATCTCACAAACAATCAAGACTCTTAATCGATAAAATTACATGATTAGATCTCGGTTTGTTTGACTCGTAGTCCTCAAAGTGATAACATCAAGACTTTCAAGGAGCCTCATTCACGAGTTACAATCATCATTAATCAAGACACAACTCTACAAATCGAAATTAATTTGATCTCGCCTTATCTCCCTTTGGTAATCAACGTTTCGCCTTTACACAATAACAAGATAAGTTAACGAGATAAGTTACATCACAGATCCATTGGTTTGAAGAAAGACAAAATGATATTTAATGATATTGATCTCAGCGTTGATCCCTTGTGTGCGGTTCTTTGAACACATAGATCTTTAAAGATCTATACACAAAAATCATGTGCTTCATGGATCTAAAATGTTTTCTTTTTGTGTGTTAATATCCGAATCTAATGAAAAAGAAAATAGCAAGAATGTTATTTCTTTTCTCATGTCTCGTTTACTTACGGAATAAAACAAGAAATCTCAACTATAAAACCTATCCGATACTTAACTGATTTTGAAGATCCAAGCCTTTCCGAATCATGGACCTCGTTATCATGCCATCTCGTGGCTTTGATGTCAACCATCACCATCCACGTGGCTTGGTCGATATAAGATGTCATCTAGGAAGGTTTCTATGGAGGGTTTTTGGATTTCGAATAAAAAGGGAGGCGATTTAAATTGAGGAGGTTTATTAGGGTTTGTGAAAGATTGTAAGGTGAGATAAGTGGAGTCTTATACCCCGAAATATTAGGCCAACAGATATGTTTATGGGCTTGATATTGTGTCACGATCAAAAGGGCAGTTTGGATCAGATGGATAATCAGATATGGACTTGGGTTGTTGGTCATTGGGCCGAAATTTTATGCTAATACTCCTCATGGGCCAAACGCTTATGTTATGCTACCAAAATGTGGTCTTGGATGTAAGATATATTACGTGAGCCAAGGTCTATGTGTGATTGTAACATATTTGAGATGGATTAATGAATTAAAATATGGATACATAAGTGATAAGAATCGGTGGTATTTTGTTCGTGTATCTCGTCTCATTTGAATCGGCTTGGAATTTATTGTGGATACTTGGTTTTGCAATTATCATGGGCTTCCTTATGCATTTTGTGATTATATAAGTCTTGGATTATATGAGCCGTGAGAGTATTGGATTGTCGTTATAGGATTTGAATTGGATTGGGCTCAATGGATTTCGGATTGGGTCTCACGGGTTTAAACGAATGAAACGGGCTCAAGAATTGTGTAAATTGGGCTTAATCTTATTTTTATGGACCCGGTCGTTTCGTGCCTAATTGAAAATGGTAGCTTTTATGTGCTAATATGTGAATTTTGAATAGGAGATTTGATGATGACATGAGATTTAACGATGAGATCTGACGATGATTCTTGATGTGAATTGATGAAATGATGAGACTTGTTGCTTTATGGTTTAATTCTTTGGTATATACTATGTCACGAAGAATATTATGTCACGGCTTGAAGTGTTTAATTGAACAAAGTTGACTACGGGGTTGTTTAGACGGTATTTCTTATTTGAATTTGAAGTGAGGTTGTCCGGGCGCGTTTACTTATTTTGTCTTCTTTCTTTCTACCCTTCCACGAAGATGACTTGTTTGGGCGTTTATAGAAGGTGATAAAGACTTGGCTATTTAATTACGGTTGTGATTCTTTCTTGCTTAACCCACAACGTAACTATCACTTCGGTGTCTCACTCAGTTGAGGATGTCAAGAGGTTTTGTACATTGGGTACACCGTTTCTTCTTCACAAGGATTAGTACAAGTTTAAGTAACATATCTAGGGAATTTTACTTCATGATCAAGTTTGGTATATCAGGTCTATTTCTCCATGTGGTCACTACTATAGCCGTCAGAATGCGTGATTGATGTATTTACCAAAGTGTTGATTGGATGATTGTTGATGTTGATGATGTTGGATAATGAACCGCTGCATGTTCCCCTAAAACAGATATTCACCGAAACCAAAGTTGTCATAACACGTTCAAGCTCACATTGTTTACGGTTTTGTCTTGATTTTGTAAAATCCCTCGAAAGAACCTATTTCTCGGTTTAAATCATAGACTTGTAAAATCCCGTAACAATGGAAACATCCTGATAATAGTAAGGTGCATTTCCGGACCTATCTTACGGTTTACTCTTGGTTTTGTAAAATCCCGCGAAAGAACCTATTTCTCGGTTTAAATTATAGAATTGTAAAATCCCGTGATGATGGAATCATCTTGGAGAAAGGAAAGCGTATCTCGGGGTCTTCTGATGCTTGTGTTATGGGTTCTGTTTCGAAGAAGGGATAAAAGGGTGTACTTCATGAATTGGGTGTTTGTTTGGATTGTCCTCATGGCAGTTTGGCTATTACAAGGTTTTACGGGGTTATGTGCTTTCAACCATGGTCGGGATGAAAACCATTATCAGAGTTCACTTAAAACGTCAAAGAAGGCTAGAGTTGAGCTTTTAACGTAAGATGTGACAACGGGGTTAATTCATATTATCTATTTGAGGTTGAAGTGAAATATCACGGCGGGTGTACTTAGTATCTAAAGGTATCGAGGATGGTTGGATGAAGATTCTTCAAGATCCTTGTTCGAGCTTATTATCAAAAATGAAGACTTGGAAATCTAGTTATTGTTGGGTGACTTTTACCTCTTCTTTTACCACTTGGGAATTGGGCTCTTATCACCTCAAAATAACTATCACTTAAAGGAGTTACATTGTAGTGCTCGATGTCACATTCAATTGTGGATTTTCAAGAGGTAATGTATGTCTTATACTTGATGGTTGGTTGGATGAAGAGTATAGAGTACGTAGAGATTCAATGGAGGATGAAGTCTCGGCACCGCTCTTTGTTATATATGTGCAAGTATAAGTCACGTGTTCGGGTTAGTTTACTTGAGGTCAAATTCATCATATTGGTTTATCTTCATCACCGTCACTACAAAGAGCCTCTTGAATGATAATGGGTTGATTACATGTTTTGCCAAGAGATGATGAAAAGAGAGATTATGACGTTTGAACACAACAGGTTCAAGCCTCGTACTCTAAAGAAAAGAAAAGTGTACGTTCAATGCGCTTTATCTTCAAAAGAAGAGAAATCTTCTTATGACGTATGAACACAACAGTTCATGCCTCGTACTCTAAAGAAAAGAAATGTACGCTTGATGCGCATTATCTTCGAAGAAGAAATCTTCTCATTATGACCATTCTCATCAACATGCTTCATACTTTTCCATGCGCTTGGTCATCAAGTGAACCGGCTACCATTGATTGTTTTCTTATTCCACTTGCTCAACTATAATGACGATGGCGACATCATGTGCAAATTTTATGGGAGAAGTGTGAATAGAATACTTTGGACAATTTCACTTATTTAGTCAAGAATGGCATATCCGTATGCAATTCTTGAGGGGAGAAGAAGTGTGAATTTTTGCATTGTTGATTGATATTTGAGAATATAAATGGTCATACGGCTCTAAACTCATGTAAGAACCGAGCTTCTTCTTATCGGGTCATCTTCACATGGAGCTTTTCTCTCTTCTAAGAGCCGTTGGTTGACATCTTCACTCGGATTGATGATTTTATCGACAAAGTGCTTCCGGTTAATGCTTCACGTATACATCAACATGATGATTCCGAACAATCTATCTGTTCTTGTTTGATGTGATTGGTAGTTTGGTGTTACCATCTTGTGTGTTCGTTGCGGCTGATTCTCGATTTCCTTGATGAACATCTTTACGTTCTTGTTTGATTGGGAGGATTTTAGTTAAGGGATTTGCAAGATGTAAGTTAATTGGGATGCTTTTGGTGCGATGCTTTTTGGTGTGAGTTGAAGATGTTAACTATCTATTCCCCAACCGCACAATCTTGAAGAAGGTCGAGTCTACGATCATTCTACATTTTCGCTACATGTTAGAAGACTAAAGATGAGTTGCATTTAAAGATCTAAAGACTTCTTCTTAACTGGCATTTATCAAACAGTTGTCGGTTTAGGGAGAGCACTAATTGGGAGAGAGTTATAAGTCGATTCAATCCCCAATTAGACTTGCTCATATTCTTTAGCGATGACTCCTCGAGACGTTGTTATTGACTATTTCACGTATTGGACATTTGACACAAGTTGATTACTTGAGTTAATCATTTATCACTTATTTGAGATTGAAGTTGACTTTCACAAAGGCGTGTTCTTATTTGATAACTTGCTCGGGCTTAAGAATTTGAGTTGAAGACTTGGTTTATCTAGTTACCAGCAATGAGGTGGATGGTTGAAGACCGTTAACTATCACTATTAGGAGTTACTTTGTTTTACTCAAGATCACACGCATATGACGGTGTGGATAATCGCAAGAGGTGTTAATGTCTCATACTTTGTTTGGGTAGTGAGTACTTAGAGATTTGCTTGAAGCATAAATTCTCTACACCGTTCTTCCATCATTAGGTGCAAGCTTAAGATACAAATGTGGGAAGTTGACTTCGGTTTCAAGTATGGTATAGCGGGTTTTCTTCTTCGATGGTCTCTTCAAATTGTCTACATAAGGGTTGATAAATTTAGTCGAGAGAGTCTTGACATGATGATTCTCACAAGAGTTCATGTGTTCTTCTCAACAAATTTCTAGTATACGGGCTTATAATGATTTGATGACTTTGAAGTGTCAAAACCATAAAGGGGAAGGAGACAAGCATCTAAGCGAGTAAACTTGATGAACTTAATTCTTCTAAGTGATTGAAGATATCCCGGAAGACAAATGTCATGACCGCAGAGAAACTCAAGGTTTTACTCATCAAGGCTTTTAGTGTTAGTATTTCAACTACGTGGGGAAGTGATGTTAGAAAGTTTCAAGATAAAAGAGGTACACTAGTGTGTGGTGATTTCGATGGTATCGCAATGATCGGGAGAGAGATTGTGTACATTGGGGATGCTCACTTGTTTCAATTGAGTGCTTAATCGATGATTCGAGATATAATCACTTATTCGGAGTTGACATCCGCAGAGATTGTCACCGCAGAGATAATCGATGACTTGGCTTGCTTCTTCAATGTTATCGCTTATTCATTCCTTGTGTATTGGTATACTTGGATACTTGAGCTTCATACACGATCATCGGGGAAGAAAAATGTGAACATGGGAGGTGTTTTCATTCCCTCATGATGTGTATTCGGAGAGCTCTTGGATATTGGTGTACTTGGTTCTTGAGCTTCATACACGATCATCGTGGAAGAAAAATGTGAACATGGGAGGTGTTTTCATTCCCTCATGATGTGTATTCGGAGAGTTCTTGAGCATTATACTAAGAGACGGATTGCATCATTTCAACTACTTGGGGAAGTGGTCTCTTGACAACCTTTTGGAATGGATTGCTTTAGACTTGAAAGGAAATGAAATTTGAGAAGATTATTTATGAGTGGGATGATACGTTGATGTTCTTCTATTGGATGATATAACCCGAATGGAGAATCTCGATTATCGTTCTTAAAAGGAGCAATGGATTTATGATAATGGTGTGCTTCTTCAGACACCTAGCTAAGGCAAGCTTGAAATAGAGCTTGAATCGCTCTTCTAATGGATTTTCGGTTTGGGGAAGCGCCAAAGTCTCTCTTCTCAAAGGCTCATGTTCTATCTTCAATGCAAGAGCCTCGGAAGCTTTGGTGGTGAATGTTCAGAGATGATGACTTCTATCTTCTACAATGGGGTGCTCGATATCCTTATCTCAAGACTCGTATCATCATCTTCTTTACTATATCATCTACTCTATCTTTGTAAATATTTTCAAAAAGCAAAATACAAAACTATAAAACCAACAAAACAAAATAGAAAATATAAAACCTTCAAAAATCCATAAAAATCGAAAAATTTCAAAAATACCAAAAATATGTTTTCTCTAGACATGTCTTCGTATCGATAACATCTACGGTCTTAGAAATGTCATTCAATAATGGCACGGGACCATAGATGAAGTTCGAGCAAGAGGTGTAAATATTCTTTTCTAAACATGTCTCAAAATATGGCTTACGCTTATTTGATCAGTAACCAGTGCTTAATTTATGGCTTGCGCTTATTTCAGATCTAACCCGTGCTTAAACCGTGGCTTGCTATTATTTCGATAGCAACCCGCTCTTCAAAGAAGGAAAGTGCTGCGCTAAACCTATTTTCAAAAATTTCGTGCACTTATCCTAAATCAAAATGAGGAAAGTATGTCGAAGGACTGCTGTTCCCACACAAATGTTTTTCCGTCTATAAATTCTTCGAAAAATATTTGTTGTTTTCAAAAATGGTGGTAAATGAGTTGCTTGTAAATCAATCGATTCGAGTTTTGTATTAATTTGAAAACTCAATCAATGACTTCAAAGCTTTTAAACCTTTTAGAAAATGAGTCATTGATTGAGGGGAGAATATTTTCAAATCTATATCATCTAACGAGATTATCTTAATCATCCTACTTGCTTATCTAAAAAATACAATTGCCTATGTTGAAGGACTAGGTTTCTAGGATGTGATTGTTAGGTTTAGATGATTAGAGTTTGATTAACACATAAACCCCATGCCTTATATGATCTGATTGTTATGTTGCATTGACTTTTATTAGTCGATTGTTGTTTGGGTGATGTCGACCACCATATATCTGTATGTATGTTCACTAACGTATGCAGATATCATGGATATAAGAATGTTCCGATCCGGATCCCACTAATGAAGATGATTGGATGCCGAAAGGAAAGGGTAACTATTTCTTGGGTTGACAAATGAAAATGGAGCTTAATTGGACTTCAATGGAAAGTTGGCATAAATGCAACGTAAGAGGTCTCACCGCATCGTGAGATGGTTTTCTTCAAGTGAATGAAGAAACGGAGCTTAATTTGACCTAAGTTGGCATTAAATGCAACGTATGAAGTCTCACCGCATCGCAGACGGTTTTCTTCCAAGCCATACGGCATCAACGAGCTTCTCAACCACCTAACGTATCTTTGTGCGAGGATACCATTTTTGAACAATTTTGAACTAATTTGAATTGTTTTGAAAATGGAAAAATATTGGTTTTGAAAATAAATTGGGCTAAATTTTGAAAATCACCGAACTTCTTTTATCAAAACCTAAGTCACTCAATTATCGACTACGGTCATCGATTGAGGGGAGAGTGATTTAAAATAAAATATTTTCAAACAATATATCTTCAAAAGAGTCCATTTTGTACAACAAAAGTGGTGATCTAAAGATTTAATGTTATGTCATGGTATGATTTTCTTTAAAACTCAAAGTCTTTCAAAATGAAATTTTTCTATTCTTGTTTGATTGTGAAATTGTTTTATTTTACTTAAAGATCTCTTAAAACTTTCATACCGACACTAACAATCTTTAATGTCTTAAAATGGTCCTTATCTATCATCTTTCAAAATTGAATCTTGCCACGTCTTTCCCAAATTTTTCTAAATGATTTAAATCGGTTGGGATCACAAATCTCAAATGGTTTGAAATTTCTGATCGGGGTAAAGATCGTGTTTTAAATCTCAAATCTATTTTAAATGGAATTGGTTTTAGTCCTTCAAAGGCACTCCTGCTCCATGTGCCAAACAATTTCAAATATACAATGCACATGTTGAGGAGGAGGATTTATCCAAAAAAAAAACCATGAGTATTTAAACAAGGCCACATTTTCTCCCATGTTTTCTAAACCTTATTAAATCACTTGGGATCCAAAATCTCAAAGGGTTTGATATTTTGATCGGGGAGAATTTGTGATTTAATAATGAAATTTGATAAAAGTTGATCGTTTTGATTTAATTGTGCAGTGCTTCTCTCATATGTGCTAAAAGCTTTGAATCTCAAAGCATATATTGAGGGGAGCTGTTAAGAAAAAGAACTATCGAGGTGCAAATGCTTTTATGTTTTAACATAAAGTACCTTGATTGAGTTTTCAAATGGTTTCTTAATGGCTCTTGTGATTGTGGATGTGCTTCAAATTAACTCTTGCCTCTATGTGATAAAATGATTTCAAATATCCTATGCACATATTGAGGGGAGAATTTACCAAAGAAAATCAAATGGCTTTTTCGTATGAAAATTGTGATCAAATAAAATATTTCAAAGTCCTCTTGCCTCCTTGTGCTAAACAATTTCTAAATCATACGCACATGTTGAGGGAGGTTTTCTAAATGATCAAAACTATTAGGGTACAAAATGCTTTGATCTCGTATCACAAGTACCTTGATTGTTTTTCCAAATGATTTTCAATTGGTTTCAAGTAAGAATGAACAATACCAAAAGACCGCCATTTTACTTTATGCATGGAGTTACAAGGATGGTAAGGTTAGGTATTTGTTCCCATGATCCGCCGAACCGGAGGGATCTTCCAGGACAATCCACTAGATAGTGTAGAGTCCTTAGGTATGATGAAAAATGAGAAAAATGAGAAATGGGAAGAGTGCGGATTAAGCAGCTAGCTAATCTTGGAATAAACCCAACAAGGTTCTAGTTATGAAGTCTCGGTAAGCAAGGGGGTTGAAGAATGAAAAAGAAATGAATATGAAAAGGGTGAAAAGAAATAGCCCTCCAACAATTCAACCTTAGGCGAATCCGGGTTCAATACATATGCTACTAGTGTTTACTAAGGTAACATCGGTATTGAAGACAAGACGTCATGGACCCGGTGGACGACCGCACTAAACTTCCCAAGCTACTCAAGTTCCTCTTAAAAGGACTTGTTTCATTCTCACGGGAACCTACATAATCTATCGACTTTCTCTTAGAGATTGTTGATATTGAAGAAGGAGACCTCTCCCTAGTCTCCGACACGAGAACCAAATGTGCACAATTGAGTCTAGAGCCAAGAGATCATCCACAATATCTCATTAGGACACAAAATTAATGAAAACTTGCTATTTCACACAATGTGGAAAGTAAGAATATATTAAGAGTCCTCGCATTATCCTTGTGGCTTTGCGTAACATCCGAGTGGTATGTAAAAGTATTCACAATGAAGATGGAAATCCTTCAGAGCCAACATCAAACAAGCTCTTGGTGGGTGACATGTGAGATCTTCTCGTAAGATCAAACTTGTGACAACCGGATAGAACGATGGGAGATTCAATCTTGAATCAACCTTGGTCCAGAAATGAATTGACAAATACTTTTGGAAAAACCGTTCGATGTGCAAATCTTCTTTCTCTAGCACGTCGAATGTGTATTCATTTTCATATTCAAAAGTATCTCGATTGAAAAATAATTTTTGAAAAATCGCTCAATGCGAATCTTCTTTTCGCTAGCACATCGAATGTGTATTCTTTCTCAAATATAAAAGTATTTTGATTGAAAATTGATCTTTCTCATAAAACCTTCATCGTGTTGCAAAACTCTTTCTTCAAGCAATACGCGATTGTTTTTCAAATCATTTTCATCAATCGGTGAATCTCAATTACCGTTCACTCACTCCGTGTTGTCTTCTTTGAGACGTTCGGTTTGAGAACGACTAGAACAATTGCGAAACCCCGTCAAGGAGATTCTTAGGAATCCTACCGATCACAGCGGTACTTGTCTTGATCAACGGGAACCGTGGGCGTGTACCTCAATTCAACGAAGTGGTCAAAGACACTTTCGTGTGTTTTATTGCTAACTGTTGTTTGCGGTACATTTGGACGGTTGCGGTGATCGAAATTGAGGAGTCAATCCAAAGCCGCATGCTCACAAAGATCCACACTTAATTGAAGAACTCATGGTGGTGCATATCTACATAACACGGCTCGATATTTCTATACTATGCTTCGCTACTGCTGCGCAAATATCATGAACCGAAGAAAGCTTCCGCTACTCGATGGAAAGATGTCATGATCCGTAAAGTGTGAGCATGTCGGTCCAAAAGTCACAACTTCACATGTTGGCAACACAATAAAGGGTGATCTAGAGATTTCTTGTGGTGATGATCTCAATGAAAGCTCAAGATCATCAAAGATGTGGATCGGACCAAAGACCTCCACTAAAAGTACAAATCTATGCGGACTTTGAAGAATCGCTACTAAAGCACAAAGATTGTGAAAGTGAAGAATTCAAGTCTCGAGCTCAAGAACAAAGTTAGAATAGAATGCTAGGATTCAAATGTAAAACATGGGGTGACCTACCTTAGGGGAGATTGTTAGGAATTAGAAAATTCCATAGTGAAGTGTCGGTCACCCCAAATATTATCTAGCATAAGTTAGCTCGTAGATTTGTCGTTAGTTACCTTATTTATTGTTTTATTAGTTAGTTATTAGTCTTGTTTAGCATAGTGCAACACCGTGGAGGAAGGACGGGTCTTTACCCACCAGATCCACGATCCACAGGTCCGATAGGAGGTCGGTAGTTTGTAACTATAAATACCCCTTCCATCTATGGAAGGGTGGGGCTTCATTTTAATCTAATCTTTCCTTTGTGTAAACCTCTAGCAAGAACACCCTCTCTCTCTACTAACTATCTAACTATGGCAAACATGTATTTTGATCATCCAAGACCACCCGAATCATCAACACAATAAAATAACGATCCTACATGACCTCTTTCAGGGATTGGAAAAGATTGGATATCCAACTGATCGAACATTCACTTTTTGGAAGAGTCATTTTACGCCACAATGGCGTTTCCTTGTGCATCATATTTTACATTGTATGAGCTCTAAAAGTGGTGGATGGGATCAATTTGGAAGCAATATAGCTTCGCATTGGTCATCTCTCCACCGCGACTCTTCAATTTTTCAAAAATGATTTTTGATGCCATGGTTGCTAATTCCAAGAATAAGAAAAAGTTTTGATGTACCCAAGATTTTTGCAAATGATCTTAAATGTTGAAACGACAAGCAAACATCCTTACATTGCTCTCCCTTTCACTAAAAAGATATTTGGTAATATGAAAAGGGGTTTTGAAGGGGCACACAAGCCACTTTTATCTCGCTATGTTGCCTTACATTGCTCACGACCTCGAAGGTACATCTACATCTGCTCCATCTCCCATCGCTACATCGAAGCTCAGCTCAACCTACATCCGAACACGAAAAACAGAGTTTCAACAGAGGACACCAACACCCCACCACCTTCACCTTCACCATAAGGAAGAACCACCGGTGATTCCTCAACCACAACCTCCAACACCCACTACTGAGTAGAACCCGCCTTATCTATGGAAGATCTACTTCAACCGGTTCCACAACCGATTTCAAGGGTTGATGAGTTGGAGAAAAATTGAAGAAGACCAAGAAGTCACTGGGGACTACTCGCAAAAGAGTTAAGAAATTGGAGGAAATTTAAGCAGACGGGGATAGACATTACAGACTCGGAAGGTGAGGAATCCTCGAGGAAACTCAAATTAGTTCTCAAGGATTGGAAGCAACAAATCTTGGTTAAGAATTTAAGTCACAAGAAATCCTTTAAGAAGAGACGGATAAAGAAGTCGCAAGTTCTAGTGGAGTGGATAAGTCCGGTGGTCTTTGAAATTAAATCGCTTCGATGAAGATTTTAATACTAAGCTTTGATCTTTGAAGTTAATACTAGTAATTGAACATATTAACCATGGTAGTGATCCGTAGTCTTGGTGAGGAGTTTGTGCATAAGGAAGGCAAAGGAATAGTGCAAGAATCCTCACGAGCCGTGAAGACCAAAAGCAACTCATGAGAGGAAGCTAGCTTAGCCGAGATTGCTAGGATTCAAGCGGAGGATGCGGTGAAGAAGCTAAGCGTCAGAATCTTCTCGAGCCGGTGAAGACCAAAAGCAACTCATCAAGAGGAAGCTAACTTAGCCGAGATTGCTTGGATAGGTCAAGAAGCTAAACGTCGTAACAAACAAGGGATGATGAGTGATTGCCAAAAGTCCGCAGGAGGAACCACAATTAATCAAGAACAAATGAAAAGGAAAGGCGAAATTGAGGAATCGCCAAATTCTACATCGATGAAGAATGGGATACTATAAAGGCGAATATTAGTAAACAGAGATATCCTTCCGATATTGGCGGAGAAGACTATGCAAGTAAAATGGTTGAGATAATTAATGAGAAGAAGAGGCTTCTCGAGAGCGAGACAAAGAGAAAGGATGAATGGACCATTGACCAAATCGAGCAAAGGGATTATATGATCCACTACGTCAAAAATCAAGGGAATCGTACACGGAAGTTGAGCCGCTTAAGGAAATTGAAGAATGATGAACTAAAAGCGAAATTTAAAAAGTAATGTACCAAAATAAAAATTTATTCCAATGGATTCGAGTTGGAAGCTTCAACGCTTAAAAGGAAGGTTACAATCTTCAACCAAAGGATGCTAAGAAGCACAAGATTGCAGAGATCGAAAAGGTTCTTGGTGAAAAACTTGGTGATAAGCCAAAACCAGTAAAGAAAGAGGAGGAAGGCGAGGTTAAGCAACCGTTTTGAATATGACAAGGAAGAAATCCTTTGGAAAGAAAGGAGTGAAAAGGATAAGACAAATGTTAAGAAGGAAGTGGAAGAGTACATGAAGGGTAAGGTTGATGAACCGTCATCGGAAGAGTTTACCATGGGCTCCATTCCTGCTGAGTTCACACTTCACTAAGATTGCAAAGGTTCGATCATCAAAAATGGGAAAAAGGTAGTTTACACGATAGTAAGGGAAAATCACACGATACTATATATGTGAACTTTCCGGTTTATTGAGTGATTTGTCCAGGATGATTTGAAGACCATGTACCGGTGATGATGGAGAAGCATGGTGACGAGAGACCAAGAGGAATATGAAAGAGTCCTTTGGGGTGAATTGAAGACCATGTTTGAGACACCGATCTTGATGATGAAATGTGGGCGGCTGTCAAGAACAAGTGATCGATGGAGATATTTCCACACTTGTCGTGCACACTGTTTGGAATTAGAAACCGCAATTCTTTATATGCTTCTGATGGAGTATCCACTTCCAAACAAGATTTTGCAGGCTATGCTTGAGAAGAAGCTTTTGGTGAAAGAAAGGATGATGCATGCTATCGACTTTTGAGGTTAATTGAATCAAAAGCTCAACAAAGAATATCTTGGCGAGATAATGATTAAGTCCGGTAGTATTCGTAGTTAGTTCTGCATTATGAAAAACATAATAGTTTATTAGAGTTTAGGGAAGGCATATGTACGCGTGAGATATCTTAGGAAGAGATATATATATCCTTCTACACGTTTTGTATACTAGGTTTTCCTAAGTGTATAAAGGAACCCTAAAGTATAGTGAAATGAACTTGTACTTAGACGAATAGAAATATTAATAAAATAAGTTTATTAGTGAAATAGTATTTGTGTTCTTCTTGCTTGTTGTTAAGATTCCGCATTAACAATCAAGTACTCATTGTTAAAGAGTTCTTCATATATATAATTAGTTTGGATTTATCCAAGTTTAGTATATTGTGGTGTTGCACAAGTGTTAATGTGTGTGCATATCAATGTGACTATAAAAGCCATCACCTACAAACCCACATTTTCATTAACAACTGAATAAATGCAACAAACTTGACCATATGGTGTTTAAAGTGAAGAAACGTGTATTTTTGTGACTATTAATTATCCAATGGCCACATCAAATTTATGTTTGTGTGGCCTTTTCTAACATTTAGTCGCACAAAGAATGTTTGTTTTGGGTATTTAGTCACATACAATTTATCATAAAGTGGCTAAAAGTGTGAATAAGTGTGACCATATGTTGTTTCAAGTGAAGAAATGTGTGTTTGTGTGACTATTGATCATCCAATGGCCACTTGAATTTTATGTTTGTGTGGCCTTTTGTAACATTTAGTCACACAAAGCATGTTTGTTTTGGGTATTTAGTCACATACAATTACTCATAAAGTGGCTAAAAGTGTTAATAAGTGTGACCATATGGTGTTTCAAGTGAAGAAAGGTGTATTTTGTGTGACTATTGATCATCCAATGGCCACATGAATTTTATGTTTGTGTGGCCTTTTCTAACATTTAGTCACACAAAGCATGTTTGTTTTGGGTATTTAGTCACATACAATTAACCATAAAGTGGCTAAAAGTGTTAATAAGTGTGACCATATGGTGTTTAAAGTGAGGAAACGTGTATTTTGAGTGACTATTCATCATCCAATGGCCACATATTAAGTTACGTGACCATATGTCTTGGATTTTGGCTACACTTGAATAATATGTGTGACAAAGCGTTTAGTGTGACCATATATGGCATTTTGTCACGGTGTTAGTAGCAAATGTGACTTTATAGATTAGCTTCGGCAAGCTAACACAAACTAAACTTTAAACACACATATTAACTTACGTGAACATATGTCTTGGATTTTGGCTACACTTAACGAATGTGTGACAAAACATTTAGTGTGACCATATATGGCTTTTGGTCACAGTGTTCAAGTGTGTGACATATATTTGTCACTATTTATATGTATATCGTGACTAATGCTTCAACCTTACTTTTCATTTTTCACTTGTTCCAATTTCGGATGTGGCTAAAGAGTTGGCAAAACATATCACCACCCTTAAATAATGTGTGACAAAACTTGACTCTATGATTTAGACACACAAAAATTACTTCATGTGACTAACGCATCAAGGTTACTTGTATTTGTCACGCGTTCCAAATTCATATGTGGCTAAATGATGCGAAACAAAATCACGGATACCTTTAGCCACACAACGCTCAATTGTGTGGCGATCTGATTCTAATGGTCACACAATTAAAATTTTCATGTGTGACTAATTAGTACATGTTGTCAATTTTCATACCTTGACCACACAAATATGCGAATGTGTGTTGTTCCATTTCGACCATGCGTGACCAAATCCCGTTTTGTACTAGTGAATAAAGTATGGATATAAGCATACCTTATGTTGATCTGACATCAGAGTTAGACCCTGTCCTTTTGTACAACCCAAGTCTCCTTCAAGCAACTCCAAAAACCAGCTCCAATTATCCTTGTATTCAACATTAACCACTGCCCAAGCAACTGGGTAAATGTGGTTATTTCCATCTCTTCCAATAGCAATTACTCTCCTACACCCAGCCTTCCAACCATCTGCTAGTCCAGCAAAGCACACATAAAACCTATCAAAGTAGGTTTTCTGATCAGGATTGACAGTCACTCCTAATTTCACAGTGGACCCAGGATTGGAATCTAAAATTGCTCTTCCATATGATCTCAGCAAGGCATAATGCTCATCAATTGATTTCTCATACTCTGTCAAAGCAAACTTCTTTGCATTTGTACAATGATTTGGGGTTACCTTACACTTATATTTTTTTCATCACTAGGTCAGCTATAGCAAATAACTTAATATCAGGGTTAGCCCTAATCTTATTACCAAATACTCTTCCTATCCACTCATAGTTGACTAATGAACCAAATTGGAAATTCCTAACACATGTATGTTCATCATTTAAAGACTCTATCTGAAAAGTTTTCTCATTAGTCATCCACCTAGCATAACATCTCCAAGGACAAGAAGGTAATTCATCTGTAGTAACCCTAGGATATCTAATATTCTTCCTTTGTTTACCTTTATCGGGATCAACCAACTTTGGTGGTCTCTGCTCACATTTGCCACAACCATCTTACCATTACTCCTCTCATACCACAAAGAAATACCATTAGCCAATGCATAGTAGGTTAGACCCTATTTAAACTTATCAATATTAAACACTTTTCACCAACCTGCATTACAAATAGAACAAATGTTTATAACCAAAAATTTAAACAATATCACAAGTTCAAAAGTAGAACCATACCTTTGGATGCCTCGGTCTCCAAAGACTACTTTCATCATAGACCGGATACCTATCAGCGACTTTTTCCACACAAATAAAAGGATCTTTAGGTACAGTGTGTTTGGTGTGATAGTAGCCTTCTCATCAAATTATTCATGAACAAATCATGTTCAATCATAATCTCACTTCTATGATTATCGGCAGTCACAGTGTTTTCGATGAGTTGGTTCACTCATTTACGGCATAGACTCGACTTTCTTCCTCTCATTAGCTTTGATCCTTTTTCTAAGTTCAATCAACTCTTCTTCATCGGACCGAGATAGTCAACCGATTTATCCGAAGCATAGCCACTATCATTGTCACTATCAAACTCGATATCATAATCAACATTTGTTTCATCCTCTCTAACCTTCCTTTTGCCCTTATCAACACTTACATTCCTAGTATCATCACGCTCTACACTAGTCCTAGTATCATCACCCTTGCACTAGGCCTCCTCAATCTTACCAGCCTCATGGATCTTGCAACCGCACTTCATGTGCAACTTGTTCTCTTTGCTCTGAGGTTGTTCTTGAGTTTGATCTTCTTACTCGCATGTTTTCAATTGCACTAGTCCTTGTATGATCACCCCTGTTTCGTTAACCTTCCTTTTGCCCTTATCAACATTTACATATTGAACCTCCATCTCACCCAATTAACCAACTCATCTCTTGAAAATCATTGCAATACCTCTTTTGGGAGGGCCTTTTCTTTAAAACAGAGGCATCCATAAAAGTGGTATCTGCTGACCTAAATACTCGACGGATCCATATCTAAGTGATCAAAATAAAGATCAAGCCTACCAAACAACTCAAAGAACATCAAACATGTATGCTATTTCCTTATCATTACTTACTCTAACTAAACCTTTGTCTAATTCAAGATTTGGAACTTTGTAATACAAACCTTGAAAGTAGTTAGCGACTTTTTCTTCCAAGAATTGACAAATGGTTTATAGGGCATCCTTGTAGCACCATATTAAGAATCACCCCATCAACAAACCTTGAAAGTAGTTAGCGACTTTTCTTCCAAGTCACCATGAATAGTGTCGCTTTTCCTCACTCTCAAAGGTATAATCTTTGTGTGTTTTTTAGGTGTTTTTAGTGCGTGTTTTGTTTTTATAGATATTTGATTGATGAATTGTGCATATGTAAAAAATGGTGTATGAGACGACCGTCGTGGAATAAGTCTCGGGGTTTGTGGACTTCTTAAGTGGATTGGGAAGAAGTAAGTACCTTTAACATCAACTAGTGACTTGCCCATTTTGTCTCCACTAAACTTGTATAAGCTCGAAATCAAATAAGCTCATAAGCTCACAAATAAGCTTAAACAAACACTCACATAGTATGATTTGTGGTTTTTGTTAGTTTTGAAGTGTTACTATGTTGTTTTGACTTTTATGTGATTAAAGGTTGATTTATTTGATGATGATGATGTAAAGATTCTTCATGTGTTTTATGTTTTGATCATTTTTACGCTTTTTGTATGAGGGTGTATGGTGTGACATACTTTTTATAGCTTTTGATTGATCCGTATTGTTTGTTTTAGGTGATTTGTCGATTTCTTGGACTATTTAGGTTACGAGTTTGTTAAGAAGGATTTAGTGAAGTATGTCGTCGAGATCGCCTAAAGCGTTAGAGCTACAAATGGGAAGGGCGCGTTACCTCCACAAGTGACATTTGCTAGGAGGACTAGTTCGGGTCGATATGTGAACTACTCGAGAAGATCTCGATAGCGAAATAGGAATCTTGAGTTTGCGAAGGATGTCCTCAAAGATGGATAGGCGCTACATATCAACTCTAGTTAGGAGTCAAGCAGGGAGTTTGATCATAACCGTTGGTTATTTGAGACAAAGGGGACTTACAGGATTATGGTAATGCTTTATGGCCAAAAGATGAAGACTTAAGTGGCGATAATAAAACAGTGTGTTGGGTGAACAACTTGAGCTTCTTAATAAGCCTTGAGGCCCTTACTAAGTAAACTCAATATACCGCTTTGCTATTATAAGTCCTTATCGGTATGTACATTGCAACCTAATTTTAGTATTTTGTTATGAATGACTTATTGATATGGTATACATCTTTTGAGGCACTATATGTTGCCTTTTTGTGCGGCGTTTATATTACATTAGCATAGTTATGCAAGAAATGTATGCCATCTATTTGCTTTATATTAGGCATGGTCAATATAATTTTCCGTCTATTACAATTCCTAGTATTAGAGGTGGTGAAATGGATGGATTGTGTAACATTTACTTTGCCTAAAATCCTACTTTTTAGAATATAAATAGTGTGTAAATTGTTTTTAAAAAAGAATCGATGAAGTTTACTCTAGTACTTTTAAGACATTCGACTTCTCATAAATCATATTTAATGCATGAGTCTGTTTAAACATTTTCCATGTATATTTGAAATTATGTTTTTATGATCGACTTCCATGTCTAATTGCTATATCATGTATGCGGGCTCTTTGCCTTGATTCATTTAGTGGTTCTTGGACTATTTCTTCATTGGAGAATTACTCACCCTAATGAAGATGCAATATAGCTCGTATATGTCTTTGTTGATGTCTTTGTTTCTCTGACGGATCCGGAAAAGGAACCACCTTTGGTCACCGCAAACACCATTTTGTCGATTCTTCTTCTTGATTACCACGATGATAAGTCGTCTTGTTATGTTTCGATGATGGCGGTGCTCTTTTAACCTTTGAAGCAATGGCAGAAGCAACAAGTTTTGCTAATTTGTGGGTGCCGTTTTGTCGTAAACATAAAATTGAGCCTAGAAATCCTGAATCATACTTTAGTTTGAAAAAAGATCCGTTTAAGAACAAGGGGTGAGACAGGATTTTGTTTAGGATCGGAGATGCGTTAAGCGTGAATATGATGAGTTTAAGGTTCGGATTAATGGGCTTCCTGATTCGATTAGGAGACGTTCTGATGCTTATAATGCTCGAGAAGAAATTAAAGCTAAGAAGCTTCAAAGGAGACTGGCGGTGATTAACTTTGCAACCCGTGAAGATCCCAAAGGCAACGTGGATGGTGATGCTACTCATTGGTGGGTACTTGGATGATACCGTCCCCCGAACACTCGAAGGTGATCATCTTGGCATCATCTGAGTTAGTTATTATGAAATTTTGTTTTTTGTGATATTGATTTCAAATTTTAAGTTGAGACTATTGTGTTTGATGGGTGGGTTTGTTTACGATCAATTTTCTTATGAGCAGGCTCGCTTTAAAATTGCTCAATGTTTAGATTATTACAAAATAATGAATCTAAAAAAATCATGTTTGACACACTATCTAATAAACAATTGATAGTTTGAAACACCGTCTTTTAGTCGACGTAAGCTACCCCATTGACGCTTATTGAAATGACACATTTGATGTAAACTGTTTACATCTACTTGGTTCCAAATAGCGGTGATTGATATTAATGCTTGCTCAGTAACTTGCGGTGATCTTTGAAACCACTAGTGATGATCCACTACAGCACGGATGATGCGGGCTCTCGATGGTCTGCAAGGCCCAATTTATGTTGGGACTAGGACCTTATTTCGCGGAACTGCAAAGACTACGAGACGGGTTGCAGTTGTTGTTTTGGTAAGCGCAAGAAAAGCTCGGTTTCTTACGCACTGATGATAACAAGGCTTTGAGAAGGGGAGACTCGGATGATGATGAAATGGATCTATACTCATTCCCTAAGAAGTTTGTTCTTGCTTCTCTCGACGACTCATGGTGCTTTTATGACCTACCATCGGCAACAAATAAGCGCTTAGAGTTTTAGCGATGTCGGATAGGTAGTAGTATGTTGATTGTATCTCTGATTGGGATTGTCCAATTCAGTAGTATGTTTATGTGATTGTAATATGTTTGGTATTAATATATAATCAATTTTCCAGGTTTTGTTGAAATTTATTTTTTGCAATTGTCTACTTGATAATATTGCATACTAGTTCATTCTTTCATTCTATGGTGATGGTTAATTTTAGAGAGAGAAGCAGAAATTTAGAGAGAGAAGCAGGAAAAAGAGATAAAGGGAGGGTGGTGGTGGTGATGGTATAATTTTATTGATTAAATACACCGTTAGTCCCTAAGGTTGTACCAGCCTTACCACCAAAATAATTAACCAAAACAATGAAATGACAAATTTGCCCTCATGTGCAAGGCACATGGGGAAAATAACGGTCCTTGACTAACGGCAAATGGTCAAAGGGACTTGTAGCGAGTGAAAACCTTGAAATAGGGACCCCGACGATGAATATGCCGGTTTAGTCCCATCGCGATCCTCCGCTACAAGTTTAGGGACCAACGGTGTATTTTAGTCTTATAAATATTTAGCTATAAGTATATGAACTACAATCATCAATATGAACTACAATCATCAATAGGGTGTCCGTGAGATAATTGTATCCTTAAACAAGAGGTTGACAAAATGAATGCTCAATTGAGCACATATAACCCTACAAGATGGAACAATTTGGTTCCCATAAAGGTTTTTATAAACTCTTGGCGGATTTTGAATGAAAGACTCTCAACACATTTAGATCTAGACAAGCGAGGATTGGCGTAAATTACATTAGAAAATTAGTTAGCAAAAGTGACTTTTGACCAACTTTGAATACAATTATCTATATGTATGTGACATATATAAATAATAGTTTGTAGGTTCACGTTCACCTTGAAAAGATTAATTTTTTAAGCAATATCTATCACTATGACTTTTTTGCGTTAAGCACGGTCGGCCCCTTTAACTAAAAATCGTGGCTCCATACTATGACATAAACGTGAACTTGGGTAACATGAGCTCGTAACACGAGTTATGGAACTAATTACTTGTCGTAATATGATCATGATTATCACAAAGTACATATCATATCTTCTTGATAACGCTACACGCGTCGTTCGGGGTCAAAGGAACTTCCTTTTAAATCGAGCAAGTTTTTCAACACCCTAGGCGATGAACCTAATCGTTGTAGTGTAGTATTAGGGTAAGCCACGGAATTGATATCGTTCTCTGGGGAATAGGAATGCTAGTGAGGAGTTACTACGCTAAGGTTGGGGTTGAGGAAGATTATTTTTATCTTTTATGTTTTTAGGAAATGGAAAGGTACGAATCTTGGGGTTTGGATTTGGGGTTGGTATTTCTACCGATTACTCTATTATCTAATTATCTAATTAACTAAGGTGAGGGTAGTCTATGTCTAATTATTGTGTGCTCGTATGATGGTTTAAAGATGTGTTTACTTAGGTTTTATTACTCCTTAATTATCTCCTATTGATGGTTGAATTGTCACGTCCTTATTCTTAATTGCGTTGTGTGTCTAAGGTCGTAGGGTATGCATTTATCCTAACTCTTTGAAACTACCAAAGGGTCTCGTCTACAAAATCTCTAGGATTTATAAACTCTAACTCTAAGGTACTCTTTGGATGGTTTAGCCTACAACTACTCTAGGTGTTATAGTCTAAGGTTCACAAAGATTAATCAAGCATTAACTACACAACGAATGACCTATCGCATTACT
This sequence comes from Chrysanthemum lavandulifolium, assembly GCA_022545495.1. NCBI lineage: Eukaryota > Viridiplantae > Streptophyta > Magnoliopsida > Asterales > Asteraceae > Chrysanthemum > Chrysanthemum lavandulifolium. The sequence continues at coordinate 284,932,733 of CM040242.1, read as the reverse complement.
AGATCATTAACAATTAAGATAAGAGACAACCAATCAATATTCAATAGTTAAGTTTCATATTCCTAAGCAAACACACAAGTAAATTAGCGGGACATGGAGAACATGCAAGCATACACACAAATAATTGAAGACATAATTGAATTAATGAAGTAAAGCACTTATCTTGGTGTAAGATAGGGTTTGGAACCCTAAAATCTTGTACAAAACAGACCTTGGTTCGGTTTAGGTTTTACTCCAAAGACTACACACTTAAAAGCGAAAAATTCGGATTCTATATATAAGATTACATTCGCGACGGCGTCACCTTATGATTTGTGGCGCCGTCGGGTCGCCGTCATTAGGGTTTCGTCTTGGCCACGTTAGTCTTGCGGCGGCGTCACCTTATGCTTGTGACGCCATCCTCTTGACCTCGGCGCCGTCTGGATCAAATCTAGGCCGTGCGAGTTGCGACGACCTACTCTTTTAAAGCTGACACCGTCACTTGTAAATAAGCAATTTGGCTCTTGAGCCGTCACAAAAGTGCTCGACGGCGTCATGATAACACTGACGCCGTCCCTTGTATTTCAAAGACTTGAGTGTCTCGATTCTTGACTTTGGCCATTTTCTTCGATATCCGCCTTTTCATCCAAATAAGTGTCATTCCAGCAATTTGCCTTCAAGAGACCTAAAAAGTGAAAAGGAGCGATATTAAGTAATAACGGATACAAAAGTGATCAAATAAGGGCTTAAACGACCCTCAAAAGGTACATTTAAAACCTTATCAAATATCCCTACACTTGGTATTTGCTTGTCCTCAAGCAAATGTGCTTTAACCAATTAATTTATAAGTTAGGGGTCATGAAGCATTGGTTTAAAACAATCCACAACACATATAAGCCCATAAAAGTCATAACAAGCACGAAAATTACATACTAGCACCTCACATGGGGTGTTTGGGTACTCGCATCTCTCGGTGTATATGAAATATAACAAGTTGGAAATGGAAGATAAACACTCATTAACCGGTCCTAGTACATAGATTACCATAGGCTTGAGACTAGATCAAACCTCCATCGCTTTGGCGTAAGCACCTAGGAAAGACTATCAAAGAGGTCTTTTAAAGGGTTGTAATGTTAGGCTTACGGTAGGGAAACAAAGGGTTTGGTGGGATAGGCTATTTAGTGGTGGCAAGTCAAAAATCTTTATGTTACAAGCATACGAAGAATGGCGTTGCTAAGCCAAGACTCGACACTCTAAACTCTAGATAACTGAAACACACAAACATAAATTTAAAGGATAGATGTAGGATGGTAGCCCTTTTTTTTTTTTTTTTCAACTTTTTTTTTTTTTCTCTACACTTTTTTTTTTTAACTCTACCATCCTCTATGGTAACATCAAAATGATAGGGATTTATAGGCACATCCCTACACTTGAGTTTTATTACTCTAACACTAATTTGACCCAAATTGAAAAGATCAAAACACTTGGAGTACATTATTAAGCAAATAAAGGGAATTTGAATTTAACGTTCCCTTCCGTCATTTCATAAACTTTAACTTTTCCATGAGTCCCAATCGTCCCAAAGCGTATACAAAGGATATGACTCGACTTAGCAACTCATGCAAGCAACTAGATAATTGAACTAAGGGTTTTAGGGTGATAACAATAATGCACTAAAAGTGAGTGCATACAAGGTAGGCTAAGGCGATTTGGGTGTACATTTGGGGTGGGGTGTAAACAATGCTCTTCATTGATATTCGGAAAAACCGAAACATCACGAGAACCGCGAAAAGGATAGGCTCGAGGGGTTAACTAGGGTATCGTGTACTAAAGATGAGTACAACGCAAAGGTGTGGGGAATTACTCAACCGATGTGGAAGAAGTAATTATATTACGGGTATCAAACAAGGGTTATCCTAATGCCTCTTATCATTTAGTTATTCCTAACTACACAAGTGTAGTCTTACTAGCGATCTCGGGATGCATCACAAAACAAGTTCTAGAATCTATTATACTACCGGTTCACACACTAAGCATTAAAGATGAATGCTTTAATTCCTACTAATCTAAGGGTGATCCTCGCATTTTGGGTGGAATTTAGGTGGTAAAGGGTTTTGTGCTAGTCATGTAACTTCCTATCCATGAGACGCTTTTGTTAAGACTAATGGCCCACTCCTATATGTCATGAAAATTTTAAATTTGGTGCCAAAATTACCCTAACCGACATTTTCTCATGGTTTATTACACAAATACAATTGGACAAAGCAAATAATCAAGGATAAGCATAGTTTCAAAGTTCCGTTTTATTTTCCTCCCTACACTTAAAGCGAACATTGTCCCCAATGTTCCCGAAAGTATCAAAGTTATGATAATAGAAGGTAATAAAAAGCGAAAAAACTAATACTCCCACGATTAGCTCGGTAGGATCCGTGTGTGAAGTATTGGTTAAATCCTTTCCAAGAAGAATATATGCGTGAAAAGCTCCTTCCAACCTTATGTATCTTCTTCTTGATAAATAAAACACACACTTGAAGAAAACAAACGAAACCTTCGCGTAAAATCGGTAATAATATATATAAGACTCTACTAAACTAGGATATAATGCTTGTGGAATGGATGTTTACAAATTTTGGAAAATTAAGACACGGAAAATTCCAAAATTTATAAGTAGCTCGAAAATGAGAAAAAATAATCATTTGTTTTACTCCTTCCCGACGCCGTCGAGTTGCGATCTGATGCCGTCGGTTATCGACAAAAAGCGGTGCGATTTTACGGAAAAATTCGGAAAATTTACATCTTTAAAATCGGAAAAATTTTACGCAAAACATCCATTATGACTCGATACAAGCATTTGACTCGAACAAACACACATGTATATCTTTTAATTAATTGAAATTCTCATGTTTACGTTTCTTTTGAAACGTGTGTAATCCTCCTACACTTATCCTTTATGTAAAATACCTTTATATGTAATTAAGATGAGGTTAAAGACAAAATAAAGCATTTTACAAATTTAAACATGAGAATAAACAATCAATAAAAGATATCGACACACAAATAAAATGAAAAACAAATACACATGGGTTGCCTCCCAAGAAGCGCTTGTTTTGTTCGAGTCACGAGCTTGACTCTACCCTTATTTAACGGATAAAGGGAGGTTTTCCTACACTTAAGCTTAAGTGCGGGTGATAGTAGCGATACACACCCTTAGGGTGGAAATTTGCTACGTGAGGAGAGGGTGATGGGTGATTTATATGCTCAAAGGGTGTGCTCCATTCATTATAACCTTACCTAATTCTATTGGTGTAGCGGGTGAATCAAATCTCTCTCCTAAAATGGATCATCTTCTATCAACTTCAAAAGATTCTTAGTTAAGGATCCATCTTGACCTAATAAACCGGTTTAAACCCATAATGTTTCTTGTTATCAACCATGAATGGGTGATATAAGTGTGTAAGGTCATGGGTTACTCTATATTAGCTTCCACTCTACATGGCCTAGAGTCTACCACCTTTATCAAGCAACTACCGGACTATTTATTTTGATGGGTGGATTGGGGCCTAATTCAATTCAAGATTCACATCTAAAGGCGGAAAATTGGGTAAGGTTTTTGGTTGAGGCTCCGGTTCATCAAAATTAGGAACTTTCCTAGGACTAAGAGAGGTCATGACAACAAGCATCTAAACCTACATTCTCTAGTGGCGTTTGGTCCAAAGGTTCTATATCAATCGGGGTTCCTATAGTCTCTTCTACTTCTTAGGGTAAGTTATAGGCGATGTGTGTTCCTCAGTGATGGTAGGGCTTGTGGGCTTGGGTTTCCACCTCATTCTCCATTATATCTAGATCTCCTAAATGTTCATCATGTGTTTTAGTATGATCTAACCCAAATACACTCTAAGTATCTCAAATCCTTCTTTAGCCATTTCAAATTCTTGGTCCGATTCATAAGAATTGTTCTCAAAAACTTGACTACTATGTTCTATTTGCCTAAAGGATTCCTCATGTATATGTTTTGAAATCTATCCACACATCAACTAGGCAATTCAACTAACCATCTCACAATCTTGTTCGGGTTTAGGTTCCATGTTCTTAAAAACTAGGTCTTTTTATCATGATGCCTAAGGTTAGATAAATCCTCCTTATCCATTTCCTCAAGTTGTGACAACCGATGGTTTATGCTTAGGAGGCTTTTCTCAAAATTTTCGGAGGGTCTCACTAAAAGGAGTTGATTCTAACAATGATCATTGAATAGAAGCCACACAAGCACAAAATTTATCAAATCCATCCAACCTTACACCCGTCTCCTTTTGGATATCTCTAAGATCACTCACAAATTCATTAGAACAATAAAACCAATCCAATCTGCGAAATTCAATTGTTCCTCATTTGTTAATGATTCAAATGCAATTTCACTTGCCATAGCGACAAATGAAAAGGGTTTCTGAACACAAACACAAAGAAGGGGATAGACTACAAGGAAGCTAAAAATGGGAAAAAATTACTTGATAGGAATCAAGCAAGGAAACCTAAGCGAGGTGGACTCTAACTAGCTATTCTATTCCCGGCGGCGGCGCCAAAAACTTGATAACGCTACACGCGTCGTTCGGGGTCAAAGGAACTTCCTTTTAAATCGAGCAAGTTTTTCAACACCCTAGGCGATGAACCTAATCGTTGTAGTGTAGTATTAGGGTAAGCCACGGAATTGATATCGTTCTCTGGGGAATAGGAATGCTAGTGAGGAGTTACTACGCTAAGGTTGGGGTTGAGGAAGATTATTTTTATCTTTTATGTTTTTAGGAAATGGAAATGTACGAATCTCGGGGTTTGGATTTGGGGGTTGGTATTTCTACCGATTACTCTACTTATCTAATTATCTAATTAACTAAGGTGAGGGTAGTCTATGTCTAATTATTGTGTGCTCGTATGATGGTTTAAAGATGTGTTTACTTAGGTTTTATTACTCCTTAATTATCTCCTATTGATGGTTGAATTGTCACGTCCTTATTCTTAATTGCGTTGTGTGTCTAAGGTCGTAGGGTATGCGTTTATCCCTAACTCTTTGAAACTACCAAAGGGTCTCGTCTACAAAATCTCTAGGATTTATAAACTCTAACTCTAAGGTACTCTTTGGATGGTTTAGCCTACAACTACTCTAGGTGTTATAGTCTAAGGTTCACAAAGATTAATCAAGCATTAACTACACAACGAATGACCTATCGCATTACTAGATCATTAACAATTAAGATAAGAGACAACCAATCAATATTCAATAGTTAAGTTTCATATTCCTAAGCAAACACACAAGTAAATTAGCGGGACATGGAGAACATGCAAGCATACACACAAATAATTGAAGACATAATTGAATTAATGAAGTAAAGCACTTATCTTGGTGTAAGATAGGGTTTGGAACCCTAAAATCTTGTACAAGACGACCTTGGTTCGGTTTAGGTTTTACTCCAAAAGACTACACACTTAAAAGCGAAAAATTCGGATTCTATATATAAGATTACATTCGCGGCGTCACCTTATGATTTGTGGCGCCGTCGGTCGCCGTCATTAGGGTTTCGTCTTGGCGCGTTAGTCTTGCGGCGGCGTCACCTTATGCTTGTGACGCCGTCCTCTTGACCTCGGCGCCGTCGGGATCAAATCTAGGCCGTTTGAGTTGCGACGACCTACTCTTTTAAAGCGACACCGTCACTTGTAAATAAGCAATTTGGCTCTTGAGTCGTCACAAAAATGCTACGATGGCGTCATGAGATAACACTGACGCCGTCCCTTATATTTTAGCGACTTGAGTGTCTCGATTCTTGACTTTGGCCATTTTCTTCGTATATCCGCGCCTTTTCGTCCAAATAAGTGTCATTCCAGCAATTTGCCTTCAAGAGACCTAAAAGTGAAAAGGAACGATATTAAGTAATAACGGATACAAAAGTGATCAAATAAGGGCTTAAATGACCCTCAAAAACCTTATCGGTACATTTCAAAAACCTTATCAACACAACTCCACTTTTAGTAGTTTGAACAATTCTTTCCAAAATAGACTAAGGAACACCTTATCTCTATCGACACAATGTTCTCGGGTAACCCATGTAACTTGTAGATATTATCCAAGAACAATTGAGCCACTTGAGCAGCAGTAAAGGGATGAGAAAGAGCCATGAAGTGAGCATATTTACTCAATATGTCCACCACTACAAAGATCACTTCCTTACCTTGTGATTTAGGCAAGCCTTCAATAAAACCATAGAAATACTTGTCCAAATACTGTTTGGAATGGGCAATGGTTGTAACAAACCTGGATAATCTTCCAAATTAGGCTTGTACCTCTGACAAACATCATAATTCCTCACCCAATTCTTAATATCCTTTCTCATTTTCCTCCAATAGAACAATGAACATAGTTTCTGAGTAGTCACCTTAACCCCTGAATGTCCTCATATTGATCCATTATGAATTGTGGTCAATAATTCTTGTCTCAGGTTGTCATCATTTCCTACCACCAATCTATTCTTCCTTCTCAATGGTTGTTGTGCCAAGTGTAGTGCCCAAACCGATTAGAATTAGGCTGCGGTTTAGTAATCAAAGCTTGCAAGGACTAATCTTGTGACCAACTATCCACTATCCTGCCATACAGTTCTATAGTGACACTAGAAGTACTAATGATGCTCAACAATTCTGCTGGATTTTGGATTCTGGATAATGCATCTGCAGTAACATTTTCCACCCCTTTCTTATAGACTATCTCATAATCAAATCCCATCAGTTTTGGCAACCATTTTAATTGAGTAGGAGTGGACATTCTCTGATCCATCAAATATTTCAAACTAACATGGTCTGTTTTGATCTTGAAATGTCTATCCAATAAGTACCCTCTCCATCTTTCTAAAGCTTGCACCACAGCTAGGAACTCTTTTTCATAAGTGGACATCAACTGATGTTTAGCAGACAAAGTTTTGCTTAGAAAAGCAATAGGATGGCCTTCATGAAGTAATATTGCTCCTATTCCTACTCCAGAAGCATCTGTTCAATAGTGAACTCCTTGGTAAAGTCAGGCAATCTCAACACTGGAACACTAATCATTGCTTGTTTAAGGGCTTGAAAAGCTTTTTCTGCTTCATTGTTCCATGTAAATCCTCTTTTTTTCAACAATAGTGTTAATGGTTTACTGATTGAAGCATAGTGTTTGATAAACCTTCTATAATATCCAGTCAAACCCAAGAACCCTCTTAATTGTTTGATGTTACTAGAACAGCCAATCAGCCATTGCCTTGATCTTTGTTGGATCTTTAGAGACCCTATGTTGAGAAATAACATGTCCCAAATACTCTACTTGAGTAGTACCAAACACACATTTGCTCAATTTGGCATACAACTTATGAGACCTCATTGTATCCAAAATGAGTTTAAGATGTGTAACATGCTCCTCTAAACAGTTGCTATAGACTAAAATGTCATCAAAGAACACTAAGGTGAACTTTCTAAGGAATGGTTTGAATACCTCATTCATCAAGGATTGAAAAGTAGAAGGATCATTTGTTAACCCAAATGGCATTACCAAAAATTCATAATGTCCCTCATGTGTTCTGAATGCTGTCTTTGTCACATCCTCATGTTACATCCTGATCTGATGATAACCTGACCTGAGGTCCAATTTTGAAAACAATTTGGCCCCATGTAACTCATCAATCGGTTCCTCTATAATAGGAATTGGAAACTTGTCCTTAATGGTTTGCTTATTCAACTGCCTAAAATCTACACATCCTCCAGTGTTATCTTTCTTCCTTACCATTACAATTGGAGAAGCAAAAGGACTTTGACTTTTTACGATTACCCCGCCTCCAACAATTCTTTAACCATACCTTCAATAGCATCCTTCTAATTTGGAGGATGTCTATAAGGTCTAATGTTCTGAGGCATTGCTCCAAAGAACTAATATAATCTTGTGATCATGTGTTACGTGGGAGGCAATTCATAGGAACATCAAATACATCCGCATAGTCATCCAAAACTTGTTTAATTTCACCATTGAGCTCACTAGGTACTCCACTTAGCTTCATACAAGTAGCTTCGAGCAGGAACCACACATAGTGACATTGAGTGCAATTCACCTTGTGTGATGGTTTGACAGATTTTCTCGACCTTTTTCCATGTAACCATTCCACATTTGACTTAGTAGTTCCTCTTATCCTCACCTTTTTGCCTTTATACTTAAAGTCCATCTGTAAGTCCTTAAAGTTACACTTAATAACTCCCAATGTTGACAACCATTGTATGCCTAAGACCATCTCACAACCTCCCAATGGCAACAACATCACATAAGTATGAAAAACAGTATTTCCAAACATCCATGAAAAAAATTTGCACTCAGAGGTAGTCAACAAGTTACTACCGTTAGCCACTGTAACTGCTAAAGGGCCAGTGGGTCTAATTGAACACCCCAACTTCTGAGCTACATGTTTGTCTAGAAAATTATGTGTAGAGCCACAGTCCACTAGAATGTGAACCGTATGTTTTCCCACAGTGCCCACTACCCTCATAGTTTGATAATTGGTAGTTCCAGTTAAAGCATGTATTGAAATTTGTGGTTGTACCTCTTCTTCACTGGACTCCACTGTTTCCTCCCATTCATTTGAATCATAATCTTCCTCTACGGTGGGACTTCCAATGAAAACAATTGTCCTACACATTTGTGGCCGGGAACATATTTTTATCACAATAAAACATTGGTTTTAGGCCTCTTTTCTGGTACTCCTTTTGAGATAGTTGTCTTCTACCTTGTGGATTGTTTTGTTTTGGATTAGTGCTAGGTAAGGCTAAAGTAGTGGTTGGTTTTGTAACTCCATTACAGGTCCTAAAACCATTTGTTGGTCTATCATGAACCTAGACACGAGGTGGGTAGCAGTGTACCTTGACTTTAAAGCAATCAAAGTTTGTTCTTGCATCTTAGCCATGTAGAACACATCGGTGAGAGTATGCAAAGTAAACATCCTTATCGCATACTAATCTCATCCTTGAAACCCCGAAGAACAAACGATGAAATGCTTTTCATCCAATCCACCATATTCAACAGTGTTTCAAACTTCTCTTGATATTCTTTCACAGTTCCCACTTGTTTTAATTTCTTCAATTCCATCAATGGATCCTCAAGAACCTGCCGAATCTTTTAACACCTCTCTTTCATAAACCTCCATGAACAATCATCACCAATCTTTTACAAAGTTGATGCCATAGCAGGGCTTTGTCATAAACATGCATTGACACCAATTCTATCTTGTCCCCATCTTCCACACCATCAATTTTAAAGAAGCGCCTACACCTATACACCCACCTTTAACATCATCACCATTGAATTTGGGAAATTCAATCTTTGACATTCTACCATACCTCTACCACCATTTCTCCCATTCGACTACCACCACCATTAGAATCTCGACTATTTCGAGCTGGTTCCTCACCATTCTTTAACCTATTTATTTCTTGATTAATAGCATTCTGACTAACCAAGAAACCATGCATTCCATCTTTAATTGCAAGCATTGCATCCTTCAATTCATTGACTGCTTCTTGCAAAGAATCCAAAGTTGGAGCAGCAGTCATTGCATTACTTCTTGTGCCCACCATGGTGATTGGTATCAACTATTACACATCAACGTATGGAATAATGACTACCAATGCTGTTCTTGATCACTCAAATCAAATGCGACAGATCAGCTTGTTCAAGACTAGAGAATTTAACCACTTATGGGCTAGTCTTGTGATCGTGCAAGTATTTGACACTAATCTGATGTTAAAGACATTGGAGATCGGTGGTGGTGATCTTCTTTGGAAAAATGGCGATTCTTCTTTGGAATTTGACGGAGAAGATGATCGAATTTGAAAATCAAGAGCGAAGAGCTCGATACCACTTGATAGACACCAATAGGGATCAATGAAGATCCGTTAAAGGATTCTAACTGGTTTGACCAATCCAAGAATTAGAATAGATTGATGAAATGACAATTAGTTATCAATGGCGGAAAGTTTGTTGTTTATTATTGAGAGTGACTACGGATGAGAGAATTGAGATTACAAGCGGTGAATGAATTATGACTAATAGATACAAGTATTTGAAAGAGTGTTTTCCATAAAAAGTTAGTTAGAGGTTGATGGAGAATATCACGTGTACCTCACGCGCTGGTAAACCACTTGTGTGCCCCTCACGTGCCAATCAACATAACTAGCTCTTGTGGTGACTGATTAGTACCTTATCAAAATGATGTTAAAACATCATACTAAGATACCCGCGACTTGCTATAACATTTAGGGAAGAGATCTAGTGAGAAGAGAAAATAAAATAAGAAGAGTGAGAAATATTTTTAGCCACACATTTTAAATAAAAATAAATAAAATAAGAGGAGATGCATCTACTTTTATGGTGCATCTAAAATGTGCGGTTGTGGTTTTTTCTCATCCTTCTCATTGTAATTTTATTTCTCATTTGATCCTTACTCTTAGAGTAGGGATCGGTGAAGTAAATTAGAATAAGAAGTGGTGAAGTGACCAAACCACGCATTTGAGATGCAACGACTTGCATTAGATGCATTTGTATTCATATAGATGCAACATCTTGAGTTTCGAAAGTTAATTTGATGTATAGATAGTGCAAATTGATTTTCATGATTTCGACACGTCGAGAGGAACACAAAACAAGAGAAATCATGAAATCATCTAATATCGTATATGCATCTCATTAAAAGCTATAAACACACTATGGTGCGTTATAATGCATCTAAGATTATAGGGATGCATCTAATTTAGGTCGGTTATCTCCGGTTTGCGGTTATAGTTCTTCTTATGCCTTCTTATTTTAAGTAATCTTCTTATTTGATCTTAACTCAACATAATTAGCATAGCTTCTTAGTGATTTCCAAAATCACAACTTGACATAATACTCTAAATTTCACCAAAAGCCCACTTATGATAACCTAACACGAATCCTAAGCATGACCTCAAATTGTGGAAATAGTAGAACTTGAGCCCTCAACACATAATAGGATTTCCTTTTCTTATAAGATAATACCAGGAAAGGCTCAAACAGGAAGCCTGGCATTTACTGTTATCTCGTTTGGAGTATATCAAGTGTTTTATTAGACGTTGATGAAGAATCTACCGAGCTTCCACCACAAAGGTTCGATCCAAGAACAATTATCAAGTTACTCTAAACAATGACACACTGAACATGCGTCCTTCTGTGGGGAAACTAATTAATATGTCAAAAAGAGCGTGAAGCGGCAAGTTTCTATGAATTCATACAGAACATGAGTGATGACAAGGACTCTCCGGTCAAGATATAAGTTGTTTATGTGATCGTAATCAGATGCTTTTCAAGCTATAGCTAAAGTAACGAAGATCTAAAACAAAGTAGAATAAGACATCTTGCATAAGCTGTGCAATCAATATTGGTTACTCTAGCGGGATGGGTTGGTATTTTACATTGGTAATTCTTAAAGAAACATCGGCTCACACCATTAAAACACACTAACAAATATGGTTTTAATAGCGGCAATTAGTTTGCTCCGTTTTTCATTTACAAAACGTGAACCAACCAAACTGGTTGTTAAACAACCTTGGCTCCAATCCAAGTCAGGTTAGACTTACAATACACGATAACTTTATGAAAATGACAAGGTAGACGGTGCATTTAGCAAAAGTATATTTCGTCTGAGAAAAAAACCACAAAGGGATTCCGATTTTCCAATGCCATTGAAGTCCTTTTTTTAAACATCGCATTACATATCAACAATAATTATCTTATAAACAGGAATCTCGTAAAACCATCTGAATGCCAAGTTGAAGACCCATCATTGTAGCAGCAAATAATCGTCACACAAATTTGAACACTGACTGTCATTTACCGCTTGTTTTGATGTGGAATAAACAGACTCTTATTGCAGCTCATAAGAAGAAAGCTGAAACCTGTTCTTCCTTCATTGGTTGTTTTCAGCTCAAGCTTTTGAAATGGGCTGCAATATCATATTAAGAATGACAAATAAATCTTTTAACATGTTTACTAGAGGGGAAAACTACAACCGTTTCATTTATAAATGGATAAATATGGACAATATTTTATAAAACCGGTGAAATAGGTCATAAAATCACCAAAAGGAAATGGGTTAAAACGTTGCTCAAAGTTTTTATAGTGCAAACTATCTCCTTAATCACTATATTTTATTTGCAATTTAATTTAACGCATTACATGTTTCTATCTCCACAGATCAAGTAGGTCAAACGGAAGAGTTTAGCTGGAAAGGTAACGAGTCAAATTGTGTTTGCAGGTCACACGATCCGGTAAATATGGATTGACTAGGTCAAATCGGTTTGAAAGTCAAGCAAAAATTGATGCACCAATTGTGATAACAACGCAAAAGGGAAAAAAAAAAAAAAAAAAAAAAAAAAAGGATAAGTACCTGCTATTAGGGTCATAATAGTAGCCGTTGATCGAGCCATCCCCACAAGAAAAGCAAACATAGTAAAAGCCAGCTATGGTCAATCCACAATCAGCTCCAACGTTCACAAAGTATTGCTCTTTCCATCTCTGCATTACGGAGATTAAAATAGTAAGTCACCCGGCCTGTCTGTGCCCATCAGACACGAGGTAGAAATACATCTCAACTGAAACAGATAGTCAGATAGAAAGAGATATAAGTAAGAGAAATTACCATAAATATATACTGATAGTTGCTAAGGTCCAATGACTTCCCACCATCAACTTCAACCTGGGTCTGACAGGAACAGGCGTTAAGCATATCATAGAATATCTAAACTTATATGTTCAGGCGAGATATTTCGATGACTTACTAAAGAGGCGAGAAATATGGAAACTTTGACCAGTGTTCTATGTCGACCTCTGACCTGTCACGGTTTGTTAAATGGTGAATGAACAAAATGGGCTTTACACACAAATAAACACACCTTCCCAAACACCCCATCCATTGTAATTACTATTACTATACTTCTGAGCTTCGATGTCAAAGGGAATATGCTAGCTTTAGTATTACTAAAAAATGTGTCAGTGTTTGCTTTTGGCTCGTAACAAGATCCACGTCATCGTTTTATATTAAGAAGCAATTCATTTGGACATCAAAGGCCAAAGAGCAAATCCTTTTGTGGTAATTGAATAACAAATTTTAGACAGAAACAAAGATTGTCGCAGCTAGAATGTTTGAACTACAGAAGAAAACTTACGTTGCTTTCCATTTGTTAGTAAAGAAGGTATAATTCTTGGTATCAACAATTTCTCCCTCCCAAAAGTAACTACCTGCAGTTAGGTATTTTGGTACCTTAGTTAATCGTAATCCACATTCACAAAGCACAATGATCAAAAAAATAACGGAAGGGCATAGGGGACTCCTACAAGCAGGGTTGGATCAGTTGGCTTTACCCCTCTCTTTTGGAGACAGAGGCGAGGGTTTGATCCTCACTCCCTGCAAAAAGACTCTCTACCTTCGGGTAGAGGTAAGGCTGTCTACATCTCACCTCCTCCAAAATGTATTCTTATAATTCTACACAAGTTCCCACTTAAATCAGAGCTCAAGTACATAATTTTTACATTATGGTTGATGAGAAGTAGATTAAAACAAAAAGCCTCATCATAAATGAGATTTTTAAAGGCATAACGTCATTTTCGTTTACTATATTCAGAATACAAACTCCACATTCACTCTCTCAAGTGCTCCCCAGTTCACGTTAACTTAAAAAAATGCATGCCAAAATAATCTTTTGTAAAATCAAAAGCCTCATATACCCATTAAAAGTATGCTGCTTACTGGTGTATCTGCCATTGGCACATTTAGAGCTTCCATGGTGCCACATAAATATCCATGGCTCAGGTCACAGCCTTGGATTCGCACGTTCACTCTCCAAGCTTCCTCTTTCGGTGGACTTGAAACGTTTTGGGTTCCTGAAAATGCCTGAAAAAATAACAAAAACATATTTACGAGAAAATGAGCTTGAAGAACTAGATGATCTTTGACATAACAACCAATGTACTCGTGATGATATACCATCCTAGACAATAGGATAGAATGCAAGATTCTATGTTGAACTTTGTAAGGGTTCAGGCTAAAAAAATCAAGACCAAGTAGAGCTAGAATGCCTTATGCATGCAGTGTCAAGATATCAAAGTGTGTACGAGCAGATAGGGTGCAGCCAGATACGTATCGGGTGGGTCTACACTTATTAATTGAAATTTCAAAAAGAAAATTAGGACTTGGCTTAGCCAATCAGGTGAACCTTGTAAGCCAATAATCCATGGCTTATTTTGTTACTCATATATGGTTTGGCTCAATTTTTAGTCATTTTAAAATTAAAAGATCCAGAGTTCTTTCACCACCAAAAATGAAATGGAACACTTCAACAACTGGGCATGTTAAACGTATGGCTATAAGCCTATAAGTAAAAACTAAACATCATCACTATGTTTTCCCTGCTCTCTACTATTAAATTTATTGTCCACCTTCTACTTGTTCAGGTTTTTCAATACTTTTGGTATCCATCACATGTTCATAGGGTATGGCAATTGGCATCCAAATTAGTCATATAGACAAGCATTTTGGATATTTGTTTAAACATTTTGACAATGTTGCTTTATATGTTATTTGAATTCATGTATAATATGTGCTCTACACTGACGTCGGTCTTTCAAAAATGTAAAACTCAGTAACCAATATATGCACATGTTCCCATGTTTTAGCCTTTCAGGTTACTCATTAGCTGCACAGGATTAGCAGGTGTTCAGCAACCACATAATTTAGGTTTCATTGTCATATGCATTTGCCTCTAGTGCTTTATTAGTGTTCGATATGTTTAGCCCACTATCCCACTTCATAGATAATAACCTATCTATTCACAAAACGATAACAAGGTATTCATGCGCTTCGAGAACTCTAACACGCAACAAGGTCTTTCTGAATAGAAACTCTGCCAAGAAAGGAGGCACCGCCATTAATTCGAAACATCCCAAAAAGAAATTCGTTTTATATTTGGGATAGAAAGGGTTTATACTTAGTTCTAAAAGCCTGATTAGTGATTACCCAATTCCAAAAAAGATACTTATAGTACATGATGCCAAATCAATAAACACTACATTAAGGGGTGGTTGGTACTGCTTTTTCACTTTAAAAAGATACAGACAAGCAGTAATAACCAAACATATAAACTGCTTATCTACTTATTAAATAAGCACACTTAAATATGCAACCCCACACACCCTCTATATCCAGATATCATGATATGCCCCAACCGACATTTTCTTTGAACTACTTTCATGTACTTGGTGCATTCTAGGTAATGCAGAACCAGCACTATGTCCCCTATATGGATTAACCATGCATTTCCCCATGATGATTGACTAAACATGTATTGTTTTAACAACAGGAAATTGGCCTAGCAGTATCAAGGGTTGCCACCAGCCTACCTACACGGACAAGCGTTCAGGACTTCAGGTATATGTTCTGCCAAAAATAAAGCTAAAAATGTTATCGTTTGTGTTGATGCAAACAGTAGTTCCTAACTTTTGATTAGCTTTGTTCTTTTTTGGCTCCGTAACCCACTTGCAAGAAACTAATTAGTCTATCTCCATTTACTGTTAGGATAATTGCTCCTTCTTAGACATATCTGACTAATGGCACATGTAACCAGATGAAGACAAGCGCGAAATTGATTTTCTCTTAAAAGTAAGGGTTGTTAAATTTTTTGAAAGTTATAGAGCACTTCATTACTTGAGCATGTACTAGATGTAAGGATATTCTTCATACATCTCCAATGACGTAAAGGCTGAATTGATTGTTTAAGAACATTAGCAACCGGATATAAGCAATGAAGCTAATTGGGGTTTTTTACAGACCTAATCATACTTAAATACTAAATAAATCCTAGACTTGCCATAATAATCTATCTTGTTAACCAAGATAATATAATGATAAGAAAATAGTAAATAATAATAATAAGAAAATATCTTAATGATCAGGGTCGTATCATTATTCCGGAGCATGTGGCAAATGCAACTAGCCTAAGATAAAGGTTTAATAAGATCACTGAGCCCCATGTAGATTCAATAAAAAATGCAGTAACTCCCTAGAATAAGGAGAATAACTATGAGAATCTAGTTTCTTTACTTTAGGAAGAGAGATATTCCTCGTAGGACAGAACACACCTGCAACATAACGTGAACTTTGAGCAAACCTCTTTAATATATATATGATATGCCCCTGAAGCCCGAACTAATATAAACTTCCAAGCTCCAACCATCAATCAAGAAGGAAACATAAAAGAAATGTTTTTTACCCAGGTTTTCAAGATGCATATCTGATGCTTGTTTAGAACTTGAACAGCCTAGTCACACCACAATGACAATACTACTACTAGAATCTACTTATTTCTTAGGATTTTGTTGCTCCACTGAAATGTGACGATTGTCTAAAGTAAGTAAGTAGTCTTCACCTCTCAAAAGGTAACCATTAGCCAATGAGAAATTACGTATTAACAAACTCGGTATAGAAATAACCATATGCCTGGGTCCTGGTTTTAGGGAATTTAACTCTTGGAAAACCTCTACCCATAATCGACAGGCAATAGAACCTAATCTACAACACTAAACTTGAATCTACAGACACTTCAAATCTATTCAAGGGATTTGAGTCGCAATTCCATTCAACCTATCCACACAATTTTGACATTTCTCTCATCCATGCTAATTTATGAAAACAAATACAAAGGATTTCATTGTTATTAAATTGGTCTATCCTTAAACATAACATAAGCCTAGATTGACTTGTAAAGAGGAAGTATGTTTCTAGATGTAGCCTCCAGCGGCATTTGAAACGGTCACAATCTTGAACCTACATGCATTTCCCTGTACTTACTATTCCATCAAAGTATTTCCCATGACCTAAAAGACACAGATAGAGCAGACTAGCAGAGGAGTATTTCAATACGTGAATACCTCCTCAAAGCCATACGTTGACTTCCTGAAGTATTAATGGAATTAGACGAGGAGATACTATTGTGAAAGTTTCCCCAGTTTGGAAAAGGATGAGCAGTAAAGTATTTGCAGAAAACTTTTCTTTTTTTTTTTTTTTCCTTTATGCAGATAAGATGTTTCTGATCTCCAACATGTAACCTTTGTGCTATAATACAAAACATTTTTATAATAATGCTCAATTGCCACAGTTACATAGCATCCGGCCATGCCTCATTTTCTGGCATGACAGGAGCACAAATATCGAAAATACGAAGTTGTATGACAATAATACAAGGAAAATAGGATGCAACATATAAAAGAGATTACCTGCCCAACACTTAGAAGCGAACAAGGTTGTAGACAAGTTTGTCCCGGATTTGCACCTGAACAATGATAAAAGTGTGTATCAGAACCAGATTTGGAGAACAAAACGAAAAAGTCGAGGTAAAAAAAGGCCATTACTTTTCATATATCTAAATTAGTTGATACTAATCAGAAACTGTGAAACATCTATTCCCAAATTTAGCACTAACCTAAAATGCTTTTGGAAAGAGAAATGATCAGTATATAGATTTAATAGGATGCCCCAAAACTAGATTCAACATAACTTATATGCGCTATTCTCCATATTACATTCAGTGGCATCATGAAAGATATAAAGCGCATGTATAATACAAGATCCAGAATGCCAACGAAATTAATTTATTATTATAGCATGTAAATGAAATCTGTCTTTGCTATAACAATTCCGCAATCTCTGTAAGTTCAAAACTCGTTAGCATAATATATGACTACTAAAAGGACTATTTGTATCAGACGGCATGTCCACAATATCAGAAAGTAATGTTGTACCCAAGTCAAATTAAGCTGTTATAGAGGTTACAATGAGTCTGCAATTCTTTTCTTTTTTCCTTAAGAGTAAAAAGATCATGAAATTGTCTACTTTTCCTATTTTACTTATTCTTATGTAGTATGTTGTACTTGATCGTTCTTGTGTGGCAAAGCAAGCATTGCCCTTCCTCTATCTCAAAAGTCCTTTGTTATAATCCACATCAGAAATATTGATGCTACGAAGTCTCTGATTATCAAGCTTAAGTAGGAGACAAATGTGATCCCTTGCGCAGTAAGTATTAACCTTGTTAGTCTAATTAGGTTTTAGAAATCATCTCGAGAACACCCTTGACATTAGATATGTTTGACACAGGGCTTATGGGGGCTTATTGAGGCTTGAGCTTTTAAAATAAGCCTTGTTTGTCACACAGGCTTGTGGAAGGTTTTATAAGCTACAAGCCTCCATAAGCCCAAGCCCATAGAAAAGGGCTTATAGCTAGTCAAATTACTTAAATACCCTTCAAAATTTAATGGATTATCACGCAAAAGCTGAAAATATATATGAATTTAAATTGACGTATTTTATGCTATTTTACATTAATAAGCTTCACTCAACTAATTAATGACGACTTTATAAAATATAAGCTTCACTCTACATAATATAGCTCTAGCCCCGCCCAAACATACCTACAAGCGGGGCCGGCTTTGGGGAGTCTGAGAGGTGCGATTGCAGGGCCTCCGCAGCGGGGCCACCAAATTTCATGCAATTTTATTATCTATATGAACACAATATGAGAGTATGAGACTCGAGCTTAATTAATTCATGCACTACTTATACATACATATATTATGTGTGTGGTTGAGGGCCTCTTTGTGGTAATGGCACGGGGCCACTGAAATCCATGAGACGGCCCTGCCTACAAGTACTTTTAGGATCCACTCATGATAATTATGGGTTTTCGTCCTATCTTCAAACTATTAGATCACTTAAAGCTTTTGAAGCATTTCGCCTAATACTATCTCATCACGAACTTGACCTCCTCTTCCGCACATATCCATTCAACTGTTTGTTTCTAACCATCTTTGACCTTTTTTTAACATTGTCCCTTGATCATCCTATTCATTTCCAGCCTAGAATCAGCCCCAGTTTTGCGTTAATGCCTCGCCTATATGAAGGCCTACATTTCTTTAAAAAAAAACATCATTAAAAGAGCAATCAATTGATCCTATACACAGCTTGTTGCACTAACTCCTGAATTGAAAATTATTATAAAAAAAAATCTATTACATTTAAAAGTTTCACTTGGTTGAGAATTTCATCGAACACGTTGTGTGCATAAGTAAATTGCAATTAAAAAAAAAAAAAAAAAAAAAAAAAAAAAAATGAAAGATCGAACCTGAAGGAGAAGAAGAAGAAGAATTGGAAGGTGCTGGAGACTCCACTATTCTCACTGGCATTTTTATTCCAAACCCTAAATCTTTCTTTCTTCTTTTTATTTTAATGTATGTGAAACCTGAGAATGGAGATGGGAAAAGATGGGGATTATTAGAGTATTACTCCTCCGTCCCATATTAAATGTCCATGTTTGACTTTTTAAGTCTTTTGTTTACAAATTTAACCTTAAATATTTTTGTTTGTATTATATAATATTAGATAAAAGTAATACGTAGTGGAAATACATTTAAAACTCAATCTATTCATATATTTTGAATCGAATATCGAATCGAACGGACCAATTACCAGATCCACCTATCATCGTAAGCAAACCATAAAAATATCATTAAAAAGCGTTAGCCGTGATTAAAACATTATAAAGTTGATGATTCCACCAAGAATTTGATCGTAGGGTCGTGCTAATTCCATACGAATCGATCTTGAGAAGCATGTGCCCATCACTCAAAGAATGGCACCAAAGATGAAATATAAGTCCCTATATCTTGGAGTTTTCTTTTGAAAAAAAGAAAGAAAAAGCGGTGTTCTATAATTCACCTCCGAATAATGAGTAGATAGGGAAGAGCTTTTTATTTTTCTCTTCATATATTTTGAATCAAATATCATATAACACAACCAAAAATATTTATGATGAAAGTTAAGAAAGACATACTTAGAAAATTCAAAATGGACATTTAATATGAGACAGAGGGAGTATAATTTATCTTTGGCAAAGTTAGTCCCTGTTAATCCAACTCTTACATAGATAGTCATTTTCTTTAATTACTTACAGTATTTCGTAAAATGTCCTTTGACTAAAGGAACCTTATAAATATAACATGAATTAACTTGGATGGAAGACATCCAAACAAAACATAATTTGGTAAATTTGGTATTGGTACCAGCGCCATATCATACACCTCCCAATAACTAAAACACTCTCCCTCATAACACACCACTAACATGGTAAATTTGGTATTGGTCTCACAAAGGGATGGGTGACTAGCGGGTGCTAGGCCTCCCCCAACTCCCCCAACAAGCCTACTACAATATACAGAGACAGAGCCAATGTGGTGGCACGCGGGTGCTAGGCCTCCCCCAACCCTAGTAGGGGCATCAAATTTCAGATTTATGTTACATAATAGAAAGAAAAAATCGGATACAGTAAATATGAGAATGGTAGATGATATGATGATGTTTAATGGGGAAGAAGATGATAGGTGGAGAGAGTGTGTGAAGTAAAAAAATATATATTTAATGTGTAGGTCTCATCCATCCCACTAAGTAAATTTGTATTTTTATTTTTAAATAAATAATGGATGGCTTTTACTCCATATTGTGACATTAGCAAAGTGTTATTTTTTTAGGATGGCTTATCTTAAAATTAAGTATTACAAACTTATCTTAAAAATGTTATTGAATAGTAAAAAAGAAAAAGAGAAATTTTTTAAAACGAACTATAATTGATACCTATTTTTAAAACAAGCCTTCACATAAGTTTTTTACGAAAATGAACTTTTAGTTCTTGTCCGTCAGATTCATTGAAACAATAATTTCAACCCTACACGTGTATTACGTGATTTTGTAGGCGACACAATTAATTAGAAGTGAAAAAAAAAAATATCTTAGGCGAGGCATTTTGTCTAGGCGATGGATCAGGCGAGTGAAAAATTGTTTGGGCGAGGAATGGGGCGAGGAATCTAGGCGAGTGAAAAATTGTCTTGGCGAGTAATAGGCGAGTGAAAATTGTCTAGGTAGGAAATCGGTGAGTGGGGCGAAAATTTGGCGAAGAAATGCGAGAATGAGGAATGGGGGCGAGGATGTAGGCGAAATGCAAAAGTGAAATGATGCTCGTGTCTTGTTTTGTTCAAATCTGAGTTGGGACTTTACTAGAATGATAGCTTATGTACAAAAAGTCAAAGGCTATGAAACTTCAACTTATTGGTAGGAAGTGTGTTTCACTAGCTTGTAATGTCTTCACGTGACTATGATTGCCTACAATATAATAAAGTGGGCCACTATGATAGTGAAAGGTTTTGGTTCATTTTAGTAAAACAATATAAAAGAGTACAATTTGGTAATATAACTATTTAAATGGATTGTTTGGTAATTGACTTTAAAAAAATGGGAATAAACTCTTTCATTTAGAACTTATTGGATCTTTGTCATTCATCCATCTTTCATATATAAGATATTATACATAGTCCAAATGCAAAAGTTGTTGTCGCGATATGGCGAGACAGGAAAAAAATCCAGCCCTTAACTTAAATTCGCTCGCGCCTGCTCTTAATAATAAAAAAAAAAAAAAAAAAAATGGCTTGAGCCATTTCACTAGCTCAAATACCTTTGGCTCATGAATGACACAAGTGAAAGTATGGCATTTGGCTAGCCATTGGTATTTTAAGGTGCATTGGCGTGTGAATTACATCCATTGTGCTCTTAGTAGTTTTATTTTTATTTTTAAAATTATTTGGTGTATGTAGATGAATTTGACCTATTTTTATGTTACAGACACATGGGACCACTAAAGCATAAGAAATACGGTTTGATTTTGAAAGCCATTCACAGATTCAGTAAGGTGAAGCAAAACTACGGTAAGTTTACCTCTCGACTTTTTATTTGTTGATAAAGATTATATAATGCTTACTCGAGTAACTATTACAAGCTCAATCTATAATAGACCAACATTAAAATAGCAATGTTCTTTAATGTGTGTGATAGTTAGTGGCGTGGAGGTAGCAAACCGATGTTACTAGACTAAAGTAGTTTTTATGGTATCCTTTATAATGAACCATAGAAGAGGCATAACTATGCATATAGCTTAAAGTTCACTTGAAAGAGCCTCCACACGGATTATGTGTACAATATAGTTTATTGATCATAATAGGTGTAGGTGTATAATCACAATCGGTTTGACTATATGAAAAAGATCATACAATTTTCCAAACGTGGCCAATGGACACTTTCCGTAATATGATTAATAACACTTTCTATTGGTGACAGTTTGGGCGGATACTTCGTAAGTTAGTACCAATAGGGCATTGTCTCTTATCGAGGCCAAGATCTTAGATTGTTTCTACAAAGGCGATGTCGCACTTGACAACTTTATGTGGTTGTTTCAAGAAGACGAGTAAAGGTTTGAAGGTTCTTTGTTGTGACAAAGATGACGAATACATAAACTCCACATTCAAAGTTTTGTACAAAAAAGCTTTATTTCGTATATGAATAAGGGCCATGTACTTTATTTGTTTTCACACTTTTCATTATTAGTTTTACATATATTACATTAACACTTTTTTTTCCTTTTTTTCAATTTTTGTTTAAGAATTAATTTAGCTATGTTGTCATATTTTCATTCTATCATGGTCTCTAAAGTACTATCTTTGGCACTTGATAGATTTTCGAGATACCAAAAATGGATGCATAATGATGTTACCGGTTTAAAAGAATCACTCACATCTTCATGATTCAAGCGATTTATAGGACGTGCCCAAGAAGCTACTATGCCATTTCCTTTGTTTAAGGTACATCACTCTAAACTCATCCATGCTTATAACCA
Source organism: Chrysanthemum lavandulifolium (assembly GCA_022545495.1). NCBI lineage: Eukaryota > Viridiplantae > Streptophyta > Magnoliopsida > Asterales > Asteraceae > Chrysanthemum > Chrysanthemum lavandulifolium. The sequence goes on along the minus strand of CM040242.1, from coordinate 284,909,930 downwards.
CAAAGGGTAATTCTATTAAAGGGAATCATGAGACGAAGGTGGTCATGATTGATAATCTTGCAAAGAAGATTGATAACATATCAAGGACTATTGTAGATATGACTACATGAGTAGTCATAATAATATAACGGAATAAGGAATAACTTTAAATCAAAATCTTGCAGATGGTAAGTTAAAAGTAAGTAACTTAGTAATTTGCTTTTACAATTTATATTTGTTTGATTTTTAAACGTATTATTTAAGTTCAATAATTTGTTTAATCCACAATATTCGCGTATTTACAAGTTATTAGAGTGAAGTGAAAGTCTATATTTATTTATATGTGTAAAAATGTGAAGGTCATACTATTTAGGGATAATGTATATGGAGTAGCACAAGTTTTAACTTTTAACATATAATGGCCCATTTATTAAAATGAACTTATAGATACCCAACTATATGTTTGTTTTGTTTACATCAATTCCGTCAAATTTATGCCTGAAAACTATAAAATATAAATAAGGAACCAACCTCTAACTTATCCAGGCAATATGAATGAAACGTTTGATGTGAAATACCGATTATACCTTAATTTTAGTGTGAATATATAATATTAAAAGTACTTTAGAATGATAAAACTGAAATTCAGCGACTGGTTTTTTATTTGTATTAGTTTAATATGTTAGTGTTAGGTTCATTCTTGCCGCTTGATAATTATCCGGATTAAATTTTACTGGAATTAGTGTAAACGAAGATAAATAGAGAGCTTGGTGTCATATAAGTTACTTTCAAAAAATAAGAGGCCTATATGAAGCAAAAAAATAAAAAATAAAAAATAAAAATAAAAAAAAACTTAAAAGTTGGGTGGCCTCCCTATATATTATCCCCACTATTTAAGTACTTGAAGTTTCATTGTTTGTAGGTTCAATAATTTGTTCAATAATTTTAGTGACATGCACCGTGTATTTTACTATTGTTACTATGACGTTGATGACGACATTATTCAGTTTTCCAATAGCCTTGACAACAACAATGAGAGCATTGAGTGTAACCAATATTGTCGAATCAAGTTCAGTTTCCCAGTGGCCTTGACAAGGACAATAAGAGAATTGAGTCTAACCAATTTTGTCGAATAATGGGACTAGAATTAACTAACACCAGCACAACAGTGAAATAGGGTAACATTTACTTATTAAAAGCTACTGCAGCAATCGGTGTGGTTTATGTTCTGGTCAAGTATGTTATTTCGACACATAACTGTTGGGAAAGACCCGAGGATATTTTTACATGAAGAACTGTACGTTTTTGAGGTTCCTCGGAATCATCTAGGGAACACGTTAGCTTATTTGTATTTCAATCTATAATAATGTATAATTAAAATAAAATAAAAACACTAGTGCGTGGACGAGCATTATAACTAGTATAATGACAAAGAGAACTATAGTCCTAGAATAAAAACCTTAAGATAAACACATCTTGACTTAATATAAAATAAATATTTTCTATAATTGTATTTTCGCGGGAATAGATGGATACGATAGTAGCCTCCACATACATTATACGTTTAACCAAGTAGGATGTTTCGAGACTTCAAACAAATAGGCATAGGAGGCGTGGGCTCAGTATTGTCTGAATGTAAGGTTGAGACGGCCGGGTCTCAACATGCTTTTTTCTAGCAACGAATGAGGAGCTGAATTCGCGTGAATTTTCGTCACTCCATGATAAATATGCCTAGACTCTCCTCCAAATATCAATACATCTCCTGAATTTAAATCAATAAAGTTATCTACTTTCCTCACATCGTCTTTATACAAGAATTGGGCAGAGTCACCAATAGAGATGGAAACCACGGGCAATCCTTTGTCCAAACTATCTGAACTCTCATCGCGGTCCTGCATTACAATTTTTATATATATAAACGTAAATTATACATAATACGTATTATAATGGGTCCGAGAGTCAATTCATTGTGCATTGTGTATGCATATAAAATAAGTTTGACGGTTTGATCCACATTGAAGGAAAAATTATCAGATTATCTCAAGAAACATACTAGCCTCATCCAGTCCATCCCGTATGACCCACATTGAAAACAAAAATTATTCTTATACAAATAACGTTTATTATAATTAAAAAAATCTTATACAAATAACGTTCGTATGATTATAATTAAAAAGTTTACACTACGCGTTTGAACATTTCTACATGAATGATAAAACATTTTCTTGTTAGTACCAAATGATGACCGGACATTTAAAAAAGAAAAAAAAAAAAGACTTGCGAAAGTAAGGTAAAAAACAAACCTGATGAAGACCAAGCCGATCATTGGTCTCATAGAAATTGACGATGCAAATGTCTGGCTGCATTGAGGGAATTTCTGGATCTTTTTCTTGAGCTTTTTGAAGTGCAGTTTCAGCGAATGAACTTAACTGATCGGGAATTGGTGGTGCTTCAGAACCATCATACTTTTTATTTGGGTCCCAGTTTCGACCAAAGCACATCATATGTAACTTTTTCCCCCCGGCTTGGTAAAATCTCCCAGGACCCATGCCAAATTCTTGACATGTATTCACTATTTTAACCTGTAAGAATTATGTTAGATTTTATCAAACATGTAAGCAAAATAATGAGCATGCGTACTTGTAATATACACAGAGAAAAACGATATAAGTTGGCTTTTTTCTTGAAAAAGGCAAAAACCATAGATTCTTTTTAATCTTTTTTTCGTGAAAAATGAAAGCAAAGTAAAACGGTTAAGGCAAAACATTAGCTCATGGTACAGTGAAATTACTTGATGCTTTATCTTTAATGGGTCAAACGAGCAAAAATGCGCCCATAGTGTATTATTAATGCATAAAATCTCCTAAATGTTATGACTTAAAAATAAAATTGCAAAACTAAAAATTCTAGACAGAAAATGTTTTGGGCCGTTTGACCCATACTAAAAAAGTTACCCGTTTTGATCTATTTGCATCATTTACTTAATGAAGATATGATTATCAAGTAGGATCTTATGTCGTTTTGTGGATCGATTAGCCAAGTATTTTGGTTTGCAGATCTCAACCACAGGTTATTCTTGGAAAATGATCGGTAAATTTTCTTAAATTTCTTCTAAATGATTGCTTTTTGAACCAAATACAACACACAATAAAGTGTCAACTATATTTTTTTCAATGAAACAGATATGTGGCACGATCTTATAAAAACGGATAAGTGAAGCAACATTCTTATCTCCGCGCGCAGTGAAAGAAGTTCTCGGATAAAATGCCTGGATCTTATGAATAAATTATCGAAAAACATGTCACAACTAACTTAACATACCTGATCATCGATGCTAATCAGATTCTTCAAGAGAACCATTCCATCTTGGATTTTTAAACATTTGGGCCGCGGTGGATCAATGCTCCCAGAGAGTGGCAGTGTCCTGTCGAGGATTAAACTGTATTGTGGAAGCGTGTGACTTGACTGGCCAATAGCATCATCATTAGAATTGTCATCATCCGAGGGCTAGGGCTGAAGCCTATAATATCAAATGCAGATAAATTGAATTACAAAGTCTGGGATAAATTCTTTCCACAAGAATGTAATTTCGGCACTCGAAATTTGTGTTTTAATGTGAAATTTTACACATAATATAGGAAATCTCACCTTAATGTATATATATATGTATGAAGAAAAAAAAGTACTATATTTTTTAAAAACCATTGGTGCTTGTATAGTTATAAAGGTCTCAAAATTCAACATTGAACATGCAAAAGTATGTTTTTTAATAAGCTAGTTTAGGTGACATACTTAAGCTAAAATTGCAAATAACTAGTTTAGGTGAAAAGCCATCAGCAACTAATAATAAGCTTATTGGATTATGGAAAAAGCTGTCCATAATAAGCTATAAAAATCCATGAATGAGGACTCACACTTTGATTCTTTCTGCTGCTGTTTTCTTTGAGTTTCCTATCAGTTTTGCGTTTCGACTTCATCCCCAAATTGTAACCGTAAATTGGAAAACTAGGGTTTGGTTTGGTGTATGCCAAGAAAACTATGTCCTATTTAAAGAAGATAATATATAGGTCGGTCCCTATAGTTAACTTAAATAAAAAACTTCCTAATAAAATAAAACTTGGGCTGCAAGCTAGCTTATAGTTTCTGTGCATGCTGCATCAGAATCTATGACTTCAATTATTCTACGCAACAAGAAAGAGCTTACGGAATTTAGGGCTTCCTGTAGAGAATCTCGATAGTTACTGTGAATCGTAAAAGCACATACAAAGACATAATTGATGATATTATATAAGTTCCAACCTCCAAATGATTTGATTCATTTAGCAAAACATGGCAAGAATTTATATTAAATCGTACGTCTACTTTTCGAAAGACAAACCATTACACTTATGAGACTAATTATCTACACACATACTATAAAATTATCCAATATTTATTGATAAATAGATAGGAGAAACTGTAGAAGATACTCAAATCAAGAGACTGAAAACAATGAAATGTGATATTTTGATGGAGAATCAAGTTCAATTAGACTAAGAATAGATGAGTTGATTCATTGCAAACCCAATGTGCTAAAGGAGATGGATATGAGGCTTACGTACTTCACTTTTAGTAACTGCGAATCCATCGAACAATGAAGCAACATCAGCTAAATATAATATCCAACATAGGCTACTCTCACGGATGATACGAGTGACATTAGATAGCAAGCCAACTATGTCTTTCATGCGTATCTCTGACTTCAACTCACTACAACATTTACCAGTTTCCCCAGCGATATTTTCTCCGGCGACATCTGTCGCTGGGGAAGCCTCACTAAACGACAAAAATATATCCTACGTGGCACCAATTCTCGTAGAAAAACCAGCTAAATTATTGTGTAAGTTTTCCCCGGCGACATGTCGCCAGGGATAAAGCGGTTATATTTTGACCGAATATTTCTTCGTAAAACGTGGCGGGAACTTTTCAAACTACTTTCCCTCAAATACATTTGATTATTTAAAAATATGTAATTAGTGTTAATGACTCTTATCGTGGCGTGGACAAGAGTTTCCGTGACGTGTCACGGATAACTGTTGGGCTTTAAGTTATGCAATTGGGCTTATGTTTTGGGATAAGCTGCTTTTATTGGACATTTTCGTGACGTGTCATGTCAGGGATTCACTTTGACTTCGTTGACTTTAACAAAAAATATATATATGTTATTGATGAGACTTGGCGAAGCAGTAGATATATAGCTATGGGAAAAACAAAAATATTAAATTTATGATGAATTAATATGGTTCTTAATTCGTGTTTGTTAAATGTCATAATGTTAACATTTGAATCAAATTCAATGCGAGAGACATAGATTATGCAATAATTAGACCGATCACATAAATACTTAGTGTGTAAATTGCCGCTAATCAATAAGAAAGCAGACGGTTTTCCATAAGAAACCCGTGGAAAAGCCGGTTTTCTACATGTTTTTTTTTTTTTTTTTAATTATGCTTTATGTAAAAATACTATATTTTGTTAAATAAATTTAAAAGTACTATCTTTTATTAAACAAATTTTAAAATAACTATGGTTAAATAAAAAAACTCAACAACACTGATGATAAAAAAAAGTACAAAAAGGGCCCACCATTAACGTATATACATGGTGTGGTAAGACAAAAGTTTAGTTTAAACTTTGAAGTTCCACAATAATATTTAATGTTTTCTATTACACCATGTCACATCACTGCATTATGGATGATGCTATAGATATAAATTATGGTGTTATCTTAAAGCGTGAATGCTTTTGGGATCAAAACAAACATCAAAAGAGTCTTGATTGCGTGACTAACTCATAAGACTAATTTTATGATACAAAGTTGGACAACAGGCGTTGGTAGATATGAAAAAGAAGATTTAGTGAATCCATGTGTCTCGAGTGACGAGTCTCGGCTTGAATGAGTCGAACTCATGACCTAATCTTTCGATTCTTAATGCAAAAGATCTTTGTCAATAAACAAGTCACCTCCCTGTTGATACAAAAGTTGGACGTTCTAGTTTGGGCTCGGTTCTCGTCCAATTGAGAATTGTTGCTTGAGACAAGAAAGAAACACCGTTAGGCTTACAGTGGGATTGTCTCCCGATTATCCTCCGGCGTGAGTGAGTAATCGGTTTAGGGTTTAAGGAGTTTTAGGGTTATGAGATCGTACCTTAAGCGAGGGATATGATTCCCTTTATATCTGCGCGGAATCCTTGTTGGTTCGTGTTCCCCAACCTTCTGGCGTATCCGCCTAAGTCGGTTGGGAATGATTATCTTCTTATTTTAGAAGATATCGGATATCTATTCCGTAAATAGATTTGGGCTTGGGCTTCGTGAGCCCAAACGCGTATTGATATTGGCCCGGTTCGTGCACAGGGCTTGCAAGTATTGGGTGTAGTCGGGTTTATGACCCGACTCGGACTATCGTCATCATGTCCCCAGGTCTAGTATGCGCGATGCATAGCTGCGGATGCTAGACTAATAACCGTAGTCCAAAATAAAAGAAAAAGCGGACAAAGCGTATTGAAGAAGCCATACACATACCGTAGGTGCATTGTATCTAGACATCAAAGTGAAATGCAAATGCCTCGTTAGTCGGGAAAGTGAGCGTCCGCGTCCCATCGAGAGATCTCAACCACACAAGTGAAGTTAGTGGGATCCGCGTGTCGCCATCGTGTGGAAGAAAGACTATATAACTTATCGTTTCATTTTCACGGATATCTCACGATAAAACGCCATCCACCATTTCTAAAGCATTCTAAGAGTTGTAATCCGAAAATTAACCAACCACAAAGGTAACCGCGCGTGCGCTTTATCAAAAATAATAACACGATGGTTAAGCGGTTGTCGACTTCACCCGACACCTCGCGTGATCGATCGATGGAATTCACCTCAGTTACTTTATACCGGGATGTGCATCCATTAGTTCCGGATCGCGAGCCACGATTGCGGATTTCCCGAAGAAGAAGGTGGGTGTATACACGGTTATTGGTCGCGAATCAGCGTGTGCCCTGTCGCGTTTTACGTGCGATGTGTTAAACTATTATAATCTACATATCGCGGTTGCATTGTATCGGTGCGGCCAAAATTACCAATTTTGAGGTAAATTGCCGTTTGTTGGCGATTAACCCCACCATCCACTATTCGCGCCTTTTATCACACTACATTGGCGCGTGGGTGGGTGTCTTTTGCGCTTGTTGGTAGAGCTATGCATGTTATCTGGATAAATTAGATTCACTTAGGAATTGGAGGAGTATTTCTTACGGGTAGATGATACATGTTTTCCACGGAATTATGATTTTTATACCGGGAACATTAGAGAGGATGAGTGCCCATTGCACGGGTCTTATGTCGTGGGGATGCGGGCGATAAATGCTAACCGCATCCCTATTAGTGCCTATCCTGAGGGATTTTTGGTGCACATGGGAATCAGCCGTAATTATTTTGGCCCCGAAGATGAGATCCCTATCTTCTTAGACGCCAATGGCCAGGGTGGGTACTTATTCCTCCGTACCTCTGTGTGTAAATAATGTAAGAACAATCTTCCGTATATGTCGCGCATTATATAACCTGTTTGTATATGTGTCTTGTTTTGCGCAGAGATGGATCTATTCACCGTCGTACAGCTAGCAAAGCCCGTAGGGGTAAAGAGCAGTCGACTCTTGAAGGATGATGAGGAGCCTATTTTAGGCTGCTCTGCAGGCGTCTATAAGTGAATGCGGGGAGGCAGTGCAGTTCCTCGATCGCGATGGAAGCCGCTGCTACAAAGCCATCCTAATCCCAGTACCTTCTCACGTGGCGCGACCACCGCTCGTGGTGTGGCCCACCCTATGGAAGAAGAGGAAGAAGAAGAATCGGGCTTAGTCGCAAAAGGACCGAAGGAATGATGGTGCGAGCCCTCGAGGAAAAAAGCCCGTGGTCGGGCGTGGAATTATCCTCCAGCGATGAGCGTCGTCGCACCGCCTGGCGATGTCGCGAGCCGCGATAAGTAAAGCCGTACATGTATAATTTTCTTTTGTTGGTGAATGTGCTAGTTGTGATTCTAACATTCTTGTTGGTGATCATTCGCGGGATGGAGCGGGTTATAGAATCACCCCAAGGCGAGTCCGATACATTCGGCGCATTACGAGCCGAGCCAAGATAATGAAGACCGATCGATGCGGATCGCCCATGGAGCAATTGGTTGAAGAATTGGTGCGGTCTCACTGTGACAGTTGCACTAATTGTGAAGTGAAGACCGAGTATCGGTGGGGAGGACCAAAGTTCACAAAGGACCAAACAATAGCTTTGTTGGGCGCAATTGCAAGCACCGTATAATGGATAGCGCCCATGCGAGGCTAGGGATCGGCGCATCGCGCTCAAAGCAGTAGAGACAAGATGGCACTAATGTGCCAAATAAATCAAGATTGTCTTGAAATTTGCCGGTACAAGTCTGCGTGCACATTGGGCACTTAAACATTTAAGCGGGGTAAGGAAAATTTGTTTCGCGATTGGGGAGCTTGGGGCTCTTGTGAGTGGTCATTGGAGGTGCGGGAGGCAAAGCTGCGTAAGCTTAGCCTCGAGTATGACGAGGTTGTATCCTCGGCTCATGTCGCGATAGCGGGCGCAGTGGCTCATAGGCCACGGTCTCCGCCTAGTCGCTCTCGATACCACAGGAATCGCGGAGGTGATTAATGCTTTTGGGAGGTTGTGCGGTGCGCTGGGGCGTGGTAAATCGAAGCAATTGAGAAGCTCCACGAGGCCCAGTGTTGAAGGCGCCGATTGATAAGGTACCAAATTATGATGCTAAGTCATATGATCACTTGGTCATTGCCATGCGAGAGATGAAAGACTTAGAGCTCCCAATGATGTCGGACTTGGCGCGATCAAGATTATCAGATAAATGTTATTATGGTGGGTTGACCTTGGCGTCATCGTCTGGGGATGCGAAACACAACCGGACTACTATTGAAGCCCGTGAGTCTCGACTTCACGTGCACATCTTTGCGGCGTCTAGGGATAGTCGAATCCTTTTGCTTTGGAAAAGAGGTACCTTTAAAGGAGGTCTTGGGCGCGTGCGACCCGTCTTGCTAAAAAGAAGGTATTGCGGTAAAGCTATTTTGTGTGGGGTTGGTGCGGCTCACTTGCCAAGGTCCGATGGGGTGCCGGTCGGTGTGGCCAGCGTGTCGCGTCGGGATGCGGGGCGTGTTGAAGGGTGTTAAGCGAAGCTAAAGATGCAAAGTCGCGTTAGCACCTCTTCCATTAAGCGTTGTAACAGCTGGTAGTTGATATGTTGTGAAATACCTATCTCTTGTAATAACTCGTAGTTATGAATAAAGTTTCTTTTTGTTTGTTCTTTGTGAATATTTGTAATGTAGGCGTGTCTGTCGACTATGCGTAAAAGATGTATTTGTTGCCGTATGCGCGGTGCAAATATAGAAATCCATAATCATGTATGAAAATCGAGTATACTAGAGAAATAATTCAAAGTACTTTATCATAATCGTGTATGGTATGATATTGACGTCTTGTAAATATCTCATTAAGGAAGCAAGTGTCTTGGTTCCTAAGTTGATAAGCGATGCACGTGTGCTGTTGTTGCGCAACCATCGTGGGATGCGCATGTCTTATTCCAACGTCTTGAGAACAAGATGTTTAACAAGGATGCGTGATCCAGTGTTGATGGGTTTGCAACCCTCTTACTCAACAAGTTAGTTAGTAGGTTAACTTATCCTTTTACCATCGTGGGTCTATTTGTAGTGCATGCACGCCATCGTGGGCAAGAAATAAAGAATTGTTAAGACATACAGTATATGGAGATAACAACTTAAAATGTGTCGCGGAGTTAGCTAGAAACCGCGGCGTTTTATTGATACTTGCAAGTTTTTTGAGACATAACAAAGAAAACAGTATATATGAAAAATAAAAATGAATACATGAATGTTTATTGAGCACTGAAAGTGCGGAGCGTCTGTCTTGTTGTCTTGTAAATTGTTCTTATAGGTAGCACCTCTTGAGGTTGCTTATGTTCCATGTCTTGTGATGAGTCGCGACCATCCAAGCCTCGTAACTGTCTGGCCTTTGTGCCTATTGCTTGATAACCTCATAGGGTCCTTCCACTTTGGTCCGAGTTTACATGTATCTTCTGCGTGGCTCGCCTCATTGGCCTAGCGATAAACAAAGTCGCTGATGCAGATGAAGCAGCTGCGTACCTTGGCATCATAGTATCCTTTCATTTTGACTTGACTTTGCCTCCCGTATGGTAGCGCGTTCGCGTCTTTCTTCCAACAGATCCAAGTCGACACGTCTTTCATCATCGTTTGTTGCCACATTGATCTCCGCGGTGCGGATAGTTGGCATGCCGATCTCGGTTGGTATAACGGCACATCCGTAGACTAGAGAGAGGGTGTCCCGTCTTTGGTTTTATTGAGGTGCGGTGAGCCCACAAGACATCGCAGCTCTTGACCCGCCTTCCTTTGTGCTGTCGGTAGCGCTTTGATTCCTTCGCCCGGGCTTGATTTGCGCGCTCTACTAAGCCATTGGTTTGTGGGTGTGTAAGCGGCGAAGTGTTGGGTGATGTTTAACTTCGCACCAATCTTTGAAGGGTTGTCGCGAATTGTTTCCGTTATCCGATATGATTTCTCGGGTAATCCGAGCGGCATACTATGTTGTCCCGACAAGCGTTTCACACAGTTGCGGTGATTGTCGCCATTGCTTTTGCCTCGATCCACTTGGTAAAGTAGTCTCACTACTATGAAAACTTGAGACCGCTTCTTGCTATTGGAAAAGGACACGCAATATCAATGCCCCATTTGTAGAATGGCCATGGCGCCGTGATTGGCGTCGGCTCGTCTTTGTGGTTGGCGCGGGGCGGGTCTATGAACTTGGCAATCATTGCACTTCCTTATTAAGTCCGCGCATCGCGATGCATGGTTGGCGATGGTATCACGATCGCATGGCGCGTGCTACAACGGACCGTGGTCTGCGTGCATCTTTGCATGAACCTTCATGGATTTCTCGACCGTAATTTGCTTGTAGGGGGCGGCCAGTGAGCCATGGTTGGAGGAAAGAGCGTCGATGCGATATGTTGTCTCGCATTGAATCTCTGCGGCTGTCGCCGTATTCTGCGAGCTTACATGCATTCTTGGGGTAATGTTCCTTTGCTTAGGAATTCGTGTCGGTGTCATCCATGTAGGACCATCCTCCTCTATGATTGCGGAGACTTCCATCTCCGATATTGATTTGCTTTTCGGTGTTTCCACCGGCACTTGCTTTGATAAGTGTCGCGAAGCTTGTCGAGGCGATCTTGCTCGGTCGTCGCGCCTTGCGATTTTCTCCTCTAGGGACTTGCTTGATAGTAAATCATCAAAGCCTTTGATCGATGTCTTAGTCTTCTCGAGATCTTGAATCATATTCTCTTCTTTGCGCGTATTCTCCCGATACATGGTTGGCTACTAGCGGGAGTCTACATTTGCTTCAAGTTCGTCACCCATTCGAGCCGCAATCGTGGTCCGGCGATTAGGGCTTCGTATTACGCCTCATTGTTTGTCGCGGTAAATTCAAAGCGCGATCGTAAGTGAATTCCATTCCTACGGGTTTGTGAGAATAAGGCCGACTCACGATCCGTCCACGCATGAGGATCCGTGCGTAAACAAAATCCATGGATCGGTAGTTCTGCTTTCTTGGTGCGGGTACCTCATCGATGTCGGCTTCGATGATGAAGTGCGCGAAACACATCCTTTTATTGCGATGCGTGGTGCAGCAGAGATGTTGTGTTCGCTTAGTAAGACACTCCACTTCGGAGTCGTCTGACGCGTCGGGTTTGGAGATGATGCGCTTGATGGCGATGCGTGATTACCGCTATCGGGTGCGCTGGAAATCCGGGCGTAATCGCTTGGCGGCAAACACTAATGCCAAGACTAATTTCTCCATGGCCTTGTAGTTCATCTCCGTCTTCTTGGCGCTTTCTTGACAAAATAGATAGGGGTTTGCAGAGTCCCTATATGTTAGTAACTCTTCTGTTGGCGCCCATGAGTTCTTGATAAATACATGATCGGCTCTTCCTGATCGGGGTGCAACGAGTGTTGGGGCGTTGCTAGATCTTTGTTTGAGTGTAGTGAAGGCTTCTTCCGCCTCCGTCGTCCACGGAAGTCACCCTTTTTATACACTTCTTGAGTGTCTTGAAGAGAGCAATGACTTTTCTGCGATTTAGGCGGGGAACTGTTTAGGCGGCCGGTTTTCCGTTGAGGATTGGACCTCCTTGACGTGCGTGGTGAGGAAGTTCTATTACCGCCTTTGTCTTTTCTGGACAAGGTTTTATCCGTCGGGTTCTATCGGTATCCTAGGAACATGCCTTGATGGCGCAGAAGGTGCATTTCTTAGGATTGACTTCATGTTGATCTCGTAGAGTTTTGAGCGTCTCTTCTATGTCGCGCACAAGCTCAACTTGATATGGCTTTTATGACGGGTCATCCACATAGACTTCGAGTTGCGGCCCACTTTGTTTTCAAAGGCATTGTCTACTAACGATAGGTGGCACCCGCGTTCTTGAGCCAAAGGGCATTTTGTATAACGATGCGCCTTGGCTTGTATGGAAAGTTGTTTTTCCTCGTCTTCCTTAGCCATCATGTCGGTGATATCCGCATGCGCGTCGAGAAAACACTTTAGCGGGTATCCGCGCAGGACTCTATTTTCGGTCTATCTACGGTAATGGATAGCGATCCTGTGGGCATGCTTTGTTTAGGTCGGTGAAGTCTCGCACATTCGCCCGACTACCGTCGCTTTTTGACCATTCTTGGGTTAGAAAGCGATCGTGGTAGTAGACTTCACGCATAATTCACGCATTTACCAATTTACGTACCTCTGCGGTTGCTGCACGCGCGCTACGGGGCTTGCGCTTCTTACGGCGTATCGGTGTGTACCGCCGCCGATTCTCGGTTTATGCTCGTGATCGGCGTGGTACTCGATCGTGTGTTTTGGCTCCAGCGCGAAAATATCCGCGTTCTTTTGTAGGGCCTTGCAATTGCTGCTGGTTGTCCGACAATGACCTCAGATGGTTATTTCTGTTAAAGTACTCGGGTGAATCGCGACCTTCAAGTTGGGGACTTTGGCAGCGCCTTTGCTTGAGTCGGTGCCATTTCGCATGTAACCGTGTTACATTCTCTGTTTGGTACCGTGGCATTGTAAAGATAACGACGCCCCTTCTATTGGGAATTTAAGCATCCGTCTTGTTGTTGATGGCACCGCGCGCATGGGCGATATCCGGGTCTCCCAATAATGCCATTGTATGGTGAGGGGATTTGATCACCATGAAGTCCATCGGTTGTCGTAGAGTGCTCTGCGTTGCCAATCTTGACTAATGTCGCGATTGCCCATGGGCCATATCTTTTCCCGTGAAACCGGTGAGTCTTTGTCTTGACCGGGTTTAAGCGGGCTGCGTATTTCGGTCGTAGTCTTTTAAAGCAATGCTCATACATGATATTTGCCGATGCCCCACCATCAATGTACATGCGGTGTATGTCGTGACCACCCGCATCGATTTCAATGGTGAGTGGCTCTGCTTCTGCGTTGTCCGCAGATTAGAGTAGGAAAGAGATTTCGCTTCTTGGAAAACTCTGGTGACCTTACATCTAGTGATTCGTTGCCGCGTCGTATCATGTAGATTGTGTCGGCCTTATCTTTGGGTGTCTCCTTCTTGTTTCCATTTTTTGTTTATCTCTTCCTCTTTAATGTTTTTAACCAAGTGGTCCGATCTACCCTCCTTGACCATCTTGTCGATGAGTTAAGCGCGTTGGACACATCGTTAGTGGTGTGACCACTTTTGCGTGGTAGTCACGATATCCATTCCCGGTCGCCGATCTTACGGTATGCGCATCTGCGGTGGTCTTGGGAAATTCGCGCCTTCATGCGAGTATTTCCTTTGGGGTTTTGATCGGGGTGTACTGTCATTATCTCTGCCGCTCCTCATTGCGATAGCTCTATTACGGTTACTACCTCGGTCGTTCGATTGCCTCCCGGGTTGTTCCTGTGACCGGTAACTCGAGTGGTTCTTTTGCTATCCGCATGCGGCTCTCCTGGACAAAAGACCGAGGCGCTTCATGAGTTCATCAAAGGTCTCGGGGATCTTGTCGTTCAACCTCTTGATGAGTTACGGATTATTAATCCCATTCATGAAGCCGAGATCTTTAGTACTTGAGACATGCTTTAACTTGCATGCATTCATCTTTAAAGCGTTCCATGAATGCGCTCGTAGATTCTCCTTGGTCTTTGCTTTACCTGGCGAGTTCGGCGGGGTTTTTAGCGCACTTTTTCCGTTGAGTAAAATTTAGGCGGGCGCCTTTCTCAACTCTTCAAAACCATTTATGCTCCTTCGTGGGAGTTTGTTGAACCGATTCATGCGCTTCCCACTAGTGTGGAATTAAACATGTGGCACCACACTGGTTGTGGCCGATTCTCAATGGTCGCGGTGATTCAAAGATTTTAGGTGATCGTCCGGATCACTGTTCCATCGTAGGTCTTGACATTTGTAGGCATGCGCCTCTTCTTGTTCTCGGAGAAATCACTAATGCGTCGGTGAGCGCATCCACTTTCTCAGCGGCGCCATGGGAGACATGTCTTCCTCTTGGCTATCGCGTCATTTCTAGACTTCGATGTCTGTATCGCTATCCTCGTTGTCAGGAGTTATCGAAGATGAATTTTCCTTCTTACGGCGTTTGCGCGACCATCCTCAGTCGACTTGTAGTGCGGATCGAAGGGCTCTCACTGGGGAATACTTTCGCCCCGGTCATCATGTATTTCACGGCTACCCGTCTGGCGTGAACAGCTGATGCGCCGTTCTTCTATCACTATCACTCGAGTGTTGCGGTGAGATGTCTCCTCACCTCGATTCTCCTCCCGATTCTGCTTGAATATTGGGGTTTATGACCGCTTCCTCTGCGCTTTTCTTTACGGTGGCGCGGTGGGGAAGTATCGTATTCGAATCGAAATTGAGTCGGGCTTTCAAGTTCCGGCTGATCTATTCTTCTCTTCCTCTTGCATGAGGCGGTTAATGTTCGTAGTTTTGGGATCGAAAACTTACGGTGCTAATTCGGTGCGACTCCTCGAGTGAGTGCGTTTGTTTACGCTATACCCTTATCCCGACTGGTGCCTCGGTACCTTTGTCGGTCGGTTTCTAGCACCGATTGGAAGGGAGTAGTAAAGGCGGTCTTGTGATGGGTCTCTCCACTCGTGGTGGTTGTAGTGGCTTGGGTTGTTCCCGAATGCGGTTCCACGGAGGAAGATCAAGTCTTGGCACGATCCACTTATTTTTAGCGGTATTTGGTTGTCCCAGTGGTGCTTGGGGTTAGTCCACTCTGCGACTTCTTCCCATGAGGTCCATTGCGATCGGCGATTACCGTGTTTTGTCATTCTAGTGTTGGTTCTTAGTGTATGGTCCGGGATGGCGCCACTTGTTGATACAAAGTTGGACGTTCTAGTTTGGAGCTCGGTTCTCGTACCAATTGAGAATTCTTTGCTTGAGACTGCGCTAAGAGACAAAGCACCGTTAGGCTTCTGTGGGATTGTCTCCGCGATTATCCTCCGGCGAGAGTGAGTAATCGGTTTAGGGTTTAAGGAGTTTTAGGGTTATGAGATCGTACCTTAAGCGAGGGATATGATTCCTTTATATCTGTGCGGAATCCTTGTTGGTTCCGTGTTCCCCAACCTTCGCGTATCCGCCTAAGTCGGTTGGGAATGATTATCTTCTTATTTTAGAAGATATCGGATATCTATTCCGTAAATAGATTTGGGCTTGGAGCTTTCGTGATATTGCCCAAATGCAGCGTATTGATATTTTATGGCCGGCTCAGGTTCATCATCACTCCCTGTGTTATTTATTGTATGAAATGTATTTAAGGCAAAATAACCAATGCTGGCAGCATATAACTTACATGTTACATGCCCATTTATCATAAAAAAGCCCGCTCGGCCTACGGCACTTCAAACTTTATGCGAATATAATTCCTCGTTTTTAACCCACATTTGATATTAAAATCAATTCAACTTATAACTGATGTTTAAAAACCGGGTCACTAATAGATCCAATTGAGCCGTCGGATCACCGGATCACTGGTCCGACCAGTTCAACCAACTGGTCAACCCGGTTTTCCGTTAAACAAAAACACTAGTTCGATTTACCAAAATACCTATAAAACATGTAATACTTAACACCAAACATACACAAAATATGAAAAGTTCAATATTACTCACACAATAAGTTTATAAAACATATATATTACAATACAAAATATATCTACATATATCATAAATAAGTGTTCAGGTTTGACTTTTAGAAAGTCAATGGATCAACTTTTTAACCTAATATTTTCTTTAGTGTTATATAATCTTGATCTGAAAATATATGAATTGATTGGGTTTAAGTGTATTTTTCATTGGTATAGGCTTTTCATCAAATATTATATAACAAAAAAAATATTTACTGTCGAAGTTGAGCAGGTTTGATCGAAAAGTCAATGACACTTATTTAGGGACGGAGGGAGTACAATTCAACGAGAATGCAAGTTTTAAACTAAAAATCAAATTGCATTTAGTAACGGTTCAATCAGTTGAACCGGCCGGATCAAACCAGGTTCCAAAACATTGCTTAAAACACGAATTTCAATTTTGGTGTTGATAACTCGATGGCGAAAGTTGATATAGATCCAAAATTCTGTGATCCGATGAGCAAATAATAGTCGTTCGTTTTTATTATGATAAACTTTCACCATTTTTAAAAATTAAATATCTATGAACAGTTAATCGTTCTGCGATAAAAATTATCTGTCGCGACGAGAATTAAATTATCTTTCTATAGATATGCACTACTATATATTTTAACCATTTTTTTTTCAAAATTTGGTTAACAAAATCGTATATGATTTATGAAAATCATATATGATTCGATTTTCTGAATCATATATGATTTTTGAGAATCATATATGATTAAATAAAATCATATATGATTCATAAAATCGAATCATACATGATTTTTAAAATCATATATGATTCGTAAAATCGTATATGATTTTTGAGACGAATTTTTGAAAAAATGTTTGTCGAAAATATAAAGTGCATATCATGAAAATAATTTAATTCGTCTCACGTGTGATTTTTTATATTTTGAAAATTCTGGTTGTAAGATATGTTGTTTTAAAAAAGGTGAAAATAATTTTATTAATTTAGATAAAGATGGAGGATTATGATTGGTTCGTTTATATGTGAATATGAGTTATATTGATCTCAACTCCAACTCAATATGTGCATAATGTTATAGACTAAGTTGTAAATTTTCATATTCTTATTTAAAGTTAAGAAGTGAAGATTTGAAAACTAAAAATCAAGAACATTTTTTCGACAATTTAAAAAGAAAATGAAATTCAAACTTTAACTACAAAATGAAACCCCAATCTATTATTCTCCACTTATTTCTTTTAACAAGCAAAAAAAAAACGAGATTTCCCAATATACTATTTAAGTATTTATTAAAGGGTTTTTAACGTAATGCAAGAGCACGTATTAAGATCAAAATAATGACGGGGCCGTAAAAAAGGCGTCCTGACCATATTTTATTTAAAAGTGTATTTTGTAAGTCAGGACGTTCTTTTCGTAAACTCACCGTCCTTTTGGTGTCTTAATGTGCATCTTGCAGACATCGTTAAAACCTCTTAAAAAGAAGTAATAAAAGTTGTTTTACTTCTGGGTGTCTTTATATACATGACACAACAATGCATTTAAACTATTTTGGCCTTGGGACAACAGAATCTGTCTTTATGTGATACATTGCACATGGTCCACTTTCCAATTTATGTGCTTTTTAATGTTACATGCAAAGAATATGAAAGGGTGTTGTCGACGAAAGAAATAAATAAATGCAAATTTTTTTGTACTCAGTTTCTGTACTAACTTTTTGAGAGACAATTTTCAAGCTTTCCAAATGTTATCGACTTTCACCTAGAATAATTTATAGTTTCATTTTTTACTTTGGATGCTAAACTCAAATATTGAAGGACAGTTTGTTACATTTTCTAAAGTATGTCGACACCATAATAACAATGGTAATAATATCAATAATAACAATATTAATAACCTTTATAACTTTGATTATTGCATTAACATGTTTAATGTAAACATAAATGTTTTAGCAACCCAAAACTTATGAATAAAATTACCAAAATATATGAAGATGTAATTAGAATTTTCATTTAGAAAGAGTACGGTTGTATAACAAACTACTTGCTGTTATTGTGGTAGGGACAGATCCAATAAGAAAAAAAAACTAAAATAAGGATAATAAGAATAATCTATAGCTACACATTTCAAGTAACTAGAAAAATTTTGAAAAGAAATACATATAATTTTACAGGTGCATTTAAATGTGTGATTGTAATTTCTTGTTATATCTTTTTTTTTTTTTTTTCTCATTTGATCATAACTATATCGTTTCACCTTGGTTTTGTCGCGTTGCATTGGTTTTGATATTTCTCAACAAGTAGAATAATTCCTTTACAAGAAAACTTCAAATACAAGCAAAACAATCTTAATACAAAAAGAGAATAACAAGGAATAAAACTTTAGTCCTAGAATAAAAAATCATGACCAAATCTTGATTTAATTTAAAAAATATATTTTCTTTTAATATTTTCGCGGGAATAGATCCAAAAAAAACATAGTACATCTGTTCCCTCAGCACCACCCAACAACTATCTCAGCAACAGATCTGAAGTACATACATTTTATCATCATCATCTCACACACACTAAACACACCTTCATTCTACACACACTAAAAAAATGACTAAACCCTCATCATCATCACTAATCACACTCTTTTTTATACTAATCATATGCACATTTTCATACATGCTAGGCTCATATAAGTCCACTTTTAGCACCACCATTGTCAAGAACCAAGAAAAATGCTTAAACCCTACCAAGTTTGTAGCTTTATCACATAATGACACTCACACGCCGCTCGATTTCGAGACCCATCATGCATTTGATCTGCAGCCACTTTACGCGCCAAAAAAATTTAAGTTCTGCAGTGGAAACTATACACATTACTGCCCTTGTCAAGACCCTTTTAGAGAAAAGTTTTTTAGAGTGGAGAAAATGTTGCATAGGGAGCGGCATTGTCCCGATAAGGAAGGAGAGATACTTAGGTGTTTAGTACCGAAACCGGTTGGGTATAAGAAGGCGTTTTCGTGGCCGAAAAGTAGAGGTGAAGCTTGGTTTAGTAATGTGCCTTTTAAGACATTGACTGAGTCTAAGAAAGTGCAGAATTGGGTGAGATTGGTAGGCGATCGCCTTGTTTTTCCGGGTGGTGGGACTTCTTTTCAAAAGGGGGTTAAGGGTTATGTTGATGTGTTGAAGAAGATTGTGCCATTGCAATCTGGGGCTATTAGGACAGTTCTTGATACAGGATGTGGGGTAAGTGTGATTCTTTAATGTAAAAAGCTACTTTATCAAGATTCTGGTTGTGTAAGCTAATAATGTTCTTTACTGTATTGACTTTAGTAGTGATCCAGTGGACCCAAATGATCTTTTGATCAAGTGGCAAGATTGGAGGTCAAGCAAATTAAGTAATGGGTTTCGGGTCAAAATAGACAAATTTTGCATGGGTCGGGTTGCGTTCACACATTTTTTGGGCGAATATCTAAGATGTTTATATGTAACTAGTGAGTCAAATGTGCTTATACAAAGTTATGTACTTATGTTTACTTATTGATTATGACAATCTACCCGTAATAACATAGTTTACGAAGTTTTATGTATTTAAAGTATACTCTTGGTAAGTCTCGACCCAATGCCAAATCCTTTTTAAGTTATTATTTAGCTCACAAGTTTAATTTGACAAAACTTAGCCTGGCGCGACCCATTGTTATGCAAATGAGTCCAAATTGTCACCTGTATAATTAGTGGATGAAACATGACAGGTTGCAAGCTTTGGAGACGCTCTAATGGACTATAACATCATAACAATGTCTATAGCTCCAAGGGACATACATGAAGCTCAAGTGCAATTTGCCTTAGAAAGAGGTCTTCCTGCTATGCTTGGTGTTCTTGGCACCTACAGGCTACCCTACCCATCAAGATCATTCGACATGGCTCATTGCTCACGATGCCTTATCCCATGGACTGAATATGGTAATCAATCAAACCCTACACTCTACCTCCATCACTAAACAAGAGTAATTAGCTTCAAAAAGAAAATAATTTCCTTATCATTTTTATCTTCTACTCGATCATATGCATGTGGTAAACGGGCGGGTGTTAGTCATGGGTCATATGAGTTCGGAGCAAACGAGTAATCTGTAGGAATGGGTCGTCTTGACCTAGTCTTGCTGGGTTGCCCGGAAACACATTTTGTCCAAAACTTATATATTGGGCGTGTCAAACATGATTGCAGAATTTATATCATTCAAGCAACATTCTAATTTCTTTAATAAAATGCTTTAGGAGATTTATGCATTTGAAACACACTTTTGGGTGACTTTCGACATGCTTGATTCATTTGACCCATTAACTTTTCTAAGTCAACCCATAAATGTGTGAGAATTGCCTCGTCTACTATAACCTTATTATGTTATGTTGCTAGATGGGTTGTATCTGATGGAGATTGACCGGCTTTTGCGGCCTGGTGGCTATTGGGTGTTATCGGGCCCACCTATCAACTGGAAAGCTAAATACACAGCATCAGATGGAACGACTAAGGATCCTAAAAAAGAATTGACCCGTTTAGAGAATCTTGCTGCACAGCTCTGTTGGAGAAAGATTAAAGCAAAAGGGCCAATTGCGGTGTGGCAAAAACCTAATAATCATATTGACTGCATCCACAAGAAAAATGATCTGAAGTCACCCAAGTTTTGTGACGAGAATGACGATCATGATGATGGTTGGTACAGAAAGATGGAAGCATGTATCACTCCGTTGCCTCAAGTAGAACATACAGAGGATGTTTCTGGGGGTGTACTTGAAAACTGGCCTAAGAGGTTAAGTACGATTCCACCTAGGATTATGCAAATTCGTGACGTAAAACCTAAAGATTTTCTTGAGGATATGCTGATGTGGAAGAAGAGGATTTTAACATATGGGCATGTGTTAAAGTCATTATCAAGTGGCGGGTACAGAAATATTATGGACATGAATGCCGGGTTAGGTGGATTTGCAGCCTCGCTATCAAAGTATCCTGTTTGGGTAATGAACGTTGTTCCTCATGATGCAATGAATAGGACCCTCGGCATAATCTATGAGCGTGGCCTTGTTGGAACTTACATGAACTGGTTTGTATTCTTCGTTCATTTGTAACGTCAGTGTTGACTCTTGGTACCTTATTGTCTCCTATCTCCTTGATTGCAGGTGTGAACCATTTTCGACATATCCTAGATCATATGACTTGATACATGCTGACAACATTTTGAGCTTGTACATGAATAAGTAAGCCATTTTGTCCATCTCCTAAGTTTTAACAAATGATATGCTCAACAACTATGCTCATTTGGCGTGCTTGATACAGGTGTGACATCATCGACATATTCATTGAGATGTACAGGATCCTCCGTCCTAAGGGAACAATCATAATAGTAGATCATGTCGACATAGTTGTGAAGGTGAAGAGTCATACAGATCAAATGAGGTGGCACACTAAAGTATCAGATACCGAAGACGGTCCTTTTGGCCCAAGGAAGTTGCTTTTTATTGACATCTAACAGAAAGACTAAATCTTCTTAGCAAGCATGTAAAACCATAGACGTAATTTACGAAGTTTTGAATAATAGCTCATTCTAGTCGAAGAAATTCAACATATTTATTAACCGAAATGTATGATAAGTGAGATATGCGTAATTATATTTCTGTAACCGTGACCTCTCACTTGTTGTCGCCATCGCCACCATATTCTGTTGAATTTCCATTCCAGAAAGCATTTTTGCCACTAAATCTGCTATCATCTTCGTCATGTTTCAGAGTGTGGATATTGCTTCCACTTCCGAACTGAGATGAACTTGGTTTGTTGTTTTTAGTATTTGATGGTGTACTGCTGCTTTGGTTTGATGTTACGAGGTAGGATCTTCTGCTTCCGGTGAAGTTGCCTTGAGGGGTACCTGCGCATATGAAATAGTTAAGAATTAAGAGATTAACAAATAATCACACTGCAAAAAATAAGGTTGAAAGTTTATAAGATATACGTAGTTTCTGTGAAAATGTCAGAAAAGGTACACAAATTCTGAAAAGCTACTCATTTTGCGAATGAAAAAATTTCATTTAGTGCAAATATTTTGAAAATTTGTGAAATTACATGGAATATTTGGAAAATTAATTTCAGGCAAATATTTTGAACATCGAGTGGTTTGCAGATTTCATGAAATATAGGGTCTTTCGGAATAATTTTATAAAAGGGGTACATTTTGTAATATGTCCGACACCAAATGGTCAAATTTGTAAATTTCTGTTAATTAAATTAAGAGGGAAAGAAAATCACCAGATTCCAGTATATTCCTTCTAGTTTCCTGCCCAGCAGTTGAGGAGTTTGCAGCAGCACCACCACCAAGATAGGCCAGGGGATTTACATATGATAGATACCGTCTCACAAGTGAAAAGTAACTTTCACCGTCTGAAGATCCGGTGGCACTTGTGGACACTGACGCGTTGGGTGTGGAAGATCGTCCTCTGAGAAAACCCGAGGCTTGGAGACGTGGAACCAATATTAATGCTTGCCTATCAAGTAGACTTAACTCTGCTAAAGTTTTGCTTAAATCTGCATTTATGGTAACCAATTAGAACCACTATAGACTAATTTTTCCGCACGTCATTTTGACACGAAGACTGTAAACATTAAAACCTATTTCATAGTAACTAAAGCTTGCATACCTTGGTCACTGAAAACCTTGCGAGGATATGGAATGGCTAGATCATAAGAACCAATGCTACTTTCTTGATTTTTATCCACGTAGTCTTTGACCATTCTCAAAGTGCTTGTAGGTTCAAATTTCTCTTGTAGACTCGCACCCCCAGGTAATCGTATATTTAAGTAGATATCAGTTGACTTGTTAGAAGCTAAATCTAAATTTTCAACCTTCTCAGCGTCGGTTTGTGAAATTTCAGCCTTTTTTAGCTTTGCTTCATCTTTAGCCACCCGAGGAGCCTCTACACTGTCTTCTACTTGTTGAATAGCATTTAATCTCGGTTTCTTGTCAACCCTAGATTCACTTGCAATTGGGCCCACTTGGTTAACTTGTTGACTAGTAGTTGTAACCGGCTTTTTAACATTTCTTTCTTCCACCTTATCGACATGTTTTGAGTTTATATCCTGTCAAGTTACGCCAATCACCATTAAAGTAACACACGGTACTGAGAGATACAAAGAGTAAACAAGTCAATCAAGTTACCTCACTGGGTGGTGCTTGGTTCTTGGCTTTTTCTTTCTCATGATCAACATCTTTCTTATCGACTGAAGCACTAGCAATTGTATTAGTCGATGACGCCAAAGAAGTACTTCCGATTTCACGTGAAGCAGCAGGAGGAGTTTCAGAGGGAATTTGTTCAGATTGTCTCGAGGAAGCCAAAGAAGTACTTCCGATTTCACGTGAAGCAGCAGGAGGAGCTTGAGCTTCAGAGGGAATTTGTTCAGATTGTCTGGAGGCAAGTGCTGCAGTCAAGAAAGTGGCGGTTGTTTCCTGTTTATAAAAAAGTTAAAACTCGTTATAACTTGGCTTATAATTCATGTACAACTTATAGACATAACATACAATGGAGACGCATAAACGACCTGAACATGAAGACTCAACCATTCTTTCTCAAGGGTTGAAGCCAGAATCTCAGCACTCACAAAGCCCTCTGCCATTGATTCAACAAAAGAGATTTAGTTAGCTAAAGGTCAATCAGCCTCAAAAAACAAAACGCAAAAAATAAATATACTATCCATAGCGACAAGTGGTAACTTTACCATTTTGCCATAGTTGGACACCGTTATATCCAATAACTGTTATACAAGGAGCAGGTTTCTGTGGGTCTATTCAAACTGATGTAAGGAACACCATACGCATATATAAACTTTTAATCATGTGGTCTTGGTGAATTTAAGAATTTTTATTCAGTGTCATAAGAAAGTATGAAACAACCACTCACGAAAAGGAACAAGCTTTTAATCAATCAAAGGATACATAATGCAGAAAATTGAGCTGCATCTGTGCTTCCTTCCAGAATGTGCAACAAAATGCAGTACTTCGATAACGACTCCGCCACCTAAATGTAACCAGATCCCAAATATAACTTGAAAGGGAACATCGTTTGTTTAGTTTAATAGAAGTACATAAATATTGGAAATTAACTCACATTTGACTCTGACCAAGTAGATTTATCCATAGAGACAGAGTCTTCATTATCTCCTGTGAATATAAAATTGAAACCATATAAACAAGCAGATATAGTCTTCTAATTCCCGTGTGGAAAGATGATTTGTTCACATGACACTAGGAAATCCTAAACAATCTAGTATTGTAATGCTAAAATGCTAACTTTATATTCATCATAGATTTCTGTGACTAAGATCATCACGATAAATAACAGCACCTGCTATAGACTATAAATGACAAAAATTACCTGATATGTACACGACAAAAAGTTTTTTCTGCCTTTTGGCTTCGGTGATTGCTTCGATAATAGAACCTTTGAATGCAAGAGAAGATATAGATTGTTCCATCTGTAACAAATACATAACCATTACGACTTTCTGTCATTGAGCGAGATAAGCAAGGAGATCCTATTATATTTCTTCTATCAAATACGAAAACTGGCACTTGTTTAGGTGGTATTTAGGATTGCCAATCTTAGGTGCTTATACCTTCTAGAACAAGCAATTATAAGTTCCCAGTACAGTGTTTGGACTTGCTTTTATATACTTTAAAACAATGCAATCCCAAACACCCCTTAAGTGATAAAACGGAACCCCTTTCGATACTTCTATCAAATACGAAAACTGGCACTTGCTTGGGTGGTATTTAGGATTGCCAATCTTAGGTGCTTATACCTTCTAGAACAAGCGATTATAAGTTCCCAGTACAGTGTTTGGGCTTGCTTTTATATACTTTAAAACAATGCAATCCCAAACACCCCTTAAGTGATAAAACGGAACCCCTTTCGATATGTTAACGGCAAGCACACTACAGGTTCCTTATTAACATGAAAAACTCTTTTACAAACATCTAACAAGACTATAACATGGGTGTTTAGATTAGCTATTTTTCGGGCTTGTCAGCTTATTTGAATTAGAAAAAGCTCATAAGCCCACTTTTCTCACATACGAGCCTTATCACGTTGAGCTTATCTCAACTAAGATAAGCAATAATTAAGAATTACAAAACCATTACGAATTTCTGTCATTAAGCAAGGTAAGCAAGGAGGTCCTACTTTACTTAAATTCCCTAAATCAAATGCTAAAGTGGTACTAGTTTTGGTCGGTATTTGGGATTGTTCATTTTTAAGTAATTATCTACTTTCAAAATATGAAGGTACCAACCTGCTTATTTGTAAATACTTGTACCTTTCTAGAATAAGCAGAAAACCATATTAGTTCTTAGAATGTCAAGAGTGTTTTGGATTGCTTTAAAACAATCCAATAAGCAAATAACCACTTAATATAAAACAAACAACCCCAAACACCCTGTAAGTGATAAAACAGAACCACTTTTAATATTCTAACGGCAACAACACTACAGATTCCTTATTTTACATAAAAAATGGGTATTTCATATTACCTTACTTTTGGCTTATAAGCTTATTTGAATAAGGAAAAGCTCATGACCCCACTTTTTCGGCTTATGAGCTTATCACGACTTAGATAAGCAACAAGCTTCATAAGCCGGAAAAGTAAGCTTATGAGCTTTTCCAAATTCAAATACGCCCATAAGCCCGAATGATAAGCTAACCCAAACACCCACTAAGATTATCGGCGTTACTCTTGCTAACAAGAAAAAGTATGCGTATGAGCCTTTCCCAATTCAAACAAGCCCGAAAAATAAACCAGTCCGAAAGCCCGCTAAGATTATCGCCATTACGCTTGCTAACAATGATTCTAAGGGGGTGTTTATTTCAGCTTATATATCCTGCTTATGGCTTATTTGGTTTTGAGCTTATGTTTCATAAGCTCACTTTTTGTGGCTTATTTTGAAACTTTTCGGCTTATAGCCTTATATAAGTTCATTATGACATAATAAACTTATATAAGCGGAAAAGTTTGAAAATTAAGCCACAAAAAGTGAGCTTATGAAACATAAGCCCAAAACCAAATAAGCAATAAGCCGGCTATATAAGCCGAAACAAACACCCCCTAGTTCATATCAACTAAATCCTACCAAAATTCAGTATCTACACACTAAGTTCATTATATTTCTCCATAACCCTAACTCACTAATATACCATCAATTAACTAAAATCTAGCACAACAAAGAAACAATAAAATTGAGCTTAATTAGTGGTCAACAAACACAAATCTTGAAAAAGATTGAATTTTTTCACATGGGTTAACAGTAATTCACAAAAAGATTGACTAGAAATAGTGGAAATATATAAATTAGTAATAAAGATTGTACCTTTAGTGAAGGTTCTTGTTCTTGTTTTTTTTTTGTGTGTTTTATGGATGCAACTACTATTTCTTTTGGAAGATGAAAGAAAGTCTTGTTTTATGGGCGATTTTATATATTTCGTCCTTCTTAAATTTCTCATATGTATTTTCTTAGCGGCATAATTTCATGTATATCCTTGTAAATTTCAAAAATTACATATATATATATATAATTTTTGAATTTTCCAAAGATATATATGTAAATGCCCCCTGTTAGTTTTAGCATTCTCACGGGTCGAATTAATTTGGGTTGAGGCTAAAAAATATACTCGGATCTGACTCTATTAAGATCTCGGATTATTCAGGTCGGGTTCACTCAGGTTGGGTCAACCCCGACTATATGAAAAATGATTAAAACAATTGGGTAGTTCTGTAAGTTTACATAGATAATTTATAAAATTATACCAAAAGAAAAGAAAAAGAAAAAGAATAACAGAAAAGGAAAAAACAACTTATTCGAGTATCGAGGCCAGGCGATCCGATTTTGCTAAACATTCAACCCGATACCCGACTATGTTTAGCACTTGAGTTATTCGAGTTGATCCGAATAACCTAGTAAGATTATTGACCCAAGTAACTTGATCCGAATAAGCTTACTCGAGTTTTAGGCTTTTTCTAACATCCCTACTACTTATATTATACTAATCACAGTTCACAATGTTGGTTTAGGATACACCTTTTGTAGGTGTGACAATTTTGAGAATATAATGACGTGAAAATAAACGTGTTAAAACAAGGTATAATTAGGATTGAGAATGTGTGGTAGTTGACCAATCTATTTGTTGATAAAATGACAATGTTTGAGTTGAGTATGAGTTAAAATGAGTCACTCGTGAGCTACTTAAATATGAGTTAACCATATTGTATGTGTTACGTGCATACAACACATATTTGATAGGTTTGACACCGATTACCAAAACATATCATATTTGAGGTGAGCCAGGTATTAAATGCCCGTGTGTTGGCAGGGAGGTAGCGATAAACACATTCATTACACGTATAATTCTCATTTACAATTTAGAGTACCGTCTAAAAATTTTTTTGGGTAAAAGGGATTTTTCACCCTGGTAAAATATAGTACCGTCTAAAAATTACTCGGCTTATATTTAATGGTTATGCAAAACATACTTTTCTCGGTGAATAGCTACCCTTATTGTTAGGGATGGCAATGGGCGAGAAAAACCCCATAATAACCCGCGGGGACCCGCACTGTGATGAGTGAGTAACCGCGTCAATTTTTAGCCAAAGGTGGTCCGTGGGTAAAAAATAAACCCACCAGCAAGT
This sequence comes from Chrysanthemum lavandulifolium, assembly GCA_022545495.1. Classification (NCBI taxonomy): domain Eukaryota; kingdom Viridiplantae; phylum Streptophyta; class Magnoliopsida; order Asterales; family Asteraceae; genus Chrysanthemum; species Chrysanthemum lavandulifolium. The sequence continues at coordinate 284,882,021 of CM040242.1, read as the reverse complement.
GATGGGCAGGTGGCAGGTAATACCTGTCTTAGGTAAACCCATCATATACTTGTGAGCCAATTCTTTTATTAAACTTGCATTTATTATACAACTTCAATATTTTTAAAGTTATTAGTAAAAATATTTAATATTCACCTAAACCTATTGAAAACAGAGCGTACTATCGTTCATTTTGAGTTCCAAGATTACAAGAAGAATGTGAATTATCAAAATATCAAATACATATACTTAATATCTTCATTCTCAAGCCAAGTTCGTCTATACTTGATCTTGTGATTTTAATACAGAGGTAATCACTAGTCTTAGCCAATAATTCATGAGTCACAAAAATAGTAGCATCTTTTTTATGTACTAAAGCTATTAGTAATATATAATTAGTGGATAGTTGACTAATTGTGTGCAAATTAATTAGGGAAATGATACATGGATCTAAATTTAGGCCTAAACTTAGACCTAAAACTACTTGGCATTATTCTGATGGGTTGTAAAATAAGTTAGTCCCTGTCTGCAGCCATCAAGATGCTGACACTTGGTTTTATGTCTAAGTTTAGGCTCATGTATCATTTCTCAATTAAATAATATGTCGTAACTTATAAACCTTCTAATCAAGTTTTTCGGAAACATTCGAAAACAAGTGTGTAAATGTTAAATTTCATAAACACACGGGTTTCCCCGCGGACTTAGGTACGCGTCGGCATGGGACGAGCAAAAAATTGTACCCGCAAACGAGTGGCAGGTGACAAGCAAGAAAAAATCTATATATATATATGGGACTAAGCATGACACGTCACTAATACTTACATGGCATTATAATAGTGACATGGAACATCTATGATGACATGGAAATGCTTACATGGCATAACTCCCGACTACATATTTAAAAAAAAAATTGTTACTTGCAAGGTTTGAACACGGGTCTAGACATCCACATACATGTGCCTCAACCAGTGGAGCAATCCACAAGTTTGTGACATAAAGTGCATTCCATAATTGATATACTAACAAAACACTACCATCTTCCATCAATCCATCTTATCAAAAAACAATAACAGAATCCACACTCATTCCGCTCCTAAATTATATTATGCTTCAATGTCAATCAAAACAATAATCACTCTCCCCAATTCACTCTCTTTCCTAAACAAACTCACCCAAAATTAAAAATGCATACCCTAAGTCAAATACAGATTTTTACATTGCTATCAAAAAAATTTTGATTCTTTGTTGGAAAATTTTTGTGTTTCTTTACCCCCATCATCTTCATTTATTCAAGAAAATTTTGATTATTTTGGTCATGTTTTTGATATTTTTGTAGGTAGAATCTGATTGAGGAAGATTAACCGAGCCGAAAATTAATGATGATACAACAAAGGTATGATTTTGGGATCTATTGAATCTTAATAATTTTTTTTGTATGTTCATGTATTAGGTTTCTTTTCAACTCAAATTGGGGATATATTGAAGGTTAGTAGTTCATCGATTATAAAAAGGTACGATTTTTTATTGATGATTAATGGTTTAATTTGAAAAAAATGAAGCCGTATTATGGTTGTTAATACAAATATCGTCATTAAACGTTATTTATATTTTTGATCTTTGCCTAAGTTTTGTTAACGACAAAAGTAAATTTAATTTATAAAAGCTTAAAGCTTGTCAAGTTTATTATATATTAAAACAAGCTTTCTCAAACAATATATTCATCATTCAAGCATTTACATTTATGATTAGTAAACATCTTGATATGACTCTAATCATTATGTATGATAGTAGTTTGTAGAATGTGTTAGGTTCTTAAAACCAAACACTACTTAAGCATTTGCATATTTCTATAAATAGTAATACAACATTTGACATCATGTATTACATCATGGAAATCATTAGAAGATTCCATTAGATATTTTGTGAAGATTTGTACTCTTCATATCTTGCACAATCTCACTTAGATAGAGTTGACTTTAAGCAAGATTTGATATCTTGACCGTCGATTGGCGGTACCAAATTGGTACACGGCGGAACCCTTTTAAGGGTCCGCGGTCCGTGGGCGCTCTCGTCGATTTGGCTATAAATAGCAATGCCAAGCCAAGTAGTTTCTCATCCCTTTCTAACATACTCTCATACATATCTTCTCTAACCTTTCTAACTCGGTTTCATATCATATTAGTGATCTCTTTTGTAGCAAAGAAGATCAAGTCATATTCAAGCTTCAACGAGAAGTTGGAAGTCTTGTTTGTTTAGTGTTGTATGATCTAGTGTTGATCTATACTTCATTGTTGTATCAAACCATCATAATCTTGTGAGTGTGAGTGGTTAGTATTTTAGTCCTCAAAATACATTGTGTGTGGGAGTAGTTGTACCCTTGGAAAGAACTCGACATCTAGCTTAGTGTCGGAAATAGTGTAAGCGAAGTGTAAAGGTTTTCTCCGCGGTGAAAGGAGCTTGTTGACTAGTGAAGTTAAACTCGAGTGTGAGACTCGGGGAGTGGAGTAGAGCAAGGAAAAAGAGTCCTTGTAGGCGAACCACTATAAACAACTTGTTGTGGTTTGATCATTTCTTTCCTTATTTACTTATTACATATTGCTTGCATATTTCATTAACATACTTAAGATCAATATCAATTGATCTTTCAATAAGTTTCAAAACAAAGTTTTAATCGGTAAACTATTCAACCCCTTCTAGTTTTCTACAATTGGTATCGAGCCTCGTTGCTCAAGAATTTCTAAAATAACTTGTATTTTATAAACTTGAAACGATCCATGGATTACGAAAACTTTAAAGAAGGGCAATCTATGCAAAGACCACCACTCTTTGAAACCAATGGATTTATCTATTGAAAAACCGTTTTGAAACATATGTAAAATCAAAAGATATAGATCTTTGGTTTATTATTGTTAAAGGAGATTTTAGTTCTACAACAAAGGATATTTCCGTTGATGAACAAAAGAAATTAGTTGCTAAAAATAATGAAGCTAAAATGATGCTTTATAATGCTTTACCTAGAAAATAATATGAAAGAATTTTTATGTGTGAAACCGCCAAAGATATTTGGGAATCTTTAATTGTTACACATCAAGGTAATTACAAGTCAAGGATAACAAAATTGATCTTCTTGTTCAACAATATGAACAATTTGTTATCCTGAAGATGAAACCATTGATTGTGGCTTTGCTCGTTTTAACACTATCATTACATCACTTAAAGCACTTGATGAATCTTTTCGTAGTAAGAACTTTGTCGAAATTTCTTAGAGCACTCCATCCCAAATGGAGCTAAAGTGACCGCTATTGAAGAATCAAAAGATCTCTCAATAATGTCACTAGACGACCTAATTGGCAACCTCAAAGTTCACGAAATGGTAATGGAGAAAGATTCGGAGATCATCAAAGGAAGAAAGGAGAAGATCAAATCCGTTGCTCTTAAAGCAAAGGTGAATCAGCGATGATGGTGAATCTTGTTCGATAGTGAAGATGAGGAGTATGCCATGGCGTTAGAGATTTCAAGTTCTTTAGAAGAAGAGGAAAGTTTGTAAGACAACCTCGAGAAGAAAAGAAGCCATTCGAAAGATCGGGATGATAAGAAGATCAAAGGTGAAAGAAAGTGTTTTAGATGTGGTGATGCAAGTCATCTCATAGGAGAATGTCCCAAGCCACCCAAGAGCAAAACTCAACGAGCTTTTGTAAGTGGTGCTTGGGTGATAGTGAAGGCGATGAAGAATCAAGCAAGGAAGAGATCGCTCTAATGGCACATGAGTCAAATGAGGTATTTTCCACTCTTCTTATTCTTCTATAGATGATGACACCTTGCAAAACAATATAATCAATTGTGTGAGCTAAGTCTAAAATCATAACTAAAAATAAATTTCTAAAAACTAAAAGGAGTTTTGGAAAATGAGGTATATGAGTTAAAGAAAAAGCAAAACGACTTGAAAAGGAAAAGCAAATGACAATGATTGTAAATCATGTCAAGAGCTTAATCTTGAAATAGAAAAACTAAAGCTCACACAAGAAGTTTTAATAGAAAATAATTCTAAGTTTAAAGGTTTAACAAAAACATCGCTATTGCTGATGAAATAGTTAAAATCCATAAAACACCGGGAGACATGAATGGGCTAGGTTTTAATGAAGTATTAATTCCTAAGAATCAAAACAAAGCGGCCGAAAGGGCGAACATTCTGTCAAAAGCTGTCAACAGATGCAGCCACGGACGAACGGAACCAAAAAAGGGTTCCGTCCGTTGTAAAAATGGTACCGCTGGTACTTCAAAAGAACGAAATGTTCGCATGTCTGGACCGTCTTGAATTTGTTAAAATAACAAAGAAAACCAATGATAATGTTAAACTAAAACCGACCATTATATCGGGAGTAGGACTTGTTAAAATGAATTTAGATAAAAACTACTCAACAACGACATAAAACTTCTTTTGCCAAACGCCCTTTCCTAAGAGCAACCACAACGTTCAACCTAACTACCAACACAACGGTTGGAATCAAAACTTTCCTAGACCATATCAAACTCCGTTACATACCATAGAACCCTTATCCATCATTTCCATACATGAATCAAATAAATGGTATGTTTAACCCAAACGGACCCATGAGATATTGGGGACCAAATGTTTGAGTTATTCGCTTCTTAGGTATGTTTGAAAGTTGGATTGGAACCGATGAATGGATAAAAGATAGTGGATGCTCATGACACATGACGGCAACAAAGTCTCTTCTCATCATACCAAGAGTATGACGGAGGTAATGTCACTTTGTAGCAATCTCAAAAGCAAAATCATTGGCAAAGGTACGATTGCTCATAACTCTCTAACTATTGAAAATGTTGCTCATGTGGATAGGTTAGGATTTAATCTACTTAGTATTAGCCAACTATGCGATAAAAAGTATAAAGTACTATTTGATGAAAATGGTAGTAAAATACTAAAAGATGGTATCACCATAGCTAAAGGAGTTAGGAAAAATAACATATCGTCATGAAAATAGATAAAACATGTAATGACAAACTTTGCCTAACAACATTAGACGATAGCTCATCTCTTTGGCATAGGCGCTTGGTCACGCTAATATGAGACTTATACAAAACCTATCTTCAAAAGAGTTAGTTAGGAATTTGCCAAAACTAAAATATGACCAACACTTTTGCGACGCTTGCAAAATTGGTAAACAAACACATAGTAGTCACAAATCTAAAAATATGGTGTCTACATCTAAGTGTCTAGAATTATTACATATGGACTTGTTTGGACCATCCACTATAAGAAGCTATGGAGGCAACTTATACACTTTGGTCATAGTAGATGATTACTCGAGGTTTACTTGGACGTTATTTTGAAAACCAAAATGAAGCTTTTGATAAATTTGAAATACTTAGCAAGAAAATTCAAAATCTTCTAGGTGTCAAAATTGTGTCGATCCGAACGGATCATGGTCGTAATTGACAACGAAACTCAATTTGGAAACTTTTGTGATACAAATGGTATAACACATAACTTTTCCGCTCACAAACACCTCAATCAAATGGAGTAGTAGAGCGTAAAATAGAACAATTCAAGAAATGAGTAGAACAATGCTTAATGAACAAAACATTCCTCAAAAGTTTTGGTGTAACGCTGACACTTCTACATATATTTTAAATAGAGTCCTAATCGTCCTTTCCTAAACAAAACACCATATGAACTTTATAAAGGTAAAAGCCAACATTAGGATATTTTAAAGTTTTGGTTGTAAATGTTTTATTCTTAATACTAAGGATTATCTCACCAAGTTTGACCCAAAGTCTTATGAAGGTGTATTTCTTGGTTACTCTCAAACTAGTAAAGCTTACATTGTCCTAAATAAAGAAACAATGATAGTCGAGGAATCGTTGAACATAACATTTGACGAAAGTCCACCTCCTCTAAGACATCACCTTTGGTAGATGATGACTTAGTTGAAAGTCAAATAATTGAAAGTCAAATTAATAATAACAAGGAAGATGAACCATTAAATAAGGAAATTGTCAACATAAAAGAATCTAAAAGTCATCCATTAGAAAGGTCATAGGAAAACTTAATCAAAGAACCTTAAGATCACAAGCTCAAAATCAAAGTATTCATTTTGTTTTGTATCCACCATTGAACCAAAAACCATAAATGAAGCAATAAAAGATGAATCATGGGTAATTGCCATGCAGAAGAATTAAACCAATTAGTTAGAAATGATGTTTGAAACTAGTTCCAAAACCCAAAGATCAAACTATAATTGGAACAAAATGGGTCTTCGAAACAAAATGGACGAAAATGGTGTAGTATCTAGAAACAAAGCTAGGCTTGTTGCACAAGGTTATAATCAACAAGAAGGAATTGACTATGATGAAACTTATGCACGGTAGCTAGACTTGAATCTATTAGAATATTACTTGCTTATGCATGTGCTTATGATTTTAAATTATTTCAAATGGATGTTAAAAGTGCTTTCCTTAATGGGTTTATTAACGAAGAAGTGTATGTTGCTCAACCTCCGGTTTCTGACTTTGAGAAACCACATCATGTCTTCAAACTCAAAAGGCATTATACGGCCTTAAACAAGCACCTAAAGCTTGATGCGACCGTCTTAAGACTTTTCTTATTGATAACAAATATACTATGGGATTAGTAGATAATACTCTTTTACTAAGAAAAGGAATCGCAAATTATTATTGTTCAAATATCGTTGATGACATTATATTGGATCAACTTGTCAAGAGCTATGTGATGATTTCTCTAAAATCATGCATGACGAGTTTGAAATGAGTATGATGGGTGAGTTAAACTTCTTTCTAGGACTTCAAATCAAACAACTAGATGATGGTATTTTCTTTAACCAATCTAAATATATAAAAGACATGCTTAAGAAATGTTGAAGCATAATCAAGCGTGATTTGGATTCAACGACTCTCCTTGGGCCGTTAGTCGTCTTCTCGAGCCCCAATAGACTGTCAACAAAGAGAACCGTTAGGAGTGGACCCGAGGCCGTAGCCCGGGTCCACCTCCGACGGTCAAGTTAGTATCTTGTTGTGGCATAGCAAAAGATGTTAGGTTTAGAGATAACTGCGTGTGTATATATAGGCATGCATTAGGGTTTAGGTGTAGTGTGGTCGCATCTGCGGGACGACCATTCCTGGCCCAGTCCGGACCATACGTCTACAAGAAATTTGGTCTTGAAGATTCCAAACCAACTAAAACACCCATGTCCTCGGACACTAAACTCACCAAGGACGAAGAAGGTGAATCCGTAGATAACACTAAATATAGAGGAATGATTGGTAGCCTACTCTATCTTACGGACTAGTAGACCCGACATTATGTTTAGTGTTTGTCTATGTGTTCGCTTTCAAGAAAACCCAAATGCATCACACTTAGAGGCATTAAAAGGATTTTAGATATATTAAGGGAACAACGTGTTTAGGATTATGGTATCCCAAAGGAGCGGGTATAGAAACCATAGTGTATGCCGACTCGGATCATGCCGGTGATTATGTCGATAGAAAAAGTACAAGTGGTATTTGCACTTTTGTTGGACATTGTCTCACCTCATGGTTTGCAAAAAGCAAACGACTTTAGCCATCTCTACTCTTGAAGCCGAATACGTCTCGGTAGGAAAAGCATGTCAACAAGCTCTTTGGATGAAGCAAGCTCTCGTAGACTACGAATTCATCTCAACGATATTGTGATACTGCGACAACAAAGGAGCCATCGATCTCACAGAGAATCTCGTTCAACATGCTCGTCTAAAGCACATTGAAATCCGTCATCACTTTCTTCGCGACAATGTTCAAAAGGAAACATTTCAATCGAGAAAGTATCCTCCAAGACAACATTGCCGACATCTTTACTAAACCTCTTAAGCGAGAACATTTTAATCTTCTTAGACTTGGTTTAGGGTTAATGGAACCAAACATGTAGGATAAACATAGCCTAAAACATTAGAATAGTCAAACCAAAACAATTTTGCCTTCTTGTAGCCACGGCGCAAGCGAAAACAGACGGAACCAAAATTTGGTGCCGTGCGGTCCGTCAGTGTCTCTGAACAAAGCGCTATATACATAACATCCTCTTCCTCACAACCCACTTTACCAAAACGTGTAAAACTTAAACCAAGCTCATTATTGTCATCTTCCCACTCACTAATCATCAAGATAACATCATTGTAAGTATCCTAACTACATTTCATCTCTTAATTCGAGTCTAGGATTCTTATTTATGCACAAAACTATCACAAATCATTACATGGGGTTTTATGTATGCTTTTATACCAAATATGAATTCAATTGGCAAATTGCATAACTAGTCATTCAAATTGGGTACTACATTATCATATTGCATAAACAAATCATGTTTCCCACTAATTGATAGATAATAAATATAAGGCCTTATTCAAACAACCAAACACCCCATGTCAAAAGTTTTGAAAAGCTTCTCACTTGTAGGAAAACATTTTTCATTGCTAATACAAATAGAAACGTTAGAATTTTCATCACTTGCATGCTCTTGAATACTAAAGGTATTGCATAACTAATATGCACTCCGGGTATATTCAAATGTAGCCACATTGAGTTAGGAGCATTTGGGTTATCTCATGGTATTTGCCAAACACTCCACTAAAACCATTTTGTGCATAAAATGAGTCGAGATAACCGCACTCAAATTGTTTTCATATAGGCACACACTAGAATCAAAACGTTAAAATTTATTTTCATTTTTTTAACATGTTAATTCTTGTCCTTAGGAATAACCATGGTAGCCGCAAGATTCTATGATCACAAAGACACTTTAACTACATTCCCAAACACCACAAAACCAAAGGACTCACCAAGGAACAAGTAGAAATATTAGGGTCTAGAATCAAGGTATTTCCACGAGGTAGAACCATTCACCCATCCTTCCTTGAGCACACTAATCTTCGTGAAGAACTAGCCGCCATTCAATTCGATTGTCTTCGACATTGATGAACCAATTTGTCCTAGGTTTGTGTTAGAATTCTATGCTATTGTGACGGTTTTAGTGATGAAGATGATGATGAATTTTGTCTTAGCTTTAGAATCAACCAAAATGACTACACCATCACCTTAAGTGAATTTGCTAGAGTACTAGGAATTCCCAACCGAGGAACTTGTGTCTACGGATAAGTGGTCACTCACCGCCCTTGATGCAATCAACGACCGCGCTTCTCCTATCTAACCCGGCTTGGCCGATAAGGATGTCATCCGTGAACACCTTTTAACCCAGCGGATACAACCGAGTAACCCGAAAGGAAAAGAGGTAGACCGAGATCCATATGGAATGGAGCTAAATGAACTTAAGCAATTTAAGAAATAGGAGGAGTTACTTGAAACAAACGTCATTAGCACCATAGGAATAGGGATCGCATAAGCGTTTGTCTTTGCCACATGCTCTACAACTTGTCCACCCGACAACCATTCAACTTAGCCTACTACATAGCTAGGAGAATGATTGATATTCCAACTCGAGGATCCGTTGCTCTTCCATACGGGATGCTTCTCACCCGTCTCTATAGAAACTTCGCTCAATTCCACCAACCCCAAAGGGATGCACCTTCACTATGAACTCATCCTCACATCTTTGTACCTTTGAGTGATGCTCGAGTTGCTAAGACTAAAGGCAAGAGAACTAAACCTCCAACTCCTTCATCATCATCATTAAATAGCTCAGGATGGTCTTCCAAGCTCTCATCTTCCACCTCAAGAGTATTACGCATCTCTTCCCGAGATTGAGAATGAATCGTGAGAATTCAAACAAACTAAGGGAATGTTCAAGTGCCTTGGTAGGATGATGAACAAGATTTACAAGAAGTTGGACAAATAAGGGTACTTTAAGGAGTGTTTGGAACAATGCATTATCATTAATGTTTGATACTATTTAGTTGTTTTATTATGTAGGATGATAATATAACTTGAAACAATGGTGTATGCTAACAATCTCATGCGGGGATAGCACAAATATGCTATCAAATTTTACCCATTTTCACTATATTGTGAAAATCAATAAGCCTTGCTCAAAATCTATGCTCCACTATGTTTAGATATGTGTTATTTACTTTTCCTAACTAGAAATGTTTAGTATAACACTTTTGAGAAAAATTTCGGTTTCGAAATTTCCCGACACCTAAAAGCGTACTCATCCATATTTCACTCTCCACGGATTAGACGGCACCAAAATTTTGATGCAGTCCTTTACGTCAGTTTAGTGCCGTCATACACATGCGAGGCGGACGAGACGGCGCACCCTTTTAGGTACCGTCGATGTATTATTTTGGTGCCGTGGATTCTCCGGTAATCTTACGAATTTCGACTTTTCGTGATTCCAAATTATCTTCCATCACTTATAAATCAATCTTAGCTAGTTTATCTTGTTATTAGAACTAGTATCATTTACCAAAGTCTATAAGAAATCCATTTCCACCAAAATTCAAAAATTTGAAAAATCCACCCAAGGAGCCCTTTGGCATAAAGGAAGGAACCAAATTTTGGTACCTTCAAATCCGTGGGTAATCAAATATTAGGAAATTCCACTCACTAGAACACATTTATTGCATATCTTTTCTTCTTCACTCCATCTTCTTTGAATGGATTGACTTGGGTGATATGACTAGCATTCAACCCACTTCCAATCATTAGGAACCTCATCTCCTCAATGGTTCAACATCAAATCAAACCATTTCTCAAACAATTTCTTACCTCTATAAATTGAAAGGCTTTACCATGATCATCCTCGCACCTTCTTCATTCTCACTACTATCTAGCAAATCAAAACCCAAGTTAAAATGACTAAATCATCACCAAACCTTGCAAGAAAACCGCTAGAATTAGCGTTAGGCCTTGTTGCTTTGCTCATCTTAGCTCATCATCCGAATCTTCACCACTTCACAATCTCATCTCCCATTAGAGATGATACAAATCTTACCCTAGCTACACCCACTTCATCACATATTGTGATCACCACTTCACCACCATAAAACACCTACTTCACCTCCACCGCGCACCCATCGAAACATCAAAACACCTCACCACCTTCACCAAGGTCTCCCTCTCACTCCCATGGGTTATTTTCAACTCCACCAACATCACGAAATCCTTTCCTAGAGGACTTGGAAGACTTGCCTCTGGGCAAGTCATCCACCACCATTGCCATCCTTTGGCACCATTGAGCGAATCGCTCATGAATCACCTCGGTCATCCATTGACCCAAACGCCCCATTAGGGCCAAAACCTCTCCTTTTCCACCCCATTCACAAGGACATTCATGGTCCATTATCACGGGGATCATCCACTTCCATCATCAATGTCCCTCTTGTGAGGACATTTCGGTGCGTGGGATGACAATCCCACTAGAGAGGAGATTCAAGCCGAACTCCACAACCTCCACCAATTCAAGGCATGGTGGATTCTCGTAAGTGAGACAATGCAAATACAAAGTGCTTTGCTTGCATCCATCATAACCACTCCAAACATCCCCAACACCACCAACACATCCACCATTCCACCACCACAACCTCCCAGACTTTCTATCCTCCAAGGCATGGTTGCTCCACTTGTGAGCAAGCGGGTCAAACAAATGGAACGGACCGGATTATGGTCCATGACTTCCACGAAGAAATGAGGTTCATCCTCAACCGCATTCTTGAGCGTCTAAATGCTCTTTCGCATCCACCATCACTTTAGGATGGTTTTAGAATAGTCTTTCTTTTGTTTGCTTTTTTAGGATAATTTTTTTTTCTTCTTGTACTTCAAACACATCATTGTGTTCTCTTTTCATGATCTTGATTCATGAAAAATTTTAACTAATGGATGGTGTTTATCATATGGTTGGTGTCATTACATTGTGCTTGGAAATGCTTGTGAATGATCATTATTACTAACATTTTTTGTAGCTTTATTTTCACAATCCATGTATCTTCCTATTAAAGCACCCAATTTAGGGAGCTTTGAACAAGGGGAGATAATAAGCTCGGGCTCATTACATTCCATAGCCTCTTGCTTTTGTTGAGACAAAGGGAGAAAATATAGAACTTTGATATTATTTATATTTGACTTTTACGAAAAGTCAAATTGCATACAATTGACTTTCTAAAGTCAAACAGGAACCTCATTGAAAATACTTGACTTTTCTTAAAAGGTCAAGCGCATACTTTGACTTTACGAAAAAGTCAACATCATATATCAACTAGTGAATTCTTTGACTTTCATAAAAGTCAAATTTCATACACTTGCATTATCGTTTCCTTTTCAAGTTCTAAAACTAATATTTTATAACTCTTGTACAAACTTTGTTTCTTTTATAAAAATAAAATTTATATTTTGTCCTCAACAAAAGGGAGATTGTTAATACAAATATCGTCATTAAGCGTTATTTATATTTTGATCTTTGCCTAAGTTTTGTTAACGACAAAAGTAAATTTAATTTATAAAAGCTTAAAGCTTGTCAAGTTTATTATATATTAAAACAAGCTTTCTCAAACAATATATTCATCATTCAGTATTTACATTTATGATTAGTAAACATCTTGATATGACTCTAATCATTATGTATGATAGTAGTTTGTAGAATGTGTTAGGTTCTTAAAACCAAACACTACTTAAGCATTGCATATTTCTATAAATAGTAATACAACATTTGACATCATGTATTACATCATGGAAATCATTAGAAGATTCGATGAGATATTTTGTGAAGATTTGTACTCTTCATATCTTGCACAATCTCACTTAGATAGAGTTGACTTTAAGCAAGATTTGATATCTTGGTGTCGAATGGCGGTACCAAATTGGTACAGGCGGAACCCTTTTAAGGGTCAGCGGTCCGTCAGACGCTCTCATCGATTTGGCTATAAATAGCAATGCCAAGCCAGTAGTTTCTCATCCCTTTCTAACATACTCTCGTACATATCTTCTCTGCAACCTTTCTAACTCGGTTTCATATCATATTAGTGATCTCTTTTGTAGCAAAGAAGATCAAGTCATATTCAAGCTTCAACGAGAAGTTGGAAGTCTTGTTTGTTTAGTGTTGTATGATCTAGTGTTGATCTATACTTCATTGTTGTATCAAACCATCATAATCTTGTGAGTGTGAGTGGTTAGTATTTTAGTCCTCAAAATACATTGTGTGTGGGAGTAGTTGTACCCTTGGAAAGAACTCGACATCTAGCTTAGTGTCGGAAATAGTGTAAGCGAAGTGTAAAGGTTTTCTCCGCGGTGAAAGGAGCTTGTTGACTAGTGAAGTTAAACTCTCGAGTGTGAGACTCGGGGGTGGAGTAGGCGAGGAAAAAGAGTCCTTGTAGGCGAAACACTATGAACAACTTGTTGTGGTTTGATCATTCTTTCCTTATTTACTTATTACATATTGCTTGCATATTTCATTAACATACTTAAGATCAATATCAATTGATCTTTCAATAAGTTTCAAAACAAAGTTTTTAATCGGTAAACTATTCAACCCCCCTTCTAGTTTTCTACAATGGTTTAAGTTGTATTTTGGAAGCTATGCTTTGAACACTAAGTGTTTGATTAAACATTCGATTTCTCAGTGTGTTTGTGTTTTTGTTTTGTGTTTACTTTAGGTTGTTTAATCATGAATCCCATGTCTGAGATTCATCACAATCGATTTTTGAGGTTTGTTTATATATTATTGATTAATATATTAATTGGATTCTGAATTGCGAAATCCTATTTTTCGTTTCAAGCTTAATAAATATATTTACGAATATGTTTTTCTTTTAAAATGATGGTTAGACTTTGTAGGTACCAGCCATTTTGGGCAGCGGAAGCCAAGATTCTAATCCATCCATAGATTATTGCATTTTGCACAAAATGGCGGTACCTACAAATCATATTTGGTTGTTCTCAACAATTGTTCGCAACAAGGTAACTTCATTTTGCGTCTCTTTCATTCGAAACATGTTTCACTTTGGCCAATCTTGGTATAAGACACAAAATCATGGAGCATTTGGAATGGCGGAATGCATCGTAATTGAAATCGGTATGTTTCTAGGATCAATTTTGCTTCATATACTTGACGAACATGCATAAATTAATTTTACATGGACATAAAAAATTAAATATAGAAGGGAGACATATAAGTATAAACTGCTTGAGACTAATGTTGATGCGATTAATATGTGATATAATATGGTAAACATGTGTCTCAGTGTCTAATGTTGTGATTATGATTACACTATCATATAAATTAGAAGTTCAATTTGTTTTGTTCATTTGCAAGTAAGATAATAATTATTCAGGGAAAATACGACGTTATTGTTTATATTACATATTTGCATGAGGACTTGATGTTACTCAATTCAAGACATTCAGAAAACTTAAGGTGTGAAATATAACTTTAAACTTAATTTCATCATTGTTCATGCTAATAGATGATCCTAAATTTGGTTTTAAATTCAGATGTTTCCCATCCTGAATCTGTTAATGTTGGCGTGGACCAGGTTGTTGTTAAAAAGCAAGCTTGCAAATAAGATTTCTATGAAGGGAGAAATGAGTTCCTTAGAAACCAGTGATTCTTCGTAGTGGAATTAGCTACATATGTAACTGATACTTTATCACATGAAACTTTTGCAAATAAATACCCGATAGTTAAAGCTGCTAAAGATGTCATTGATGCCAATATTGGCTGCTCTAAAGTTTGTTGGAGGACTTCACCCTACTATATGCGATGTGGTCTTAAGCAACCTTTCTCCCAATATGGCGAGATTGTTTCATTGAAAATTCCTATCGGCAAAGGATGCGGTTGCTCAATTTGCCATGGTGCACTTTTCTCTTTGATATTGTTTGTTCTTTAAAAGATCCTTTGAGCAACCAACCTTGAAAGCATAATGATGCTTAAAAGGGTTTTATAGCGTTTTTTTCATTGCTATTCTAACATATGATTTGCACAAATAATGCAGAAGAGGCATTGCAAAAATTAGCAACGTATATCTATTGCAGGATAGCCTTAAATGAGCAACGTATATCTATTGCAGGATAGCCTATCCTACTCTTCTGTTAATTAGGGGTATAAGGCTGTTGAAAACTATTAATTTGTTGCAGGGCTATTGCAAAGTATCTCCTAATTACGTGTGACAAGGAATGAGAGTATGAGAGCATGGAATGAATGTGATTCCCGTTAACAACCTGCTGACCGGCAAAACTAGCAAGGAGGTAGAAAGGATGGTCTTTGAAACACTGCTCTGCTTATCAAAACTTAAAAAAATTCGAAAGATGGTTTACTATTTTATCTCTAATTAATAATACAAGCACTGTGCAGGTACTCGAGACGAAGGATTACATCCATGTGGATTGTAAAACAGGTGGATTCCTATGAAAACATTAATGTATTTCCGCGAGCAAAGCTTTTGAAATCGGACTTTTATGTAATTAGTAAGATAATATTTATTTCTTGGTTTTCTATTGCTAATGTTCTTAAACATACTACTTAAAATGTTTATTTCATTTGTCTATTACAGGTAGCATGACTGGTCATATAATTGTGATTCCAATAACGAGGTTAGATCATTCGGAAACATTACCACTCAAGGTTAATAGTAACTTTTTCCGGTCGACGCAAACTTTATGGTAGCAGTTATCAAGAGTAAAGGTCAATCTTTTGCACCCTTTAGTTTGCTTTTGACTCATCCAGTTTTTAACCATGAATTATATGTCGACGTGTCTACATTAAAAACCCAAAACTATATATGAAGACAACTTTATTTCGTAAAGTTGTATATCACCATTTCTACATAAAAATCACAGAGTATTAGTAAGTGATGCATGTGTGGTCCTAAAAACGTTTGGGTATGTGAAGCAACTTTTAACCATAAATTCAGGTGATATGATTACTAGAACCATTCGCACACTATGAGTGGTATCTTGCAACAATTTACAAACTGAAGTAATGCTTATTATGGTAGATGCATAAGATACGCGCATACTGTAAAATTTTAACTTGTAAAACACATACATATTGTTTAGTTTTATTCATCCTCTCATGTAGTTTTTGACCATGATATGGTACCAGATTTCAAGATATGCACATAAC
Organism: Chrysanthemum lavandulifolium; assembly: GCA_022545495.1. NCBI lineage: Eukaryota > Viridiplantae > Streptophyta > Magnoliopsida > Asterales > Asteraceae > Chrysanthemum > Chrysanthemum lavandulifolium. Next base: position 284,865,958 of record CM040242.1, on the reverse strand, counting down.
TATTACCCAATTAATTCTTATTATATGTTTTTAATCAAGATTAAACATGCAACTATATTTTACAAATAATATAATAAAAAGCAAAGGATTGTTTCTACAACGCCGGTCTTTTCTCGCATACATTTCTGTTTCGTCGTTTCACCGGTCAAAAAGCTTAAAAGGATTAAAGATTCCATGTTGCGACAAACTTAGGTACTTTCATATTGTAGTTTTATTATGTTATTCCTATCATTTTACGACTGCTTTACATACATTTACACTAAAAAATTTGTTACTTATAGTTTATATGTTTGAAGGTTCTTTCTTTTAGACAAAGGCGGCGAATACATAGAGTATACAACAATCGTTGTGTCTGAAAAGTTTTATTTTTACATGAATAAGTCTAAGTATAATTCGTTTTCTCATACTTTTCATTCTTGTTTTTACATATAAAATATTGTGAACTCTCTCTTTTTTATTATAATTTTGGTGTCTAAGATATTTGCCGTCATTAAATATTTATTTACGTCCATCTAAACTTGTCGAATAATCTTGGAAATTGGCCCGTCCAGGCCAATGTAATAGTCATTAATAAGGGTGATGGGTTAAAGGTAACAACACATGCCACGTTATCTGCAAACAAAATGGCTTTAAATGAATGTGCTTGACGTTTGTACATTAAGCAAACCTCTAAGGACGGCCCATTAACAATCATTGACTTCGATCACCTAAAAATTAGTCTTTTAATCATTGCAATCACCAAGTCACTGGAACTTCTCATCAAAACATGATAATGAGAAATCAATAAAAGTAGGGAAATGATACATGGATCTAAACTTAGGTCTAAACTTAGACTTAAAATCAAGTGTCAGCATCCTGATGATTGCAAACAAAGATCCATTTATTTTACAACCCATCAGGATGATGTCAAATGATTTTAAGTCTAAATTTAAGTTCATGTATCATTTCTCATAAAAGTATAACACATTACAAACAAACAGTATTGTTTGATTCTCAACTATTGTCCCTCATTCTTTTCTTTTATCCTAAAGTAAAAGTCGGCATAAAATGGTTTAGGAAAATGCTTAAGAAAAGTGTAAAGGACTAATGGCTTCTAAATGTATCATAGTTGTCATAAATTTTTTTATATGTATTGAATAATTTTTTTTTACTATTTTGTGTACTAAACTTAATTTTTTGAGCATTTTTGTGTATTTTATGACAATTTTGCCTCTTTTAAGTTAATAGAATGAGGGGCAAAATGGTCATAAAGTAAAAAATCCTCAAAAAATCAAATTTAGCACAAAAAAAAATGAAAAGAAAAAAATTACTCCGTATTATTATTATTATTCGATATATATACAAAGAATAAATGATAATTATAATACAGTTTGGTGTCATTAGCCCTAAAAGTAAATGGATGATTGAAAGAAAATCAGCGGGTTTATAAAATCAAAATAAACTAAGAAATATATTAGCAAGATGATTATGAAATATGTAGTCTAAAACTCTAAACCATTTTAGGCCTCAAAAAAGTCTAGTAATCATCTCAAATTGCCATCTCTAGCAAACAGTATATGATGACTGTTTTGAAGCAATAAATTGTACTAATATGCTAAAAATATCATTACTTTGCACATTCATTATTATTTTTGTCAACCAAGCAAAGTCTACTTAAAAAATTATTGTAAACTCATTCACATTCGGTTCAAACTTTCAATATGTCAATTTGTATTAAGTTTAGTGGCAGACGACTAATATAATTACATTAATCTATAACATAAACTATTTGGTTACATAACTTAGTACATTTTTATCAATCAATATGCTTTGACTCCAAAGCATTATTAATGATTATTTAAGGCACCTTGATTATCCATAAGCTTAAGTAAATTTGGTAAATATAATATCAAAATTGACTAGAAATAAAGCTTAATAAAGAAAATGGATCCTATAATATATCATGTTGATATTGATTCATTTTATTGTCGACCAAAGCCTAATAATTCTAAAACGTGGATAGTTGATTTGATATCGGTTCATCTTATGTCTTAAACCAAGTTCAATTCTTTCGAGTCTTATTTTTGTCTAACAAGCGTCGTTTCATTATAGTAGGCGAAGAAAATCGACTTAAATGAGACTAAGGTGGCGTTGTTTTTCGTTAAAAGGCTCTTATGATATCTTAATCTGAGCCAGATTCGGATCGGTCGAGACATTTTGGTCGTTCGAACCGTTTTTTTTTTTTTTTTTTTTTTTTTTTACGTTCGGGACGCGTTAGAGGTAGTAAGATATTAATGGTGCAGAGCAGAGGGTGTCTGAATGCCTCTTGCGGCACAAAAAACGAAAAAAAAATATTAGCGAACAAACAAATGTGGTTTAAATATGATTTTTTTACCGTTCGGATGCGGTCGATTCGAGACATTTACGCGCAGATTGATTCGGATGTCTTGTTGATTGATTCGGGCGCTTAAAAGCAAGCAGCACCTGGGTGTTGTTTGTTTATTAAAAGTTTCGAATCTAAATCGATTCAGCATCCGATCTTATAGTGAGCGAAGAAAACTATAAAATCCTTTTTTAATCATATGAACCTAAGAATCCGACAATATCCAACAAGCCAATTTAACATTGATCCAGTTTTGAACTGTATTTTGGCAAAAAGTCTTGAAAACACCCATCATATTTGTTCAAAAGATATTTTATATATATTTTTCATTTCAAAGTATAGTAACTAAATCAACACAATAAATAAGACCGACAAGATCAAATGAGATACACTCACCTGATGAGACACGTCCTTATCATCATCTACTTGTTTCTCAATTGCCATATACCCAACTTAATCCCATGTGCATGAACAGACAAACGCGAACAAAAGTTACTGTAATAAGTCGACCGTGGTCATAAAAAGAACATATCACGTTTAATTACTGAATATCGCCGTAAAAGCAATTTAATAAATAAATCTTTCACACAACACTCACAAAAACTCAGTCGAGTAAGCGATCAAGCCTTCAATTTTTTTCATGAGGGGACGCTTCCGTTGTGCAAAGTGTAAAGGGTGGACGCATTCTGAGGCCCGACCGACCACAAGCACAACCATCCATTACAAATGGTCTTACACACACTCAATTTTCAGTTTAGTTCAAGCTTATTTATGTTCGTTTAACAAAAAGTTACATAAACATAACGAACAAACATAACTGAACGTATAAACACAACCTTACATTCAAAGCAAAAATTACATTTTTTTGTTTGTTTGTGTTCGCTTGTTTCCCTTAATTATACTCATAATTTATATATATACTAAAGGTTGGGGAGAGAGAAACAAAACACGTGCATTAATTCTTAAGTTTTTCAACTGTGAAGCAGATCGCAAGTCTGGTGTGACTGAAATAAGTCCGAAACATTAAATCAAAGTTTCACAACTTGCAAAACAGATCCACGAGGTTTAGCGTCGTTACAAAATAAGTCCAAACATTAAATGCAAAGTTTCACAACTTGACAAAATAGTCGCGAGTTTGAGTGTCATTGCAAGTAAGTCTTTTGAAGCCGTCCATTGCGTCAGCGCGGTTCCATATTCGTTCTTAACTAAAGTATAATCAAACTTTACGGACATTGATACAACGGACAAGACTCTCTTTATGCACATCTATTTAACTAAATAAATATAAGATCTTAGTCATGTTTGCTCATTTGCAAACAAATAAAGATAAACACTTTTAACGAACAAACACAAAAACGCTCTTTCTGGTTTTACCACATTTATTAAGCAAAATGATTTATTTTTCACTACCATCAAAGGTGGCATTATTCATTTACCGTAATCATTCAATTAATCAGTTAAAAGTACTTTCGAAAATATAAGTCATGAATCGATCGTAACTTTCTTCTTTAAGCGTCAATCACAAACACTTATTGCGTGCGGCTATATACATCAATCGATATTCAAAGAGATGCACGAGCGAGTTTACCGTCAATCAATTTGGGAAAAAAAATTAAGCAAAGGGTTTGTTTCGAACATATAAGCGGGTTTATGAACTTATTGATTTCAATTTATATTTTGAAACTTTTCAACTTATCTGAGTTTATTATAAATAAACTTTATATGAACTTATTTTTTTGTGGCTTATATAAACCGATAGATTTCATAATAAGTAGTAAAATAAACTCATATAACGTAAAATTTCGTATAAAATAAATGCTAAGTAAATTTATATAGCTAAAACAAACCCCAAAAATAAAAATGAAAAAGCTGTTAAAACTTTCTCTTTCATCCTCATTTGCTTATCTGTCTTTTCTTTTTTCCCCAAATTTATAACACAACCATCTTTATATCTTTATATTAAAAAAAAAAAAAACCCCAAAATCAAGAAAACCCCCAATTTGACAACACAAGACAGGTAATCCTTCAATTCCGCTTTAATTTAATTTTTATTATTATTTATTAAGTTGATTGTTTCTACTTTATGTTTAATAACACAATCTTACTTATATCATTTTTGCTTCATTTTGTTTTTCAAGATTTGTATTTTTTGCCTTCAAAATTGAATCTTTTTTAATACCCTTTTCAAATTTGGTTGTTTTATTGAATTTCCTTTCTGGGTTTTGTTTATTTTGGTAAAATATTATTGGGTTTTTAATTTTGGCTGTTTTTATTGATTTTTTCATATTGGTTTTGTTTATTTTGGTATAATATTATTGGGTTTTTAATTCTGGGTTTTTTAATTGATTTTTTGGAATAAAGTTTAATGATTTAATTGTTTTTTGGGAAAATTGTGTTGATTTTTTTTGTGGGTTATTTTTCATTTTTTGAAAATTTTGTTGAATTGTTTTGTGGGTAGTTTTGATTTTTTGAAAATTTTATTGAATTAATAAAATTTGTGTGAAAATTGTGTTGAATTGTTTTGAAAATTTGAATTGATTTTTGTGATGGATTCTGGTGGTGGTCGTTTTCGCGGTTTAGTGGTGAGAATTTTATGTGATTGTTCTAGTTTGAGATCTTTGATGTATAATGCATTTGATTATCGTTAATCCCGTTTTGTTGATAAGATATAAGATGTGAAACATAATGTTAATTTATGAAAGATGCTTTGCAGTGTGGGTGTTAAGGGGGTTATTTGGATGTGTTATGAAAGTAGTTATCTGATTATTTTTTTAAGGTGTTTCCGTGTCTGGCTAACGGCTAAATTCCGTGTGTAACTGTTTTTAGCGGTTAAATAATAAGTTTGATACTCGATGTAATCAAACTGATCAGATAGTATTTATCTGCTATTAATTAATCCGTGTTTGTCTAACGGCTAAATTCCGTGGGTTTGTTATAATGTGATATGTTAAATGTGTTTGTATGGTTATGCAGGGCGCGCCTCCTCCTGGATACTTTCGGCGTTTGAAACAAAGGGCTCAAGGCGATCTAATTTTGAGGAAGAGAGATAGGATGCGGAGGTGGTTGTGTTGTACTTGTCAAGTTGAAGAGTCATACCCTCAAGCGACAATGGCTTGGTAAAAGCCATAGTGGTGGTCATGCTGATGGTATGTTTCGTATGACTCCTTTTTGTATATGATTCTAATAATCAGTGTTAGTTATCCTTTGTTAGTGCTCTGCTTATAGCTTTTGATGCTCTGAGAATAGGAACTTAATTGATTAAGGGGGTAGTTGGATATGTAAGCTGAAAGTGATTATCTGATTATTTAGTTTGTCTGATTGTAAAAGAGTGGAGTAAAATTGCTTATATACTCGTGTTTCGTTTATTACTCTTCTTCAACAAGCTAATTGTCCAAAACCTCAACACCGTCGAAAGAACCAGAAGCTTGTCCAAACACCACGTTTTATTAATGTTGGTTATTTAATGTTGATTATTAAAAGAGCAAGGTTGGATCAAGTGGTTAATACCCTTGCCTCTGGAGACAGAGGTCAAGGGTTCGATCGTCACCCTTGAAGGCGGAGGTCCTTTTCTACCTTTAGTAGAACCGGGCAACCTCTCTACCTTAGGTAGGGGTAAGGCTGTCTCGTCTCAACCTCCCCATACATCGTGGAAGGCGGTATTGGGAGTTACAAAAAATTTAATGTTGATTATTAAATATCAGATAATTCTATTTTTTGTTAACGCTTTTACCCACGTGTAATGTAGGAGCGCATAACAACAAAGTACAACCTCCTCTCAAGTTTGATCCGCAAAAAGCAGTGCCAACAATAGAAGTGCCTGCACTTTCACTTGATGAACTGAAAGAAAAAACCGAGAATTTTGGATCAAAGGCATTGATCGGTGAAGGTTCATATGGAAGGGTTTATTTTGCAAACTTGAATAATGGAAAAAGTGTGGCTGTGAAAAAGCTCGATGTTTCTACTGAAGCTGAATCAAATAACGAGTTTTTGACTCAGGTGAATTTACTTTTCTCAATCTTTGAATAAAAATGATTTTTTGTACTCGTTCAATTTCTAGCTCGTGCCTTTTATCTGACCCCTATGTCTTATGAGTTAAGGTTGCCATGGTCTCAACGCTGAAGCACGACAATCTTGTTGAGTTATGCGGTTACTGTGTTGAAGGAAATACCGTGTTTTGGCGTATGAATTTGCAACCATGGGATCTCTACATGACATATTGCGCAGTATTAGAACAGTTTTGGTTTGATGGGTTTATAAAGTTACAGTTTAGTTGGTATCACGTTATTAAATCGGTTTATCTGTCCGTGTGCATGCAGGTAGGAAGGGTGTGCAGGAGCACAACCTGGACCTGTTCTTGATTGGATGCAGCGAGTAAAGATTGCTGTTGATGCAGCAAAGGGACTCGATTATTTGCACGAGAAGGTCCAACCATCGATAATTCACAGAGATATTAGGTCTAGCAATGTGCTATTGTTTGAGGATTTGAGAGCCAAGATTGCCGATTTTAACCTTTCAAATCAGGCTCCAGATATGGCAGCTCGCTTGCATTCTACTCGTGTTTTGGGAACTTTTGGCTACCATGCACCAGAGTAATAATACTTCTATATCTTTTTTATATACTGTTAATCTAAAGCCTCACAGTTCATTATAATAGATACTGTTAACAAAGAATGACAGGAAAAATAAAGTACCAGTTTAGATGCTTTTTGGTTTTAGACCGCAAGAAGTGCCATAATATATTATTGTTTTATTCATTTTTTAATGTAAAAAGAATCTTTTGCTTTTAAATGTACCTTCAAATATTGACGCTTTATATGATGATATTATTTGTTACTAATATATATGACCAATTAACTAATAATGGAACCTTTTTGTAGGTATGCAATGACTGGACAGCTGACACAAAAAAGTGACGTGTATAGCTTTGGGGTTGTTCTGCTTGAACTTCTAACTGGGCGGAAACCTGTTGATCACACAATGCCACGTGGACAGCAGAGTCTTGTCACTTGGGTGAGTACTTTTTTTTGACATTTTCATTATGTGGGGGTCCGATTAAGAGATTGGTCATATGTAGTGAAACAAACATGGACTCCACAAAATAAGAACGCAAAATAAATAAACCTGACAAATACAATTCTTCATCAATAATTATATAAAATGGTTAAAGAACTATCTGTCTTAGTTGTGGGTACCCATTTGATTGAAAGATGTGAAGATGGGACCCGGAGCGCAACTAAATGAAATATAAGCCGGCAGTTTTGACCCATTTGGTTCATCCGAGTTATGTTCTCACTGCTCAAATGGGTCAAACAAAATAAAAAATAGCTAAAAAATGAAACATGACAAATGAGGCAAGCAGATTTAAAGTCACCCAAAGGTCATTGTTAAATGTATAAAACCTCATTAAGATAGTTACATAAGTATTAGATCAGTTTTTCAATGATAAGAAAATTGTATTAGCATACGACTAATTACAAATAAAAACCAAAAAGTATGGACAACAAAGTGTTTCGGGTCAACCCATCAAAAGGTTTAACTTTTTTGTTTTGTTCACATATAGGCTACACCAAGGCTAAGCGAAGACAAGGTTAAACAATGTGTTGACCCAAGACTAAAGGGAGAGTACCCTCCGAAAGCAGTTGCAAAGGTATTATATCTTTCTAAGAACAACAATAAAATTTCAATGTAATCATTATAGTTTAACTAACAACATTTGTTATATTGACGCAGCTGGCGGCCGTGGCAGCTTTGTGCGTGCAGTACGAGGCTGAATTTAGGCCAAATATGAGCATCGTGGTGAAGGCACTTCAACCACTATTGCGGGCTCCTGCACCAGCTGCTGCTCCAGAAGTGTAATGTAAAGAACAACAAAACAAAACGAATTTCAGTGAACGTTTGATTGTGTCTGCAGCTTTGCTACTGTAGATTTTGGTTTGATTGAGGCATATAAATAGGTTTTATCTTTGCATTATATTTTTTGGTTTGAGAACATCGGAGCACTTATGTTGGGATTGACATGTTACATATCTTTCAGTTTGTCGTGAATAATGGAACATGGTTTTTATGGTGATATATTTGCAACTTTTAAGTGATTTCAAAGTTTCTAGTGGACATATTTGTTGTAGTAAATTGGAATGTAACATTTTATATGTAAGCTTTGTTGCTACTTGTACATGTAATGATTTTAATTGAATTCCTGAAGGGTTGTTGAGGTGAGCAAATTTGCAGAATTGTCATTGGTCATTTTGCATTTTGTAATGAGAATATTTCTGGTCACTTTCACCTGCACCTTCTCTCATGTTTATCCTGGGGTAGAGGTAGTATCTGTCTACATTCTACCTCCCTTATACCCTCCTCTGGCAGGATTGGAGCCAAATTGGGTATGTTGTTGTAGTGGGAACATCTATATCAAGATTTCTTGGGCTCAGCCTCATAGTGACACATTTACTAATGTTAAGATCATATACCAATTTGCAGAAGATGTTCTGATGCAGATGCAACAGACATGCCACACATAGTTATGCTTAGGCTTTAAATATGCTGCTGAGTTGTACTTTTCTCCAAATACGAGTCGCAAATTTGTAAACTTAATGTATGAATATACAGATTAGCCTTCGGGCCTTGTTTATGAGATTAACGCGTTTGAAGTATTCCACTTTGACCACTCTTGCGTTGTGTTCTTGAGTATGATATACAAGAGAAAGGAAAAGAAAAGGAAAGAAACTGAAAAAATTTGTGTTTTCAAGATTTTTTATGAGGAAGAAAGGAAAATAAGTGGGAGGAAGATGTGTAGTGTTTTTGTTGTATAAAAGTTTCTTCCCACTTTTGGGAGGAAGAGGAAGGAAGAGAAGTGTCCATTCTTTTCTCTCTTATCTCTTCTCTTCTTTTCTTTTATAATTTAACTCGAGAACACGGAGCCGTTAAGGTTAAAAGTACAAGCTTTTAGAGCTCTTATAGTTTGACAACTTAGGCATTGCTAAACCGACAATTTATTAGTTATTCTAGGAAAAAATAGTCTAACAAACAAAAATTGACCTGAATAAAAGTTTTGTTACAAAAGGTTGTTATTGCAATGGTCATGCTCATCATTCATCAATGTTCATTATTGCCGTCACGTCAGCGTTATATAAACTTTTCTTCCCAAACATTATCCTACTATGTTTACCTCACAATAATTTCATTATCAAACATTAAACACTTTCTCTTCTATGTTTACCTATGCGGCTTGAGAACATCAATGCACTCCATGCTAAGCTGATTTTGATACAAACGCAGCAACAACGACAATGAGCTCTCCAAGGCGATGCAATGCCGAGTCCATGTGGTAAATGCTCTTAATGTAGATTGTAGAATGTAATCTTTTATGTTATCAAGAGTCCATGTGGATTAGTCGGTTAAAAAGTCGAAAACCATAGTTACCTAAAAAAATTACTTTTGCGAAATGAAAACTAAATTTATTTATGTTGACTTAATTTTCAAGTCAACAAAATAATAACAATTATTAATTAATAAAAGTCAAAATTCGGTCTTTTATCATTTTTAGCAAATAAAATAAAATACACGACTATTTACTTTTTAAATTTTTTATTTAATAGTAAAGACAAAAGTAGCCATACAATGTTCAAAAAATACAAGAGCATCTATAATTTTTTAAAGATTTACATAGATTTATATGGCTTCGCATAGCGGGCTTATAACTTATTCGGTTTGCTGATTATGTTTCATAAGCTATTTTTTAGCTTATTTAAAAAAAATTCGGCTCATATAAACCTATATCATAGTAGTAAGCTTTTATAAAATGAGAAGTTTCCAAATAAGCAAAAAAATAAAATAAAGGCGTGTTTGGCGGAGAACTTTTGGAGGGCTATTAAACTTTTTATTCTGAAAATAATCTTCTTTAAACTAAGTAAATAGCTGGTTTGGATCATTAAACTTGAAACTTTTATTTCAAGAATAATTTCGTAAATGAAAAAGCGATTCATGAAGCGCTTTAAGCGTGTTGGGTATTAAAACTTTAAATTCTAATATACCCTCCAAACATTTGTTTACAATTAAAGATATGTCATTTTATGTAAATTTACATCTTATAATTCGTTTAACAACTAACTTACAAATACTTTTATTGACAAAAAATCGATTTATAAATTTCGTATTAGCGAACTTTCGGGTTCTACACTTACAACTGACATTCTGACACTAAACATGGACAAAGATCATCTCGAGTTGTAAAACAACTTTGAGATCAGGCGTTATGGTAGTTGGTTTGATCCGATGGCTCGAATCAAAGTTCTTTTGATTTTAGCCATTTGATCAATCCAGGTGACTTATTCGCGCAACTCAGTCAAGAACTCGAGAGGATCCCGTCCCGCCAAACATACCCATGTTAAAAATACAAAAGTATTTACATGGGTCTCTTATTGGAATCCTCACATGGATGTGACTCATGGGAATATTCCTTTGTCACTTATTTTTCATTGTAGTGCAGTTTTTGTCGATTCTGTTCAGTATTTACAGCGGTTTTAAGCGTTTGAACTTATTAAACTTTATATTCTGATTCGCGTTTTCGGGTTTATAGGCTTTTGATATAAGCAAAATTATAAAAATAAAAAAAAAAAAAAAAAAAAAAAAAAAAAAAAAACTAGGGGTTCTAATAAAAAGTAGGGTTCTATATTTTAGTAGTACTATTTGGTTTTCATGTTTTGTTCTTGCTGCATCCGTACATAATAACAATCAACAACCCATCATCAGGTACTTTACTCGTTTCCCATTTATTAAATTTTACATACTTTTGGGGGTTTCATCTGGTTTATTTAGATAAGTTTTTTCAACCACTTATTGTGCTTATTGAATCAGCTTATTTGATTAACAATAGCTAATTTGGGATAAGCTATTATATGCATTGCATAAAGCTAATAAGCATATGATTTGGATTGCATAAGTGTTATGATCCCACATCGGCCAAGTATGGGATTGATTGGTGGTTTACAAGCATGGTTCTAAAAGGCTCGTAAAGGCCCCACAAAGGCATGAGGCCACGCCATGCCGCTACGCCGCCTTATGCCTCGTCGTTTTTGTAAACTCAATACATATGAAATATAAATATATAAATATTTTTATATTTTGTGCCGCCTTATGCCACGCCTTATAAACGCAAAAGTTTCGCCTTGGCCGCAAAGGCGTGAGGCTTGGTCATGCCACCACGCCACGCTTAGCGCTATTTATAACCTTGTTTACAAGTCTAAGTGTCCCCTCCTCTTACAAGCTAGCTTTTCGAGTGAGTTCTATACCCTTGGACTTATGAATCCATATGAGCCTATAGAGTGGTGGCCTCTGTAGTGGTGTTTTGGACCCAAAAGAAGGGTGCCAACTGTGACCAACGAGCACAGAGTGGTCGCTTGGACCCAAAGAGGGGTGCCAACCGAGACCAACATAGGCGTGTGACCAACTAGGACGTTGGTTCTTCAAACCGTGGGGGTATTGTTATGAACTTATGATCCCACATCAGCCAAGTATGAGATTGGTTGGTGGTTTATAACTTAAGTGTCCCCTCCTCTTACAAGCTAGTCGAGATGAGCCTAGTATGGGATAGGTACATATCAATAAGCAAATAAACAAAAACGGTAAACGGATGAGGTTTTGACTGTCTAGGTTACCTAGAGAGGTAGAGTCTTTTGACTCATATGTATGTGGCCTAACCGAGGTATCCCTGTGGCCGTTTCTGACCCTATCACTGGCTACCATCAAATGTGTACCTAGTGAGGTTTGAACTAGTCGGGAGGTTAGGTTGACTCAGTAGGTTTGCCCAAACACCCCCTTAATAGTGCATATGCTCTTAACATATCAATCCTGTCAAGGTTGTGATTAGGAATCGAAATGCATAGGGTAATATAGTAATGTACCATAAGTACCGAAAACAAGCGTGATTATCACATATAATAGCTATATACCTTTATCAGGGGATGTTTGTTTAAGCATATTTGTGCGCTTATATTTAGTAGGCCCATTCTTTCTGGTGTCTTTTAAATCGTTAAGTCATAAACTTAAGTAAAAACTAAGCCAGAATTAACTGGCTTGTGAAATATAAGCTGAGTCAAATAAGCTTAAATTAGATGTTCTGTGTCACAAGTTTAATGAGTATATGTACATATTAAAGAGCAGTTGCATAATATGAAACACTTGTGAAAATACGTTGATATTAAGGGGTGTTTGGGATTGCATAGTATTTGCTTATGGTTATTCTTAAGCACTTGTAAAATTAGGACCTCCACGCACATCTAAATACTCAAAAGTGGATATCGTGTTTAAAAGGCATAATAACTTAAAATGGAATCCCAAACACCCTGTTTTGTTTCTAGGCTTCGTGTTTGATCAATTCAAAATCCAACTATGTGTTAGGCTTATTTTGTGTTGGTCCGAGACAAAGTTTATCTTAGACGGATATTTTTACAGTAACTAATTTTGCAGGCTTGCGCTTGCAGCAGTGTTTAGTTTCGATCCAATAAGACTTATCCTGAGATGGATATAGTCAGCAACCTTCCTTCAAGTATAATAGAAACCATCTTATGTCTTTTACCGATTCAAGAGGCAGCAAGGACAAGTATACTCTCTAGCGAATGGAGGTACCGTTGGGTAAAAATTCCTAAAATTGCTTTTATCGAGAATGCATTTCAAGTATCAACTGATGAGGCCGAACTGTCTGTTTTGGAGCAATCTTGCGTTATACCAAATGAAAGAAAAGAGATCAACAAAAAGTGTAAATTTATCCATGCTATAAACCATGTTCTGACAATGCACGAGGGTCCAATACATGAGTTCACTCTGTCCATCGAGACAGATGACTCGTGGATTGAGATTGAACATATAATATCCCAATTGGTACAAAAAAATACCGTCAAGAAGTTAGCACTTAACTTTCTTTTTGGGGGATATCAGTTACCCTCATCTCTCTTCTCGTTACATCAGTTAACTGACCTATGTCTCGTTGGTTGCTATTTTGACCATCAACCATTAACATTCGATGGATTTGATCGTCTTACAAGCTTGTCTCTGCAAGAAGTATTCATTTCTAATAAAACGCTTCTACATCTCCTATCCAATTGTCCACTGCTCAAGACTCTGGTAAGTGCTTACTAAAATAGAAAATCAATTCCTCGTCGGCTGTTATAACTTATCTGAATATGTTAACTTGTTGCAGGATATCAGCACTTATTTAATCCAAGGTAGCGACAATTGCACAATTATTAACCTATTTGAGTGTTTACCTGTGATCGAAAATCTGTCTATTTTACTCGCAATCGTTGAGGTAATATTATTCACATCATATTTTTAATTTATGTAACTCAAATATTGCTAAGTATTGATTTTTGTTCTTGCTATGGCTCAAGTGTTTTGGTGAAGACGGAATTCCACAAGAGCTTCCAAACGCATTAATCCACATGAGATACTTGTATATTGGAGATATATGTTTCATTCACAAATACGGGTTACCTATTCTTGCTCTTTTGATGAGAAGCTCCCCAAAGTTGGAGAAACTAAAGCTCAAGGTAATAACATAAATACATAAATCGATCTTGTATCCTATTTGTTTTGATTCTTATTCCATAATAAACTGGCGCCCAAAATTTTACACTTACATATAGATTTTAGGCGATTCATGGGTTGAGAAATCTGATAAAGTGACCATGTTACACCTGAAGATTATTCGGATATTTGGTTGGAGCATCTGAAAGAATTGGAGATTGAAAATATGATTTACAGAGAGACTGAGTTGGATTTTGTGAAGCTTGTTTTGGCCAAATCACGGTCTTGAAGAAGGTGAGGATATTCCTACGAAGAGGTTGGTATGGTTGAACAGATGCAGATTGTAGAAACTTTCTTAGACCCCCTCGTGCGTCACTGGAGGTACAAATCATCGTTGAAATTGGTGAGGGTCCCACACGGCTCAGAGCGTAATGTAACCAATAAAACTAACGAGTTTCTGATGACGGTTGATCACACCTGCTGGTTTGTTTGCAATACTTTTACTTGTGGTTTTGTTGCAACCTCAGATTTGTATTTTCTTAAAATGCAAATGGAGATGTAAGTTTGTTCGAGCTAGCAAATTTATAGAACTTTTAAGCCTTATTTTGCTAAGGGACCATAAAAATGAAGGTTTTATTGGCTCATTGTGATACATATTAGTGTTGTTTATGTATGATGATCAGTATACTTTTACATTGTGAACAATCTAGTATTGCCTCTTTTGCCCTGATTACATAATATATATCAAAACTGAGGCCAGAAAATATAAAAATGTACTGTATAGGTTTGAAACTTAAACTGAAGGGTATCTTAGGCAAAAGTTGCGGTGTAAACAAATTTATGCAATGATAAGTTTGACAACTGGTGATGCGTGTGGGGACTGTAAGAGGATTTCTGAAATCCGCAGCTCTTCATCTTTATGAATCTCATTGCCTAATACTGTCACCTTTTTTAGCACAGGTGACCTCGCCAAGATAAATTTCACAAACTCAACTCAGTCCCTTAGTGTGTAAACCTTGTGAATCGTAGCTCATTTAGATGCTCCAACCAAATATCTAAGAAATCTTCAACTCTTATAGAGCATATATCACCTTTTGCTCGCGATTCAAGAAAGGCGCTTGACACGTATCCTCAATAACAGGTATGAATAAAATATATGTTACAAATATGATAATGTGTAAACCTTTTGACAAGCAGAAGCAGCAACCAACGGTCCGTCACCAACGCCAGACGAGCAAGTCCTGAGGCGGCTGGAGAAGAAGCTAAGGTTGAATGGCTGGACAAAGTGTTTAATAATCCAGAATTTCTTTTTAAAGAAAGAAACTCCACATTTCCACTTAGAAAAAGTTATTTTTAGACCAAATCATAACTCATAAGTATCAAATCGCAGTATGTTTATAAATAGAAAAAGAAGTACTACACACTTATTATACACCTGCTGCCTTATACAAGGTGTGGTTGTTACTAACATTTTACTTGTGGTTTTGTAGTAACCTCATATTTGTAATTGTTACAAGGCAAATGGTCTAGTAATTAGCATAAGGGTGATGATCAGTGCTAATGAATTTTTATGGCAAATGCAACACAGTACAATATGCCACAGTGGCTTATGTTTACATCAATTTAGTACAATTTAATTCGTTGCAGATGTAGCATTTACATTTCAAAATACAGCTGAAGTAGCATCTTCTACATATGAAAATCACATACAGTAATTTTTTTTTGGGTAAAGAGTTACCACGGTAAAATTTGTTGAGTACATATGAACGAGCTAAGAAAGACAATGCATCACACGAACATAAAACTTCCAGGCCCTGAATCGTGGCTAGATCACCCGAGACACGGAACAAACACAGAAACATTGATGAAATAATCAAATCACCACATTCTGTAACCAGAAAATCAAACTGTATAGATTTAAATACTTAAAAGGGTATCTTGGGGAAATTTGTGGTGCTATATAAGAAGAGTTGCTAAAGGGTTCTTTTCAACAATTAATTCTACCACTGGTGATGCGTGCGGGGCAGATAAGAGGTTTCAGAAATCTGCATCTCTTCATCCTTGTAACTCTTTGAGATGAATATCCTCAACTTCTTTAAGCGCAGGTGACCTCATCAAGATAAGCTTCACAATATTCAATTCAGTCTGCTCGTTGCTTATATAAGTAATCTCTAATTCGCTCAAATGCTCCATCCAAATATCCTATAATATTCTAGTATCTGGAGAAATATATTATTCCCCACGCCTTCTGTTGTCTTTAATCTGCAAAAGTGTTATTATTTCTCATTAAGTGTACTTGTCAATTGACGTAAAATAAATAAGAAAATTAGGATAGGAAACAAGATTTTTAAATTTTTGCTATTTACCTTGACTGTAAGTTTCTCCAAGTTGGGGGAGCTTTTGATAAAAAGAGAAGTTATACGTAACCCATAATAATGATCGAAGTCAATGTTTTCTATACACAAGTGTTTGAGATGGACTAATGCGATTGGAACCTCTTTAGGTAAATCACCGAGAGATAAAGACTTGAGCCATAGACAAAACAAGAGATCAATATAAAGTATAATTCTTTTCTCTGAGCTATAATAATCATATAAAATGTGGATAAAGATTACCTTAATGATCTTACAGCAAGAGTTAGATTTTCAATCACTGGTAAACACTGAAATAGGTTGGTAATGGTGGGCCCATCGCTAAATAAGGCATCCATATAGTTATCTGTCTGCAGCAACTTACAATATTTAGATAAGTGAAGAAAGCCCCTGAGTATTTATTTTATGTTTTAGTAAGAACTTACCAGAGCTAGGGTCTTAAGCAATGGACATTTAGATAGGAGATGTGGGAGCGTTGTCAAGTTAAAATATGAGTGGTGCACATATAAGCTAGTTAGGCTACCAAGTCCACTCGAAGTTTCCTTTTCCTTTTCCGGTTTTCTGGATATCCCTGATGTCCCGTGTTTTGGCCGACTGGATGTTGGTTCATAGCTAAGCTTCCAACCATTGACATATAAGTATGTTAACTGACTCATTGACAAGAGAGATACAGGTAACGAAAAAAACCGCCTTGCATGATCAAAGTCGAGTATCATTTTCTTGACAGTATTTTTCCTTGATAAATGAGATATTATACTGTCAATCTTACCCACATTATCCCCTTGTATGTTAAGGGAAAGGTTGAACTCATGTATAGGACCCTTGTGCATTGACAAAGTTTGGCATATATTAAACAAAAGTTTAGTCTTCTTGATCATCTTTTGCTTCTGCTCTTGCTTACGCTTTAGCTTCAAGGGGTGCTTGACACGTATCCACAATAACCACAATTTTAGGAATTTTGGTCCAATGATACCTCCATTCCTTAGAGGATACTTGTCCTTACCACGTCTTGATACGGCAAAAGACATAAGATGGTTTCTATTATGCTTAGAGGAAGGTCGCTAATCCTATCCATTCAAGGATATTCTTGTTGGCTGCAAAATTATTCATACACACACAAAATAAGCCAAATACATAATAGAAAACATTCACACACTCATCAATGTGCTATCCCAAAATTATTTTCACTACCTTTTACGTACAACATGATACATGTCTTTGGTTAAAACCGTTTCTTTCTTTCTTTTTAGTTCATGTTTTCTAAACAGATTCTTAACCTAGGATTCGTCCATTGATTACATACCGACATACGGACACATAGTTGTCTAGTTAACTCAGAACTTAATCTATACATAGATTGTCATGCCAACACGATCATCTTACAAGCTAAAGAATTTAAAACTTTCAGAAAATCTATGCATACAAAATATTCCATGATAAAACTACTAAGAATCAAACAATTATACAGACGAAAACTTGATTAAACGCATAAGAACATTAAGCTAGCATGGTGAAAAACACATGAACAACAATTGTATAATCAGTTTCGAGTTTTATAATGTAAACCTGATTACAACTCTTGTGGTTGTTATTTTTCTGGTCGACTCAAATCCGCCTTATATATTTTTAGCCGTCATTATTATGTGTGTCATGCCCAACATGGATGTGTAGTGGGCTGCTGTCTTGACTTTTTGGCCCAAGGTTTGCTCCAAAAACTTCACTGTCAGATTGGATGATGCTACATTTTCGGCTATAATTATGATTGGTAATCTCATTTGGTTAATAACATAACCCAAAGATAAATTATTTTGTATGGTCCAAATGCAATTTAGTACCATAAAAACTAGCTAACTAAATTTTTAGTACCTTCAACATTTTAAAATATAACATGTCAGCAGAGATACATTCATGTGTCCTTAAAACATAACTAAGTCACGTGAGTTTTAGTTAGGTTACTTTGTCAGTGAGGAACATTCATGTTAATTAATGGATTCGTCAAATCACGTAATCAGTCAAGTGTCTGGATGGTACTAAAAATTTAGTCGTGTCGGTTCTGTCATCTATGTATGCTTTTCTAGTCAATATAGTTGGTAAACATTTAGTTTTTGGTGAAAAAGGTGAAAATAATATTAGCTCAATACAAAGTACATGAAACACATCCGACTCAGAGCTAAAGACAAGCCCAAAGCAGCTGAACTTGGAGCTAAAACACAAAGACACACAACATACACACCTGAAAACTCATACAGACAACACTACAAGGACAACATCAGTGTCTAAACCTCCAAATTCGCTACTTCAATCAACCATTAAGCCATATACATCTTCCTACAATGGGGCATTTACTTTTCCATTTTACTTCCATTTCCCTTGTACCACTCACACATATATAGGCGTATGCCTTTAATTCTTCATCGGTGGGAATCCTCTTATTATTCACAAATATATCAACCATTTCCTCCTTCTGCCACTGAATGAAAATATCAAAAATCTCATTTTCTGTGACTATATTCTTTTCTATACTTAAAAGACTGCCCATTCTTATCCCTGCATAAATCTCCCTCATCGAGATTTATTGTTGCCTTCACTTCCCAATACATCAAATCTATTATTTTTTTCTCTTTGTGTTATGCTTTGTGATTTGCTCATTTCTTCTTTAGAACCTAGAACAGGGAATTGCCCTTCACATATTTTTCCTTTATCAGCTTCATCCTTTCTTCCCAGGTCATCCTTCTTTTTAGTCCATTGTTGTTTAGGTTGCCCACTTGCCCTCTATAGGATTGAACTTGACTAGTATAAGTCCCCTTATACCCATTATACTTTCTCTCCTGCACAAATCTGCCATCACCACCATTCCTTGGTATTGGCCATATAAATTCAGTAGTATCCTTAAGACTGAAAAACATATCAAGATGTGACTGAAAATCAAATCTCGAGATTAATAAAACGAAACATAAAAAACAAGATAATTAATGAGAATTCACCTTATCATTCATTCATCTTGCTATCATGTGCATCACTCGTGCTCTGTAGACCTCCATTAACATGGGGAGATACAAGGGTTTGCACATATGTAGGGTAACCATAGTATCCATACTTTTCTTCTGGAACACTTTCAAGGACATCAACGAATAAATTCGTGTGTGGAATGTAATCCTTGAGGTTTTTCAAGTAGTACGCTTCATAATTACTCTTGGGGAAATCGCTAGACGGAAACATCTTCCAAGACTGTTGTTCATTGTAGTTTTTCATTACCCAAATGGGACGGCTGGAACAAGGATTAAATATGCATAGACATTCATCAATAATCCCCAAGTCCCTAAGGCGGTCGTATTCCGTGTCATTAGGTTGGGGATTGTTGTAAATTCCTCTTTGGACAGATCAAAGACATAATTACCATCTTTTTATTTTGACCCATCATAAACCATGAGGTTTTGGTCTAGGTTACCTAGAGGTGAGTCTTTGACTCATATGTATGTGGCCTAAAGGTATCCCGGGCGTTTCGACCCTATCAGGCTACCATCAAATGTGTACCTAGTGAGGTTTGAACTAGTCGGGAGGTTAGGTTGACTCGTGGGTTTGCCCAAACACCCCTTAATAGTGCATATGCTCTTAACATATCAATCCTGTCAAGGTTGTGATTAGGAATAAAATAGGGTAATATAGTAATGTACCATAAGTACCGAAAACAAGCGTGATTATCACATATAATAGCTATATACCTTTATCAGGGGTTTTGTTTAAGCAATTTTGGCTTATATTTAGTAGGCCCATTCTTTCTGGTGTCTTTTTTCGTTAAGTCATCTTTAAGAAAAACTAAGCCAGAATTAACTGGCTTGTGAAATATAAGCTGAGTCAAATAAGCAAATTAGATGTTCTGTGTCCGTTTAATGAGTATATGTACATATTAAAGAGCAGTTGCATAATATGAAACACTTGTGAAAATCGTTGATATTAAGGGTGTTTGGGATTGCATAGTATTTGCTTATGGTTATTCTTAAGCACTTGTAAAATTAGGACCTCCACGCACATCTAAATACTCAAAAGTGGATATCGTGTTTAAAAAGAAATAACTTAAAATGGAATCCCAAACACCCTGTTTTGTTTCTAGGCCTTTGTTTGATCAATTCAAAATCCAACTATGTGTTAGGCTTATTTTGTGTTGGTCCGAGACAAAGTTTATCTTAGACGGATATTTTTACAGTAACTAATTTTGCAGGCTTGCGCCAGCAGTGTTTAGTTTGATCCAATAAGACTTATCCTGAGATGGATATAGTCAGCAACCTTCCTTCAAGTATAATAGAAACCATCTTATGTCTTTTACCGATTCAAGAGGCAGCAAGGACAAGTATACTCTAGCGAATGGAGGTACCGTTGGGTAAAATTCCTAAAATTGCTTTTATCGAGAATGCATTTCAAGTATCAACTGATGAGGCCGAACTGTCTGTTTTGGAGCAATCTTGGTTATACCAAATGAAAGAAAAGATCAACAAAAAGTGTAAATTTATCCATGCTATAAACCATGTTCTGACAATGCCGAGGGTCCAATACATGAGTTCACTCTGTCCATCGAGACAGATGACTCGTGGATTGAGATTGAAATATAATATCCCAATTGGTACAAAAAATACCGTCAAGAAGTTAGCACTTAACTTTCTTTTTGGGGATATCAGTTACCCTCATCTCTTTCGTTACATCAGTTAACTGACCTATGTCTCGTTGGTTGCTATTTTGACCATCAACCATTAACATTCGATGGATTTGATCGTCTTACAAGCTTGTCTCTGCAAAAGTATTCATTTTAATAAAACCTTCATCTCCTATCAATTGTCCACTGCTCAAGACTCTGGTAAGTGCTTACTAAAATAGAAAATCAATTCCTTCGGCTGTTATAACTTATCTGAATATGTTAACTTGTTGCAGGATATCAGCACTTATTTAATCCAAGGTAGCGACAATTGCACAATTATTAACCTATTTGAGTGTTTACCTGTGATCGAAAATCTGTCTATTTTACTGCAATCGTTGAGGTAATATTACAATCATATTTTTAATTTATGTAACTCAAATATTGCTAAGTATTGATTTTGTTCTTGCTATGGCTCAAGTGTTTTGGTGAAGACGAATTCCAAAAGCTTCCAAACGCATTAATCCACATGAGATACTTGTATATTGGAGATATATGTTTCATTCAAATCTTTACCTATTCTTGCTCTTTTGATGAAACTCCCCAAAGTTGGAGAAACTAAAGCTCAAGGTAATAACATAAATACATAAATCGATCTTGTATCCTATTTGTTTTGATTCTTATTCCATAATAAACTGGACGCCCAAAATTTTACACTTACATATAGATTTAGGCGATTCATGGGTTGAGAAATCTGATAAGTGACCATGTTACACCTGAAGATTATTCGGATATTTGGTTGGAGCATCTGAAAGAATTGGAGATTGAAAATATGATTTACAGAGACTGAGTTGGATTTTGTGAAGCTTGTTTTGGCCAAATCACGGTCTTGAAGAAGGTGAGGATATTCCTACACGAAGAGGTTGGTATGGTTGAACAGATGCAGATTGTAGAAACTTTCTTAGACCCCTCGTGGTCACTGGAGGTACAAATCATCGTTGAAATTGGTGAGGGTCCCACACGGCTCAGAGCGTAATGTAACCAATAAAACTAACGAGTTTCTGATGACGGTTGATCACACCTGCTGGTTTGTTTGCAATACTTTTACTTGTGGTTTTGTTGCAACCTCAGATTTGTATTTTCTTAAAATGCAAATGGAGATGCTTAAGTTTGTTCGAGCTAGCAAATTTATAGAACTTTTAAGCCTTATTTTGCTAAGGGACCATAAAAATGAAGGTTTTATTGGCTCATTGTGATACATATTAGTGTTGTTTATGTATGATGATCAGTATACTTTTACATTGTGAACAATCTAGTATTGCCTCTTTTGCCCTGATTACATAATATATATCCAAAACTGAGGCCAGAAAATATAAAAATGTACTGTATAGGTTTCGAAACTTAAACTGAAGGGTATCTTAGGCAAAAGTTGCGGTGTAAACAAATTTATGCAATGATAAGTTTGACAACTGGTGATGCGTGTGGGGACTGTAAGAGGATTTCTGAAATCCGCAGCTCTTCATCTTTATGAATCTCATTGCCTAATACTGTCACCTTTTTTTAGCACAGGTGACCTCGCCAAGATAAATTTCACAAACTCCAACTCAGTCCCTTAGTGTGTAAACCTTGTGAATCGTAGCTCATTTAGATGCTCCAACCAAATATCTAAGAAATCTTCAACTCTTATAGAGCATATATCACCTTTTGCTCGCGATTCAAGAAAAGGCGCTTGACACGTATCCTCAATAACAGGTATGAATAAAATATATGTTACAAATATGATAATGTGTAAACCTTTTGACAAGCAAAGCAGCAACCAACGGTCCGTCACCACCAGAGCGAGGCAAGTCCTGAGGCGGCTGGAGAAAGAAGCTAAGGTTGAATGGCTGGACAAAGTGTTTAATAATCCAGAATTTCTTTTAAAGAAAGAAACTCCACATTTCCACTTAGAAAAAGTTATTTTTAGACCAAATCATAACTCATAAGTATCAAATCGCAGTATGTTTATAAATAGAAAAAGTACTACTACACTTATTATACACCTGCTGCCTTATACAAGGTGTGGTTGTTACTAACATTTTACTTGTGGTTTTGTAGTAACCTCATATTTGTAATTGTTACAAGGCAAATGGTCTAGTAATTAGCATAAGGGTGATGATCAGTGCTAATGAATTTTTATGGCAAATGCAACACAGTACAATATGCCACAGTGGCTTATGTTTACATCAATTTAGTACAATTTAATTCGTTGCAGATGTAGCATTTACATTTCAAAATACAGCTGAAGTAGCATCTTCTACATATGAAAATCACATACAGTAATTTTTTTGGTAAAGAGTTACCACGGTAAAATTTGTTGAGTACATATGAGCGAGCTAAGAAAGACAATGCATCACACGAACATAAAACTTCCAGGCCCTGAATCGTGGCTAGATCACCCGAGACACGGAACAAACACAGAAACATTGATGAAATAATCAAATCACCACATTCTGTAACCAGAAAATCAAACTGTATAGATTTAAATACTTAAAAAGGGTATCTTGGGGAAATTTGTGGTGCTATATAAGAAGAGTTGCTAAAAGGGTTCTTTTTCAACAATTAATTCTACCACTGGTGATGCGTGCGGGGCAGATAAGAGGGTTTCAGAAATCTGCATCTCTTCATCCTTGTAACTCTTTGAGATGAATATCCTCAACTTCTTTAGCGCAGGTGACCTCATCAAGATAAGCTTCACAATATTCAATTCAGTCTGCTCGTTGCTTATATAAGTAATCTCTAATTCGCTCAAATGCTCCATCCAAATATCCCTATAATATTCTAGTATACGGGAGAAATATATTATTCCCCCACGCCTTCTGTTGTCTTTAATCTGCAAAAAGTGTTATTATTTCTCATTAAGTGTACTTGTCAATTGACGTAAAATAAATAAGAAAATTAGGATAGGAAACAAGATTTTTTAAATTTTTGCTATTTACCTTGACTGTAAGTTTCTCCAAGTTGGGGGAGCTTTTGATAAAAAGAGAAGTTATACGTAACCCATAATAATGATCGAAGTCAATGTTTTCTATACACAAGTGTTTGAGATGGACTAATGCGATTGGAACCTCTTTAGGTAAATCACCGAGAGATAAAGACTTGAGCCATAGACAAAACAAGAGATCAATATAAAGTATAATTCTTTTCTCTGAGCTATAATAATCATATAAAATGTGGATAAAGATTACCTTAATGATCTTACAGCAAAGAGTTAGATTTTCAATCACTGGTAAACACTGAAATAGGTTGGTAATGGTGGGCCCATCGCTAAATAAGGCATCCATATAGTTATCTGTCTGCAGCAACTTACAATATTTAGATAAGTGAAGAAAGCCCCTGAGTATTTATTTTATGTTTTAGTAAGAACTTACCAGAGCTAGGGTCTTAAGCAATGGACATTTAGATAGGAGATGTGGGAGCGTTGTCAAGTTAAAATATGAGTGGTGCACATATAAGCTAGTTAGGCTACCAAGTCCACTCGAAGTTTCCTTTTCCTTTTCCGGTTTTCTGGATATCCCTGATGTCCCGTGTTTTGGCCGACTGGATGTTGGTTCATAGCTAAGCTTCCAACCATTGACATATAAGTATGTTAACTGACTCATTGACAAGAGAGATACAGGTAACGAAAAAACCGCCTTGCATGATCAAAGTCAGTATCATTTTCTTGACAGTATTTTTCCTTGATAAATGAGATATTATACTGTCAATCTTACCCACATTATCCCTTGTATGTTAAGGGAAAGGTTGAACTCATGTATAGGACCTTGTGCATTGACAAAGTTTGGCATATATTAAACAAAGTTTAGTCTTCTTGATCATCTTTTGCTTCTGCTCTTGCTTACGCTTTCGCTTCAAGGGGGGTGCTTGACACGTATCCACAATAACCACAATTTTAGGAATTTTGGTCCAATGATACCTCCATTCCTTAGAGAGGATACTTGTCCTTACCACGTCTTGATACGGCAAAAGACATAAGATGGTTTCTATTATGCTTAGAGGAAGGTCGCTAATCCTATCCATTCAAGGATATTCTTGTTGGCTGCAAAATTATTCATACACACACAAAATAAGCCAAATACATAATAGAAAACATTCACACACTCATCAATGTGCTATCCCAAAATTATTTTCACTACCTTTACGTACAACATGATACATGTCTTTGGTTAAAACCGTTTCTTTCTTTCTTTTTAGTTCATGTTTTCTAAACAGATTCTTAACCTAGATTCGTCCATTGATTACATACCGACATACGGACACATAGTTGTCTAGTTAACTCAGAACTTAATCTATACATAGATTGTCATGCCAACACGATCATCTTACAAGCTAAAGAATTTAAAACTTTCAGAAAATCTATGCATACAAAATATTCCATGATAAAACTACTAAGAATCAAACAATTATACAGACGAAAACTTGATTAAACGCATAAGAACATTAAGCTAGCATGGTGAAAAACACATGAACAACAATTGTATAATCAGTTTCGAGTTTTATAATGTAAACCTGATTACAACTCTTGTGGTTGTTATTTTTCTGGTCGACTCAAATCCGCCTTATATATTTTTAGCCGTCATTATTATGTGTGTGTCATGCCCAACATGGATGTGTAGTGGGCTGCTGTCTTGACTTTTTGGCCCAAGGTTTGCTCCAAAAACTTCACTGTCCAGATTGGATGATGCTACATTTTCGGCTATAATTATGATTGGTAATCTCATTTGGTTAATAACATAACCCAAAGATAAATTATTTTGTATGGTCCAAATGCAATTTAGTACCATAAAAACTAGCTAACTAGAATTTTTAGTACCTTCAACATTTTAAAATATAACATGTCAGCAGAGATACATTCATGTGTCCTTAAAACACTTAACTAAGTCACGTGAGTTTTAGTTAGGTTACTTTGTCAGTGAGGAACATTCATGTTAATTAATGGATTCGTCAAATCACGTAATCAGTCAAGTGTCTGGATGGTACTAAAAATTTAGTCGTGTCGGTTCTGTCATCTATGTATGCTTTTCTAGTCAATATAGTTGGTAAACATTTAGTTTTTTGGTGAAAAAGGTGAAAATAATATTAGCTCAATACAAAAGTACATGAAACACATCCGACTCAGAGCTAAAGACAAGCCCAAAGCAGCTGAACTTGGAGCTAAAACACAAAGACACACAACATACACACCTGAAAACTCATACAGACAACACTACAAGGACAACATCAGTGTCTAAACCTCCAAATTCGCTACTTCAATCAACCATTAAGCCATATACATCTTCCTACAATGGGGCATTTACTTTTCCATTTTACTTCCCATTTCCCCTTGTACCACTCACACATATATAGAGCGTATGCCTTTAATTCTTCATCGGTGGGAATCCTCTTATTATTCACAAATATATCAACCATTTCCTCCTTCTGCCACTGAATGAAAATATCAAAAATCTCATTTTCTGTGACTATATTCTTTTCTATACTTAAAAGACTGCCCATTCTTATCCCTGCATAAATCTCCTCATCGAGATTTATTGTTGCCTTCACTTCCCAATACATCAAATCTATTATTTTTTCTCTTTGTGTTATGCTTTGTGATTTGCTCATTTCTTCTTTAGAACCTAGAACAGGAATTGCCCTTCACATATTTTCCTTTATCAGCTTCATCCTTTCTTCCCAGGTCATCCTTCTTTTTAGTCCATTGTTGTTTAGGTTGCCCACTTGCCCTCTATAGGATTGAACTTGACTAGTATAAGTCCCCTATACCCATTATACTTTCTCTCCTGCACAAATCTGCCATCACCACCATTCCTTGGTATTGGCCATATAAATTCAGTAGTATCCTTAAGACTGAAAACATATCAAGATGTGACTGAAAATCAAATCGAGAAGTTAATAAGCGAAACATAAAAACAAGATAATTAATGAGAATTCACCTTATCATTCATTCATCTTGCTATCATGTGCATCACTGCGGTTGTAGACCTCCATTAACATGGGGAGATACAAGGGTTTGCACATATGTAGGGTAACCATAGTATCCATACTTTTCTTCGGAACACTTTCAAGGACATCAACGAATAAATTCGTGTGTGGAATGTAATCCTTGAGGTTTTTCAAGTAGTGCGCTTCATAATTACTCTTGGGGAAATCGCTAGAGGAAACATCTTCCA
This sequence comes from Chrysanthemum lavandulifolium, assembly GCA_022545495.1. Taxonomy (NCBI): domain Eukaryota; kingdom Viridiplantae; phylum Streptophyta; class Magnoliopsida; order Asterales; family Asteraceae; genus Chrysanthemum; species Chrysanthemum lavandulifolium. The sequence goes on along the minus strand of CM040242.1, from coordinate 284,838,871 downwards.
AGATGTTGTTCATTGTAGTTTTCATTACCCAAATGGGACGGCTGGAACAAGGATTAAATATGCATAGACATTCATCAATAATCCCCAAGTCCCTAAGACGGTCGTATTCCGTGTCATTAGGTTGGGGGATTGTTGTAAATTCCTCTTTGGACAGATCAAAAGACATAATTACCATCTTTTTATTTTGACCCATCATAAACCAGTGAAAAGCTCCACTGCATAACATACCAGCTGGTGGTTGATCGAGACATATAAACTTCACTACTCCAACAACTTTCCAAACATTCGATTTCAATGTTAACATTTCAAAACGTGTTTGAAAACCTTTTGCGAACCCTAGTACTACCTTGTAATCATCCGTGGAAGAATCATAACCAAAACCCCCACATAACCTTGAATCACCCATATAACGAATTCGGGGACTTGGCAGTTTTTTCACCTCTCTAGTCGAGGGATTGACTACGAAAATTTGATCACCCATGGCAGCATAGATGCATACAAGGCCATTAGAAGAACCAAGAAGATCACAGCGGTAGTATTTGTAGCAGCCATCTCCAACCTTATTACCATTGCAGGACATATGGATCCTTTTAAGTCCAAATTTATTATTGTTGCGATCATTGTTGTAACTATGGTTCATATGAGCCTTAACAAAATAAGTACTTGAGATAAAAGAATGCCATGACTTACACATGGTCTTGCATCGGATCAGATCAGTCACATTCAATCCTATGAATATTTTCTCAAGAAGTTCAGGAACAAGCTCTGCCATTTAAAAGATGAAATCCTTAGCACAATCTGTCTTATATAACAGCCTATATAAAGGATCTTATATCATCATATCCCTAGACATGTAATCTGAAATAATGCTTCTACCGTGTTTTCTCCCTGAGCTTTAAAGGTCACACATGGTATAAAAATATAAAATAAAATAAAAAATTAGTAAAACTGAGTGATGCGTAATGACACATTGTTCCTAATGCCAACTTAAATAAGTCACATTCACACACGCACTAACCTATACTTAGGCGATGGATGATCATTTCACAAACGATAGCTTAACACAATGCCAAAATGGTCTTAAGGGACGTTTCTCTATCACATGTATGTTAGTGCTACATCTTAAACAAAAATGTGACAATAATACATTATCAACAACTAACTGAATTTCAAGACTACCATATACTAGTATTAAAAACCATCTCTAAAGTAGCCTAGTGGTATGGTGTTCCCAAAGTCTCCTTATCCGGGTTTCGGGTTAACCAGAATAAAGGATTTATCTGAGTTTTTCATATATTTCCTTGTTTTTCGAGAAAAATTACCTAATCAACAAGGCTAATTCTAATTAATCTGACTAACCCGTACCGGAATAACCCAACCCTGATTAGGGTCGGTACGGTTGAGTTTTCTCTTATCCAAAACCCAATTAACCTTAACCGAATAACCTTATTCGGGTCAGGTTACACTGAATAACAACCCTACATCTAAGCCAAAGATGCCTGACTTCCCTCAATAAACAAGGAGCCTTCTCCGTTTATTTTATACTACTAAACAAGTATAACTAAGGGTGTTTGTTTCGGCTTATAGAGGCTTAGGGCTTATGTGTTTCGGAGTGTTTCATAAGCTCACTTTATGTGTCTCATTTTAAACTTTTGGCTTATATAAGCTAATCATGTCATAATAAACTTATAAGCCCAAAAGTTTCAAAATAAGCCATAAAAGTAAGCTTATGAAACATGTCATAAACCACATAAGCCATAGGTCCTGCTATATAAGCCGAAACAAACATCCCTTAATACACTTTAAACAATAATTGAACAACAAATAACTCAACTTCATCGTCAACAATGCAACAATAATACATTATCAGCCACTAACAGAATTTCAAGACTATTTTTTAATACTAAAAACCATCTCCAAGGCTCGAAAGTCTCCTAGTGGTAAGGTGTCCCAAAGTCACAAAAGAAACCGAAAAAGTCCGGAAACGGATACGGGAATACCAGTTAGGCCGCGTACATCTGAGAAAAAAAGGCTCGACTTCCGCGGATAACCTAAAAAGGGACCCTTCTCCATTTATTTTAGGGATTTTTTAACTTGTGTCCTAGGGGCACAAGTTAAGCACTTAAAAAATACACAGAAAGTACACAGAGACCTACATAAAAGTACACTTGTCTTCGGTGTACTTTCAGTGTGCTTAACTTGTGCAACAAGTTAGAAAAACCCTTTATTTTATACTACTGATAAACAAATGTAAATTAGTAACATAAAGATGAAGAATTTACCACTATAATCAGCAACACCTCCTCTTTTCCCTGATCTTTCATCTTTCTGCAAATTCCTAAAATACCCTTCATTTTCTTCATTATTTTGACCATAAAGTGGGCCACTTTTTGGCAAATCAGTAAAATTGTTCATCTGGGTATCATTTATTTCTTGGTTTTGATCATAAAATGAGTCACTTTTTGGTGAATTTGTGAAATTGGTGATCTGGGTATTATCTTTCTTGGAAATTCCATCAAAACCCATAATTTTTTTTCGGAGTTTTTATCATCAAATTGAGGGAAGTTAGTTAGTGAAGGAAAAAAAAGGGGGGCAGTTTATATGGGGTTTCTACGCATCAAAAAATTGTATGTATAGCCATTTGCATATTTTGATCAAAACTCTCCATTATAATCATAGGGGTTCTTATAATTTGGATAAAGACAAATGAATAAGGTAGATAAGTAAAATTAAAATGAGGAGGGTGAGAAGAGCCAGCGATATTTTAGATCGTTTAAAGAAAACTGAAGAGATCATGCATGATGCGCATGCAGGGTCTGAATAACTATAATATGATTGGAATAAATGAAATAAAGGTTAAAGTTGTAAAACTTTGAATTAAAATAAAATAAACTCACTAAAAATATAAAAACTAAAAATTCAAAAAAATATATTAAAATGGATGTTGAATTAAAAAGCATAAAATTTTAGAAAATATGGTGAAATTAGATTATAATATACGGAGTAAATAAGTAGATAAAAGATAAGACTAAAATACACCGTTGGTCCCTAAACTTGTATCGGAGGATCGCGATGGGACCTAAACCGGCATAATCATCGCCACGGGTCCAAACAAGAGCTATTAAATGCAGATTGGTCCCTCGACCAAGTCAAAGTCGATTTTTGTTTTGTAGTCGATGTATTTTAGTCCATACACATTTATATTTTTATAACACATTTATGTTTTACCCTTCATCTTTCATCCTCTTCATCATCTACCCAAATCATTCATCTCCCCAACATTCATCATTCATCTCCTGCATTATTTAGTTATCTATCAAGATCTTTGCATAAGATACATAGTCGATTTATAATCTTGCATAAAGACACCACAACCAGACAAACAACTTGTCGGATTTGGGTTTATGATTCTCAAACACGAAGATGTACCATTTTCCGAGCTAGCTTGATCATCAAGATTCGACGAGCCTAAACTTTCCGAGCAAATCCCAATATATTCCGACACCATCATCTCGTTGCTTCACAATTTTGGGATCCGAAATTCAAGTTTATCCAACTCACATTGGTCCGAGACAATGGAAACATTAGTATTTGATGGTGGCATCATGCGGTGAGATAGCAATCACATCGTGTGGCACTCCATTATACGATAAAGTGAGCTCAACAAAACCCGGCGAGTGGAAGACATCACTTGACGATAACGTAAATTCCTTGTTAAGTTTCCTGTTTTAACAAGAACATCCCAAAAGGGACTAAAGCGAATCCGAGCAACCGATCTTCAAGATAATTTTAACCCGCTCATCATATATATCTCACATTTGAGTAAAGTATCGATAGTAGCTACATCCGGTATATGGATACTGAGGTTCTCATCAAATATGGTTTATTCCACCACCAAGTAATCGCTTGTGTAGTAACGGTTTATCGGGTTGTTAGTAAGAGAAATTTTGGCGTAAACATCTTGTTTGTATATGCATATGTTTTGAATGTCTCTAGCTTGATGAATGTAAACCTCAAGAACACCAAGATATGAATCGGTTTTCTTTGTTCTTGTAACTCGGTCTCGAACAAATGACCGAGATTACGGTTTCGAGTCTGGAATAAATCGATAAGGTCTTGAATGGTGACACAACATTGAGGAGATTCCATAGATCCAAACCTAAAACAAAGTTATTGATGTTTTATCACTAGGATATTACTAAAAAAGTCGATTACGCAAGTATCTTGAAGTACATGAGTGACTATATGATTATTGCAACTTTAATTGTAATAATCGCCTATAATTCTACTTTAACAGCTTTAACCTACTTTGCATATAATTATCTTAGGGTGTTCATTGCTCAAGATTGCATATTTAAGTCGGTTATCATAAAAAATACAGAAGGCATGTAATTAACTTGTGCATTCTTTAGTTCTTATTTACTCTATAATAAGCGATAAGCGGCTTTATAAAAACTCGAAGTCAAAGCTGCTTTTATCTGCTTAAATAATAGCGCACAAACACCGAAACAAAGAAATCTCGAATACGTAACACCCTCTGGGGGGTGTTTGGATCTACATCCTATAAAGTGGTTATCGGTATAAACTATAAGCAAATCGAGTACCAACTTGCTAATTTGTAAGGGTTTATTTATCTCGAAAATAAGTCGATAACATTTTTCTCCAAACACTAAAACTGCTTTGATTTGCTTGAAGGATAAGCGCACAAACACTTAAACAAGCAATCCCAAACACCCTTTTAGGATTATCTAGACTTCTAGATGTCTAATAATCGGTTACAAACTTGAGTGTCGAACGGAAAGAGTAAAATTATCGATGTTGTGTGATCCTAATTCTATCTATTACTTTAATGTAAAACAGTTGGATGTCGCCAAATTCACCAAGGTAGTTACTATTACAATTATAACAACAAGCCGTCTCACACGATATTACCTTATACAATCTATTCAATATCATTTGATCACTTTCGAACACGATCCAAACACCCGCCTTAGTAAAGTTAAATCCAACTTAACTAATATTGTGCGAATGATCGAATGATTAATTAATGGCATCGTGTTCAATGTTGTGCAGAGGGAGATGAATGATGAATGTTGGGAGATGAATGATTGGGTAGATGATGAAGAGGATGAAAGATAAAGGTAAAATATAAATGTTATAAAAGTATAAATGTGTAGGGACTAAAATACCCTCGACTACAAAACAAAAATGAGATTTATTTCAACCTCCATTTAATGGTATATTTCCCTCTTTATTTTTTCCCGCGATCCTCAATACAAGTTTAGGGAAAGGTTTTTTATCAAAAATTTTAATTTAAAATAAAATTTTTTTAATGAACAATTTTATAAGGCTCCATTTAAGGGTTAGGATTAGGGTTGGTTGTTAGAATTAACGGGTTTTTAATAAATGTCATTCATTTGGAGTCCTTTCTTTTTTAAACCTTCTAAAATTAGAAAAAATTTTTAAACCTTTAATTTTAAACTTAAAAATAAATATTAATAAATTCATTTTCTTAAATCTCCTCCTTTTAAAATTATGGGGTTAAACTCCCTTTTTTTTTAATTTTTTACGGATTTTAAAATTCTAAAAAAAATGTTTGAAAATTTTTTTTTTTTTTTTTTTTAAATTTTTAATTTTTTTTTTTTTAAATTTGGATAACTTTTATAAGCCTTTGTTTTAAACGAGGTAAAAGTTTAAAGTGCTTTGGTTACTTTTAATTACAAAAAACATTTTTATATAAATTCATTCACTTTATAATTATTTTCCTTACCTTTTAAACAATATTCAATTTATTAAAAAAATTGGGTTTTCTTAACAAACATAGAAATTAAAAAATTTCCATTTTGTAAAACAAACGCCTCCTTTTTATATTTAATTTGAGGTTGGGGGAAGTGTTGGCACTAAAGGAAAACCACGTTTGTTTTACTTTTCGGATAAAATTAAAAATTTTTTTTTTTTTTTTTTTTTTTTTGCCAAAGTTAAAGCTGTTTCCGATTTTGCTTTGGATCGTTTGTGGCATTGGGTGTCTCGGTTGTTTCAAGGCCAATGACTTTTTTCATTAACAAAAAACCCTTTTTTCAACCTTAATGACCTCAAATTTTTAAATTAACCAAACAAAACTAAACTTCTTTTTAAAAACGCATTTTCTTAAACATTTACTGAAATTAAAAAAAATTTCCGAAAACAAAATTCGTAAAAAAAACACCAAAAGCAAACTACAACTGGAAATTAGAAAATACTTAAACTATCGAGGTTGCAAGATATTTTTGATATTGGTATTTTCTTCATTGTCCAACCAATTTTGGGATTTCCTTCATGCCATCAAAATTTTCTTTATTTTTTTCGTTTCACTTTTCTTGGAGAGCCGGGTTTGTTTTATCGATTCGTTGTATAGTTGTGAATTTTGGGTGTTTGGTGTGTTCCCCTTTGTTCCGGTTGGCTTTTTTAAAAGTTTTTCCCTGGGTTGGGTTTAGAAAAAAATTGTTTGTTTGGTTACCGCGGTTAAAAAAATAACTCCGGGTATTTCCCCAAAAACCCCACCCCCGGAAATTTTTTGGAGATTTTTCAAGGAAAAAATTTTTTTTCATTTCCGGTTTGTTGGTTGTTTTTCCCCGACATTTTTTTTTAAAAAGCCAAATTTGGAAGGGTAAAATTTATGATAAGAAATTTTTAAGATTTTGGGAAATGGAAAAGGGTTTTTTGGTTTGGAAAAAAATTTTTTTGTTGTGGTTAATTTTAAAAGGGTTTATTTTTTTTTTTATAAAAGTTAGTTGGGAAATTTTTGGGGTGGGTTTTTTTTTAAGGTTGGGTTTAAAAGGCTTTTAACCCCGGGATTCCCTTTTTTTGCCCGCTTTTTAACGGGGTGGAATTTGGATTGTTTGGTTTTAGGAAATTTAAAAAGGGCAAACGTGGGAAAGGGCTTTTAACCTTTGGGTTTGGGCGGGAAAGGGGTTAAGACACCAAGTGCTCTAGGGAGGAGTGGGGCTGGGTAGGCAATCGGGTTCAGTCCCGATCGGTAACACCGGTCCTTGGTGATCGGGTAGTGAAATTCGGGGAAATCGGCTTGCCCGATCGTGGCTCAATTTTTGAAATTTTGGACGTTGGGTCTTGAAGTTGCAGTGATGGATTTGAATTGAAGATGAGTGTTTTGGTTTGGTTTGCAAAGGTGAGTGAGGTGAGGACAAATGGATGAGTTTACGTGAAGTTATTCGGCTTTGCAACTTGAAACAAACAAAATATTTATATATAAATACTAGTATATAAATATGCACAAGTGAGAAAATTAAAGAGTGTTTGGAAGTAAATAGAACCACTAATTTTAATCGGTTTTTAAGTATTATGTAATGTTTTATTTTGGGTTAATAACCTATTAAAGGCATATTGAAAAAGAGTTTGGTAATTAAAAAAACCCTTTTGGCTACTAAACTTAAATTCTTGTCTTCCTTTGAGTAATAATTCCAAAATACAAAATTGTAATGACTATTTTACCCTTGAATTTATAAAAATTGTATTCTTTGTCCAAGTATATAAATAACCCATTCATCTTTACATTAAATCATCACTTTCATCCTTTCATCTTCATATTTCATCTTCATATTTCACAATTTTCAAATCTTAAATCCAAACACACCCCTAATTAACCCGGGAAAACAAACCCGGATCCCAAAAAGCTGCGCTTTATTTTCGGGGCGGGCCATTCCGCTTCCTCCCCCTTCGGACAAAGGAAGACTACGGGTTTTGTCAATATCCATTTCCATTTCCGCCGCCCCGGCTTCCTCACCACCAACACCACCCCAACCCTCCACTCTCCTCTTTTTCGTTTGGTATGTCGAGCACTAAAAACTTAGTTTGTTAATCTTTTACTTTTAAAGATATTAAGGTTTTGATGGGTTTGTGGGGATCGAACATATCAAGGGGTTTGGGGGATCGATTGAATCAAAAATTAATGGATTTGGTAGGGTTGGGGTTATGGCTAACGGGATATCATCGCTATGCCTATGAACACCCAATCACAAGAAGATGATATGTGTCATAACAAGTTTGACTAGTAGTCATATCACTTGTTTTGACCCGGAGGATAGACCATAACAATCATTAGCTCCTTTAAAGAAATGTTGGTTAACTTAAAAGTGATAGTCTTGTTGGGATTGGAAGATGGAGGTGGTTGTTTGACCATTGATTTGAATCTAAGAAGGCGGGGGTTTGGGTTTGAATCTAATATGATTTAATTATTTGGACTATGGGCCAATTTTTTCAAACGGGGACTATTTTTGTAATTTAGCCTAGGGACGATGGATGTAATTTTCAAAAACCAAAGGACCATTTCGTAATTTGGAAGGTAAAATGGTCATAATACTCAAGGAAGACAGAATTTAAGTTTAGTAGCCAAAAGGGCTATTTTTTTTTCACTATCTTTTTGACAAATAATCTTTTGGTTATTTTTTTTTTGAAATGGTATGTTTTATTTTAAATTTATTGATTTTTGTATTAAAATAAAAAAAAAATAAAAAAAAAATGGGTAGTATAGGTGACCCTCCCTCCACTTGGGTAGGGGGAAATGGGTAGTTTTGAGTTGAAGGGTTTTATTAGAAGAGGTGATGTTTCTTCTTGGTCACCCTTCCCCCAAGTGAGTTTATTTGCACTACCTTAGTACCCTTCGATTTACACATGCATATGTAGTACGACTGTTTAAAGCGTTGATTGGTGTATATTACTCATAAACAATAAATGTGTGCAAAATACTTCGCATTTAGTAAACATTGTTTCTTCTATATTCTACATGATCCGATATCAAAACTCTCTTACCAACAATGACACATTATCATAAATTTGAACGGTTTCTTTATCAAATTCAAGTAGTGTTACTAAAACGGTTGACCGCCCATTTGAATCAGGAATCGGGAATCGGTTGAGTGATCAAAACGGTTTGAAAAAAATAGTTAAATCGCTGGTTAAACCACGAACCGTAGTTCGGCTGTGTCAAAATATAAACGGAATTTTAAAACATTGCTCTCAAGAATATGTCTTAAGGATGCAACTCTCATCCAACTGTCATAAACAACTAAATCATATGTCAAATTTCAAAGAGGCAATCATTTTCCTTTGCACTAATACCACTAAAATACGATGATGCAAGTATCCGTCTTTGCACCTTCATATTTTCAAGTTAACACAATCACTCCAACACAAGAAACCGTAATGGAGAAATTATGTGCCAAATGATCACACATTGTTGTTCTTAGTTCAAGATGATCCGTCAAAACCTCTATTTTTCACAAAGATGTTAAGTAGCATCATGTGCATATTAAGGTTATAATTCACAATCTCACAAATTAACCTCATAAATCTCACCAACAAAAGCTACATATTTTGAGCGAGTCAGAATATGCAAGTGGAAGGAAAAATAAAAAATACAAATGTTGTCTTGGTGACATATGTAGTTATGTACAGAAGAGGTGTTAAAAGGTTCATTTTCAAAAAATTCTACCATCGGGATGCGCTGGGAAGGACAAAAGGTTTCTGAAATCTGCAACTTTGTATCCTTATAGATTTCACTGATGAATATCCTTAGCTTCTTTAGCCCAGGTGACCTCATCAAGATGAACTTCACAATATCCATTTCACACTTGGCGTTGCTTAAATAAGTAATCTGTAATTGCTCAGATGCTCCATCCAAATATCTGCATAATCTTCTAGTGAAAAGGGCATCTCATCCCCAGATCGTCTACAATCTACAATAAGTGTCAATATTTATATATTCAAGTATATTTGACTTAAGGATAACAAATAAGTAGTAGGATACAAAAAATTTATGTTATAAACCTGCAGCTTAAGTATCTCTAAGTTGGGAGCTTCTGACAAAAGAGCAATTATTTGTAACCCGAATACCACTGAAGAATATTTCTACACACAAGTATTTCAGGTGGACTAATGCAATTGGAACCTTCTCATGTAACCTTCCTGATTTCCGTTTAGGCGAAAAACTTGAACCATAGAAAAAAAAAAAGAAAAAAAGAGAGATTAATATAAAGCAATGTTTCTTTTCTCCTAATTGAATCAATAATATACAAAGTGGATAAGATAACCTCAAGGATCATCGCGAAATAGTTAGACTTTCAATCACCATTAAAGACTCGAATAGGTTAGTAATAGTGGCACCCCGTATTAGTACTCATAACTTTTCTGCACAAAAACAATATATTCAGATAAGTTGTGTCATTCCCAAGAGGATTGATATTCTATTTTAGTAAGGAGTTACCAGTTCCACGGTCTTAAGCAATGGACAGTTAGATATGAGATCTATAAGTGTTTTATAGAAATCCATGAGTTGCCAATATAAGCAAGTCAGGCTACCAAGTCCAGTTAGTAGTAGTTAGTTTTTCCTTTTTCTTGGTAACCGTGATGCTTTACATTTTCCCGACGTTTTAGCTGAGTGATTGTTGGTTCATGGGTAGGCGACAATGATTGAGATATAGGTTTCAACTGACTCATTGGAAAGAGAATGGGTAACAACCTATAAACCCCAACCATCCCCTTGAACAAAATGAATTGTTAATTTCTTGGGTCTTTTCCTTGACAAATGAGATATTATACAATCAATCTTGCTGTCAATACCCCAGTCATTTTAAGGAAAGGGTGAACTCGGTATTGGACCCTCGTGCATTAAAAACTTGGCCTAACCGCAAACGTTCACTCCTTTTCAAGGTTAGGGTATCCTCAATAACCACAATTTTAGTGATTTTGGTCCAATGATACCTCCACCTTAGAGAGGGCTTGTCCTTACTACGTCATGATACGGTAAGCGACATAAGATGGTTTCGATTATGCTCAGAGGAAGGTTGCTAATCCTATCCATCTGAGGATATTGATCCTGTTGGCTGTAAAGTTAGTCACAAACACAAAATAAGCCTAATACCTAAAGTATAAATCTATATCAGTTTGCCACACTATCTCCATAAAGCAAAATTACCTATTATGAATAAAATGGCGGAACACAATCACAAGCAATCAAACATTATGCTTATAAAACTTCAACTAAATGCATAATAAAGTAAAGGTAACTTGGTGAAAGACACATAAACTGTAAATATACAATCAATGTCAACTTAAATAAATGCAAACTGTTGTAGAGTAAGCGGATAAGCGGTTTATAAAAAACTCGAAAGTCAAAAGCTGTTTTATCTGCTTAAATAATAAGCGCACAAACATCGAAACAAAGAAATCACGAACACGAACACCCTCTTGGGGGTGTTTGGGATACATCCTATAAAGTGGTTATCGGTATAAACTATAAGCAAATCGAGTACCAACTTGCTAATTTGTGAGGTTTATTTACTCGAAATAAGCTAATAACATTTTTCTCCAAACACTCAGCTGTTTGATTTGCTTGAAGGATAAGCAGACAAACACTTAAACAAGCAATCCCAAACACCCTTTTAGGATTATCTAGACTTCTAGATGTCTAATAATCAGTTTACAAACTTGAGTGTCGAACGGAAAAGAGTAAAATTACTGATGTTGTGTGATCCTAATTCTATCTATTACTTTCTTTAACAGAAAACAGTTGGATGTCGCCAAATTCACCAAGGTAGTTACTATTACAATTATAACAACAGAAGCCCTCTACACGATATTACCTTATACAATCTATTCAATATCATTTGATCACTTTCAGAACACGCATCCAAACACCCGCCTTAGTAAAGTTAAATCCAACTTAACTAATATTGTGCAGTAATGATCAGTAATGATTAATTAATGGCATCGTGTTCAATGTTGTGCAGAAGGGGAGATGAATGATGAATGTTGGGGAGATGAATGATTTGGGTAGATGATGAAGAGGATGAAAGATGAAGGGGTAAAACATAAATGTGTTATAAAAATATAAATGTGTATGGACTAAAATACCCTCGACTACAAAACAAAAATCAGACTTTGACTTGGTCAAGGGACCAATCTGGCATTTAATGGCTACTATTTGGACCCGTGGCGATGATTATGCTCGGTTTCGTCCCATCGCGATCCTCCGATACAAGTTTAGGGACCAACGGTGTATTTTACTCAAAAGATAATTTAATTTGAAAATAAAGATGAATTTTTAGTTAAGAAGTGACACATGTCATTTTATAATTGGAGCTCCTTATCTTAATTTTTTGTGGTTAGGAGTTAGGGTTAGAGTTTGTTAGAAGTTAAGCTTGGAGTTTGTTAAGAAGTGACACATGTCATCTCATGATTGGAGCTCCTTATCTTAATTTTAAGCCTTCTAAAATTAGAAGGCTTAATTTTTAAGCCTTCTAATTTTAGAAGGCTTAAATGCATTATAAAGTAGTATAGATAAATTCATTTTCTCTTAAATTTCTCCTCCTCATTTAAAATGTATGGCTTAAATTTCTTCTCATTCTTTTTATTTTAATTTCTCTTCTGACCAGATCTCTTCTAAAACTTCTAAAAAACAAATAGCTTAGTGAGGAAAGTATTTTTTTTTTAGTTTTCAATTTTAACTTTTACAATTTTTAATTTTTTTTTTTTTTTAAAATTTGGATAACAATTGTTATAAGCTCTTCAGCTTTTAAACAAGAGGTAAAAGATTTAAGAGTGCGTTTGGTATGATGCTATGAATTACAACAAATATCGATTTTTATATAAGATGGGTCATTCATCTTTGATAGATTCATTCTTCCCCTCTTGACTCCTATGAAGTATGAACAATATTCATATTTTATTCCTATATAATGTGGGTCTCTCATCTTAACCAACACATAGAATCATTACCACTATCATTTTCTCATTTCCGTAAGGGATACTAAGCGCACTCTCTTTTTATATGTGTACATTTGAGGTTGGGAGGAAGTGTTGGAAAACCACGTAAAGGAAAACCACGTTTGTTTTACTTTTACGGATAAAATCGTAAAATTGTTTCGTGATTTTTTTTTTTTTTTTTTTTTTTTTTTTGTTAAAGTTAAAGCGTGTTTCCGACTTTTGACTTTGGATACGTTTAGTAAGAGCATTGGGTGTCATAACCTGAGTTAAAGTTTCACTTAGTGCCATATCAGCTTTAACTTTTTCACCTTAACTAAAAAAACACCACTTATCATAATTCAACCTTAACTCAACTTTAACTCAAATATTTTCAAATTCAACACTTAAACTAAAACTAATACTTCATTTATTAAAAAAACATAGCATTAATTCTTAAACATATTACAATACGAAATTAAAAAAAAAAAATGTTACAACGAAAACAAAAATTACGAAATAAAAAAAACACAACACAAAGCAAACTACAACATAAAGGAAATTACGAAAATACAATTAAATCTAGTGACGAGGTTGCAAGTTATATTTTTTGATGATTCGGTCATTTTCTTCATTGATCCAAGCCACAATGTTTGGATCCTTCTCGTCAGTGTCAATCATCAAAAATTTCATCTCTTCCAACCTTTTTATCGTTTCATCTTTTACTTAGGCCACCTGATACGCCGCTTGGGCGGTTTCACGTTTTATACGATACTCCGTTGTCATAGTCTCCGTGAATTGGCTTGACGAGCTCGTTCCTCCGGTGCTCGCTCCCCCGGTACTTGTCGTGCTCTCGGATTTGGCTTTCTTTGAAGCACGCTTTTTTCCCATGGGACTTGGTTGTTCATCATGACCAAACAAATCCTCGTTTGTTTGGCTTGGGACATCGCCGGTTAAAAAAAATCAAGCGGATCCGGCGCGTCCCATTTCTTATAACCATACAAAACCTTCCAAGCCTCCTCGTTGTTAAACGGCGCAGTTTTGTGCTCGTCACGATGCATTTGTTTCGCGCGTTTGAGGATATCCATCTCACTTTCCCCAATTTTCTCTTCTGTTTCGAACGTTTGTAATACGCGTTGAACTTTGTGCAATCACGGTTCAACGTTTTCCACTTGCCTTGTATCATATCCTTGTTGCGTTTTTGAAAATTGAGTTTATTGAACTCATTTTTTACCTGTTGCCAAAACGTATCGCGAGCTTGTGCACGCCCGACAAGCGGATCCTCCGTAGCGGCTGCATAACAGATGGCAAGTAATTTTTCTCACTTGTTTGCCAACGTTCATTGACGAAGTCGGGAATTTCTTCATGCCGATCAATTGGTTTGGGGTCTTTGGATTTTTTGGCCTTTCGTTTACCACGACTTTTTGGCTTTGGAGGAGACGTAGGTGTTTCGGGAACCTCATGTATTTCGGTTTGTAAATGTTGTGAGAATTGTAGATTTTGAAAATTGGTGTTTAGTGTGTTTTGTTGGCTTTGTTCCCGATATAGAAATCGTTGATGTTGTAGGTAAAGTTCTTGGCTCGACAAGCCGAGTGGGTTAGGAAAAGAGATATTGGGTGATGATTAACCCGCGTTCGGGTTTAAAGATGAACCTGCGTTTGAGTTATTCCAACCACCGATGAGATTCAAGAAAGAATCATCGTTGTTGTTGTTGCCTCCCGACATTTTTTTAAGCAAATGGAAGTATATGATAGATTAGATTGAGTTGTGGAAGTGTGAAAAAAAATTGTGTGTTAATTAGGTATTTATAGTAGTGGGAAAATGGTGGGTTTTTTTTTTAGGTTGCTTTAAAGCTTTAACGTGGGATCCTTAATGCGGCTTTAACGTGGGAACTCGATGTGGTTTACGCACCTTTAACGCGAAAACGTGAAGCTTTAACTCAGGGGCGAAGTTAAGACACCAAGTGCTCTAGGGGAGGGAGTGGGGCTCGGGTAGGCAATCGGGTTCAGGTACCCGATCGGTAACACCGGTCCTTGGTGATCGGGTAGTGAAATTCGGGTAGGAAATCGGCTTCCAAGCCCGATCGGTGAAGGCTCAATTTTTTGAAATTTTGGAACGTTGGGTCTTGAAGTTGCAGAGAGTGATGGATCTTGAAGTTGAAGATGAGTGTTTTTGGTTTGGTTTGCAAAGGTGAGTGAGGTGAGGACAAATGGATGAGTTTACACGTGAAGTTATTCAGAGCTTTGCAACTTCAAGAAACAAACAATATTTATATTTATATATAAATACTAGTATATAAATATGCACAAGTGAGAAAATTAAAGAGTGTTTGGAAGTAAATAGACCACAACACTAATTTTAATCGGTTTTTTTAAGTATTATGTAATGTTTTTATTTTGGGTTAATAACCTATTAAAGCATCATACTTGTCACAAAAAGCAGTTTGACGTAGCGAATTAAAAAAATAGCCCTTTTGGCTACTAAACTTAAATTCTTGTCTTCCTTTGAGTAATAATTCCAAAATACAAAATTGTAATGACTATTTTACCCTTGAATTTATAAAAATTGTATTCTTTGTCCAAGTATATAAATAACCCATTCATCTTTACACCTTAAATCATCACTTTCATCACTTTCATCTTCATATTTCATCTTCATATTTCACAATTTTCAAATCTTAAATCCAAACACACCCCCTAATTAACCCATGGAAGAACAAACCCAGATCCCAAAAAGCTGCCGCTTTATTTTCGGGCGGTTGGCCATTTCCGCTTCCTCGCCGCAATTCTTGGACAAAGGAAGACTACGGGTTTTGTCAATATCCATTTCCATTTCCGCCGCCGCATATGCTTCCTCACCACCAACACCACAGTCTCACCACCTCTCCACTCTCCTCTTTCTTCGTTTGGTATGTCGAGCACTAAAAACTTAGTTTGTTAATCTTTTACTTTTAAACCGATATTAAGAGTTTTGATGGGTTTGTGGGGATCGATTAGCATATCAAGGGGGTTTGTGGGGATCGATTGAGATCAAAAAATTAAGGTGGATTTGGTAGGGTTGCGGGGTTATGGCTAACTGGGATATCATCGCTATGCCTATGAACACCTGCAATCACAAGAAGATGATATGTGTCATAACAAGTTTGACTAGTAGTCATATCACTTGTTTTGACCCGGCGTAGGATAGACCATAACAATCATTAGCTCCTTTAAAGAAATGTTCGAAGTTACATTTCTTAAAAGTGATGGAGTCTTGTTGGGATTGGAAGATGGAGGGCTGGTTACAGTTTGACCATTGATTTGAATCTAAGAAGACTGAGGGGTTTGGTGATTTGAATCTAATATGATTTAATTATTTGGACTATGGACGCAATTTTTTCAAACGACAGGGACTATTTTTGTAATTTAGCCTAGGGACGATGGATGTAATTTTCGCAAAACCACAAGGACCATTTACGTAATTTGGAAGGGTAAAATGGTCATAATACTCAAGGAAGACAAGAATTTAAGTTTAGTAGCCAAAGGGCTATTTTTTGTTCATTACGTCAAACTGCTTTTTGTGACAAATATGATGCTTTAATAGGTTATTAACCCTTTTATTTTTAATGAAATGGTATGTTTTTATTTTAATATTGTATGTGATTTTATGTATTAAAAATATATGAAAAAAAAAATAAAATAAAAAAAATGGGTAGTATAGGTGACCACTCCCTCCACTTAGGGTAGTGCTAGGGTAGAATTGGGTAGTTTTGAGTTGAAGGGTTTTTATTAGATAGAGGTGATGTGGCAATTCGGTTACTAGGGTACCACTCCTTCCCCCTAAGTGAGTTTATTTGCACTACCTTAGTACCCTTCGATTTACACATGCATATGTAGTACGACTGTTTAAAGCGTTGATTGGTGTATATTACTCATAAACAATAAATGTGTGCAAAATACTTCGCATTTAGTAAACATTGTTTCTTCTATATTCTACATGATCCGATATCAAAACTCTCTTACCAACAATGACACATTATCATAAATTTGAACGGTTTCTTTATCAAATTCAAGTAGTGTTACTAAACACCGGTTGACCCGCCCATTTGAATCAGGAATCGGGAATCGGTTGAGTGATCAAAAGCCGGTTTTGAAAAAGAAATAGTTAAATCGCTGGTTAAACCACGAACCGTAGTTCGGCTGTGTCAAAATATAAACGGAATTTTAAAACATTGCTCTCAAGAATATGTCTTAAGGATGTGCAACTCTCATCCAACTGTCATAAACAACTAAATCATATGTCAAATTTCAAAGAGGCAATCATTTTCCCTTTGCACTAATACCACTAAAATACGATGATGCAAGTATCCGTCTTTGCACCTTCATATTTTCAAGTTAACACAATCACTCCAACACAAGAAACCGTAATGGAGAGAAATTATGTGCCAAATGATCACACATGTGTTGTTCTTAGTTCAAGATGATCCGTCAAAAACCTCTATTTTTCACAAAAGATGTTAAGTAGCATCATGTGCATATTAAGGTTATAATTCACAATCTCACAAATTAACCTCATAAATCTCACCAACAAAAGCTACATATTTAAAGTGAGCGAGTCAGAATATGCAAGTGGAAGGAAAAAATAAAAAAATACAAATGTTGTCTTGGTGACATATGTAGTTATGTACAGAAGAGGTGTTAAAAAGGTTCATTTTCAAAAAAGAATTCTACCATCGGTGATGCGCGTGGGAAGGACAAAAGGGTTTCTGAAATCTGCAACTTTGTATCCTTATAGATTTCACTGATGAATATCCTTAGCTTCTTTAGCCCAGGTGACCTCATCAAGATGAACTTCACAATATCCATTTCACACTTCGCGTTGCTTAAATAAGTAATCTGTAATTCGCTCAGATGCTCCATCCAAATATCTGCATAATCTTCTAGTGAAAGGGAGCATGGCATCTCATCCCCACGCCAGTCGTCTACAATCTACAATAAGTGTCAATATTTATATATTCAAGTATATTTGACTTAAGGATAACAAATAAGTAGTAGGATACAAGAAAAATTTATGTTATAAACCTGCAGCTTAAGTATCTCTAAGTTCGGGGAGCTTCTGACAAAAAGAGCAATTATTTGTAACCCCGAATACCACTCGAAGAATATATCTTCTACACACAAGTATTTCAGGTGGACTAATGCAATTGGAACCTTCTCATGTAACCTTCCCTGATTTCCGTTTAGAGCGAAAAACTTGAACCATAGAAAAAAAGAAAAGAAAAAAGAGAGAGAGATTAATATAAAGCAATGTTTCTTTTCTCCTAATTGAATCAATAATATACAAAGTGGATAAGATAACCTCAAGGATCATACGCGAAATAGTTAGACTTTCAATCACCATTAAAGACTCGAATAGGTTAGTAATAGTGGCACCACCGCTATCGTAGTACTCATAACTTTTCTGCACAAACATACAATATATTCAGATAAGTTGTGTCATTCCCAAGAGGATTGATATTCTATTTTAGTAAGGAGTTACCAGTTCCACGGTCTTAAGCAATGGACAGTTAGATATGAGATCTATAAGTGTTTTTATAGAAATCCATGAGTTGCGCACATATAAGCAAGTCAGGCTACCAAGTCCAGTTGAAGTAGTAGTTAGTTTTTCCTTTTTTCTTGGTAACCGTGATGCTTTACATTTTCGCCGACGTTTTAGCTGAGTGATTGTTGGTTCATGGGTAAGGCGACAATGATTGAGATATAGGTATGTCAACTGACTCATTGGAAAGAGAGATATGGGTAACAACCTATAACACCCCCAACCATCCCCTTGAACAAAATGAATTGTTAATTTCTTGACGGTCTTTTTCCTTGACAAATGAGATATTATACAATCAATCTTGCTGTCAATACCCCAGTCATTTGTAACGGAAAGGGTGAACTCGTGTATTGGACCCTCGTGCATTAAAAGAGCTTGGCCTACACCACGCAAACGTTCACTCCTTTTCAAGGTTAGGGTATCCTCAATAACCACAATTTTAGTGATTTTGGTCCAATGATACCTCCATTCCTTAGAGAGGGTACTTGTCCTTACTACGTCATGATACGGTAAACGACATAAGATGGTTTCGATTATGCTCAGAGGAAGGTTGCTAATCCTATCCATCTGAGGATATTGATCCTGTTGGCTGTAAAGTTAGTCACAAACACAAAATAAGCCTAATACCTAAGAGTATAAATCTATATCAGTTTGCACACACTATCTCCATAAGCATGCAAAATTACCTATTATGAATAAAATGCGCATCGGAACACAATCACAAGCAATCAAACATTATGCTTATAAAACTTCAACTAAATGCATAATAAAGTAAAGGTAACTTGGTGAAAGACACATAAACTGTAAATATACAATCAATGTCAACTTAAATAAATGCAAACTGTTGTAGAGTTACTGTTTGTCCCACAACTCTAGCTTGAAATCCAGGAAAAACAGAAAACTAAACTTTTAATTATTCAGTCGACTCTAATCTATCTGCCTTATATATCTTTTTAAAACCCTAAAAATAAATATATTTTCACCCCTCATTAATGTGTGTGTCCAGCCCAACATGAAAGTTTAGTGGGCCCAATTCTTGCTCCAGTATACAAGATGAGAGTTTGTGTCAATAAAATTAC
Source organism: Chrysanthemum lavandulifolium (assembly GCA_022545495.1). Classification (NCBI taxonomy): domain Eukaryota; kingdom Viridiplantae; phylum Streptophyta; class Magnoliopsida; order Asterales; family Asteraceae; genus Chrysanthemum; species Chrysanthemum lavandulifolium. The sequence continues at coordinate 284,819,480 of CM040242.1, read as the reverse complement.
TGTAGAAAGATTAGAAACTTTAGACAAATGTTTGATACACACTAAATATATTTGCCTGATATATAGTCACTAAGAACTTATGTTATCGAAGAAGGTATTAATACCTCCTTCCGAACCATAGGTCTAGAATGCCTTCTCGAAATTAATGAGAAAATATGTCCAAGGTTTGTATTGGAATTCTTCCGCAAAGTTGAACTTGTACGTAACGAGGATCGCTCTCTATCTCTTTGGTTTTGGATCAAAAACCAAAAGTTTGTTTTAACCCTTGGGCAATTTGCTCACATCCTTCGAATTCCAAATCATGGACAATGTGCTTTCACTGAAGATTGGTCTCTTGATTCTCTCTTCAACTTTCGTGAGAAAATAGTCCATATTGTTCACACATACCTTCCCCGAAAGATTTGACTGGCACAATATGCAAACCTAGACCCTATTACTCCGATCCAAACATTATCTATACACGGGATATAAGAGAAGAGTATAAAGCTCTCGCACTCATCCTACGTGAAAATGTTTGGAGTCTTAGGGGAAATCGAGAAATCCTTCCCGCTTGTTGTGCTCACATAATGTATTGTTTGCTAACACAACAATCATGCAATCTCGCCTACTTCTTCGCAAGGCGAATTGTAAATCTTCAAGGCTCAAAGAACAAACTAATCCCTTATGGAATGTTCTTGACACGCCTTTATCATCACATCATGCACTTCACCTCAATTTCAAAGTCCGTTTATGCGTGCTTGTGAACAAGATGATGGAACCTCTAAACACATCTCTCATGAAGACTTTCTTCATTCACGGATCGGCAAACACTCATCAACCATTTGATTATCCTTCTAGCGAAAACGCTCAAGAAACTTAGTAGTCTTTCAAATAGGATCAATCCTTAGTATCCATGCTTTATCAATGTAATGTAATTTCCTTCATGAAATAAAACATCTTACATTTGATTTCTCTACTACATTAGTATTAGAACCTCTTAGAAAAACACTAGCATTGAAATATGATGCATTGTGCAAACCATTGCATACCTTTTGTAAATGTTCTGATTAGCAGAGAGACGGATCCCATAGTTTGTGTTAGACGGATCCCTACTCTTAGGGAACCGTGGGATCCGGCAAACAGAAATGCAATTGCAATCATTGTATTTCAAAACATGTATTTAGATCAATTCACACTAAGCTAGACAAAGTACCTTAGGACAAATTGAGTCCTTATCAAGTTGAGTAAATGTTTCATACTCACGCTTAACTCACTTAGATCACACTCTAAAAGCTTGTAGATCTATCGTTTCACCAAAAACTCATTACTCTTCCGCTCTTATACTCACACATGATCCCTCACATGTTAAAACATCTAGCTATGGAAATCTTTCAATTATTGCAAAAATTGATTATAATCATCCTTACGTCAAAATTGGTCGAAATTGATCAAATTCTAGTTTTTCCATCTTAAAGCCTTTAGGATATCCTCCAAGACATTATCCTAAGTTACTATCTGATCTCTAGGATCATTTAGCTCCATTGACACTCTCAAATCTTTAGTGTCATCTTTAGTCACTCATTGGTACTCATAAAAGTTCCAATTTCTTCCATAAAGACAATCATTAGCTACATCACTCATTACCCTTAAGTACTTAAGTACCTCTTCATTTAAGACACTTAGATGGACTGAAACACTCAAGAAGAAATAGGCATTGACCTTACAAACATCATTGTTATCTTTTCCTAGTCTGTGAGAGGCGGATCCTAGGATTAGCTCAGATGATCCTCATTGGAGGAACCGTGGGATCCGTGTGATGATTCATTCAACTCTAGCTAAAACAATCATTTCAAGCTCTTCTTGCTAACTTGAACACTCCATCTCATCTTAATTAAGTTCCTAGATCGACAAATCAGTAGTTGACTCTTGTGCATGCTAATCATCACATTCCAAGGAATCTTAGTGGCTTAAGTCTTGAATGCACTTGCAAATCCTTGCTTTATAAACCGCATTGTTAGGACTCTAAATTCATCACCCTCATCTTCATTTTCGGCACTTAGAAATCTTTACAAACCTTTTTGAATCATCTCATCATGAGGAAAGCTCCAAGTGGTAACTCATCCACCAAAGGACTACCCAAGAAAATTGCTCGTGTTGTACACGAAATCTCCTCAACCGAATCATCTCCGGTTAAATCCACAAATGGTAGGATTTCTCCTCCAATCAAACCAATCCCTAAAAGGATGGTTCCCACAAAACTACCAATGCCAAACACCACCATACATCCTAGACCAAACAATCCCATTTCCACTAAACCATCACCATTGGTGCCTAGAGCTCTATCATTTACCACTCCACTCTCATCACCACACTTCTACAATCTAGAGGATTTTCCTCCTAGGCCATCTCATCCTCCACCACCGACAACATTCTCCTCATTAGGAGGAATACTGGAACAAAATCAAGATGTTGAGTCAACACTAGCTCCGACTTCCTTTACGCCATCTCCATCAAATAATCCCATTTGGATTATGAGAAACTATCAAAGTCAACCACCCGACCACATGGAAGTTGACACCTCTCTCCCACCACCATCATTCTTGGTCGAGCCATCTTCGAATGAGCCTCCACCAATCCCTCCATCGTTTGAAGCTCCTCAACCCGCTTCACTTGATCCTTCACATCAAGCAATTTCATTTCTTCCATCACCACTACCTAGCCATGACAAAGATTGTTATCATTGTCAACATGTTGAAAGTTTGATACATGAAGTACGTGAAGATCAACGTTTCATGTTTTATCACCTCCTCGAACGTTTCGACGAGATTAAACCTAAACAAACTTGAGCTAGAGGATTTTAGTGGTGTCCTAGTATAAAGCGCGACTTAGATAGTCTAGTAACTCAAAGTCATGTATCGTTTATTTTCTTAGTTTTTAGAATCATGTATATCATATCTCTAGTTTTATTAAATGAAATTACATAATATTTGCTATATTTCGGAGTATATGATTATTGGTATAGTTCATATCTCATTTTGATGCCAACCTTTTATTGGTACATCACATTTTACGTATCTTAGTTACGATAGATGGATCCTGCGTTTTGCTACGGATCCCTCCAAGGAGGGAACCGTGGGATCCGTGCAACAGAAGATTAGTTTTTACTAACTTGAGTGTTATTTGCAGGAAATTATGCATTATATATTTGTCTTCTAACCTTTGTTTTTTAGGTTTTCAATTTACACATGAAGACTTTGACACTCTAAAGCTAGGGGGAGCTTTGTGTCAAAGCATTACATTACAAGATCACTTGCAATATAAATTTTACATTTCATGACGTCCCCTTGCAAAGTTGCAATTATCTAGGGGGAGCATTATCGTTGCTAAGACGAAACCATTTGCAAACATAGTTGCAATGCTTTAGCTTAGTAGGTTTCATTTACTTGGCGCCCTCACAGAGAGAGATGGACTCGTCAAGGGGGAGTTAAGATGTAAAACCCTAAAATCATAAATGCGTTAAAAGACTATAATATCCCTCCATTCATAATCCGTAACCTAAAGCGAGCTCGGTATATACTCTAACTACTAAATTGTAAATGACTTTACCTGGAGCCTTTGAAATCGAACTTACAATTGTCTCACAAGTAAAATGAACACGTTAAAATTATGCATGCACTAGATAACTAAGCCTAGGCAAGTAAATAAAATAATGACACATCTAACATTGGTAAGTAAATAACAAAATGATAAATTTTCTCTAATCTCTCCCCCATTCACGTTTGGTATTAACGACCCAGCACACTCCCATATATTTTCCAAACTTAGCTCATCTTTATCAAATTTACATTCCCTACATCTCTCTCAACATAACACACATAAAACCCTAATCATCTTAAGTAAAAGTGACAACAAAAATAAAGTATCCTCCCTCTTCCATTTCTGTCGACCAAAGCAAGGTTCAGAGAGGAGTTTACACAAGGCCTTTTCGCTGCTGATATCACGTAGTTGGTTCAAGGTTCACTTGGTTTCGTCGTGGGTCTGATGGTGCTGCTGTTGGTCGTGGCTCTTAGGGCAAAAGGAGGCTTGGTTTGCCTTGATTCGATCACTTGTTTCTTCCTTGTTTACACGCTCCAAAAGATTCATTGAAGAAGACGCGACGTTGTATCTTTGTGTTCATTCATTCGTTTGCTTTCCTTTCATCGGCGTTAAGGTACAGATATTCTATCCCTTTTCAGTAGGGGTTTCTCATGATTTTATGATCCTTCGACCTTGTTCCACTTATGATATTTCATTGCTATGATTCATTGCTATTGACCCTCTGATATTGAACCTTGCTTTACTGTTGACCCTTTTGATAGTGAACCATTGCTATTGAACCTCTGATACTGAACCTTTGATACTAAACCTTGATACTGAACTTCGATATTGAACTGTTGCTACTGAACTTTGATATTGGACTGTTGCTATGGACCTTTGAATTGTGAACCAATGATATTGGACCTTTGATTATGATGACTCACATATTGTATACTTTAGACCTTTTGCTTTGACTTGTCAGTTTGATACCCGAGCCATTAACTAGGCATGGGGGTTCCATGTCCGTGTCATTGATGCACCAATGGCATGACTCAGTGTGGATGAGTGATGTTCCACACCGTACCCATTTGTATTGATTATGCGCGCTTGGATATATTGTACGACCACTATTGTTTTGCGGTATGGATGCATCTAGATTTGTTTTGTATTGATATTGCTACATTGGTTTGGTGATGTGGTGCGTGTGTGCAATACACCCCCTCACATTTTGAGAGCTAGCTACTCAACTGGTTACTTGAGGTCTCCCCTCCTATTGTTTTGGTATTCCGAGGTCACCCCTCTGAGTACAATGGTTACGATTGGTTACTTGGCTGCTATTGCCACTATTGATATTGGTGTGTTTTGTTGGCTCGGGATGGATTTCTGACAACCCTTACACTTTTGATATACCCATATTGTACCTTCTGTATTACCCAACGCACCATAGTCTGTATTAATTGTCCATTTCTCAGTACCCTTATGTGACTCACTCTACTACTATGATATACATATTCCATTGCATTGATCTGTCATACTCTTGTTCCATTACTTCAGACTATTGTTCCATTCACGTACCGGATTGTTATATGATCATTGAATTTGATTATGCTATTCATGTTTTATGTGGCTACTGTTTACCCTGCTATGATATGATTAATATGCGATTATATGATTCAACTGTTGTTATCTTATTATATGTTATCTTACTGTTATGTGACCCCTTTGATTGGTCTGGTGACCATGCTTGTGTGAAAGCAGTTAAGTTGTCTGTTTATCATGTATATCTTCGTTCAGTATGTTCATGGTCCATGATTATCCGTTAGTATTCTTGTATGCTGATTGTTGACCTGCTATGTTACATTTCTGCTTATACTTCTATTTGATTTGGTAAATGGTTCATCGTATGTGGCCTGGCTTGTTTACTTGTTTAGTTGTTGTACTAGGACCTTGTTTAGATAATTCATTCAGTTATAATGTTCTTTATATATTCCTACCTGATAAATGTGGTTACTGTATTGCGATTACTGTTAGTACTTCCACTATTATGATACAGGTTATGTTATTAACTGTGAATTATTTGACTTGTGTGATTGCCATGCTCACTTTCTCGTTAATTGCTTCCGCTAGCATTTGGACTTCCGTTTGGCTTATTTGTACTCTGACTTCCCGATTTATTGTATTCCTGGTTATTTGGATGTGCTTGAGTATATGTCATCAATGTATTGTGTGCTTTGTCTTCCTCTGTTATCTGTTTCTTTTGGATATCTGTGTAATTGTGTTTCTGCAGGATCCTCATTGACTCATTGTTCTCTTTCATTGCGACCTTTCTATCAGTTTCCTTATTTCATTTGTATCTCTGCTTTCGTTTAGCTTTCGTTTTGTTATATCTGTTCACTGGGCTTTTTAACCTCAGCCGCATTTCTTTTCCTGCGGCAGGTTTTAGGTTTGAAGATGGGCTGAGAGTTGGATTGTCTGAGTGGGCCAACCCTAGTTACCTTATTATTTTGGACTTAATTGGATGGGCTATTGTTTGAGATTTCATTTTATTTTAGACATATTGGATTTTGTATTTTTCTTTGTAAGTCATCCGTTTATATGACTTGGTAATTTATTTTTATAAGGCATCCGCTTGTAAAATTTTATTTGTATTTTCTGATATGACACCAGAATGTGACACTTCTACCTTTTTCGGGTTGGGGTGTTACAACTATGGTATCAGAGCAAAGGTTTCGTCTTGTTGACCTTAGGATTGACCTGTGAGGACTGGGTAGACATTAGGCTTCCGTCTGTTCTGATCTCTTTCGATTCATTTTGATTATCGTTCAGATTTGATTTCGATTTTCTTTTTTCTTCACTGATTTGGCTTTCTTCTCTTCGCATTTGATTTTGCTATTTTAATTTCGCACATCCGTTATCGATCGTTATATGGAGACTACTCGTAAAGTCGAAGATGATGGTGCCGACCCTGCATTGCTGCAACAATTTCTGGAGAGGTTCGTGAAACAGAAGCCGCACCCGATCGTGATCTTCTTGAGGCGTCGAGGATGCTCTTGAAGGGAGTGGATGGATCAACCAAAGGCGCAAAGACGGAGACAAGATTTAATCGGTGGTGAGAAGGTTCATCTACCTCATATATGACCGGGCGACTTGTGTTACTCAATTTGTTTGTCACGCGTTCTGAGACGGTTTGATATTTTGCTCTATGATTTGATCAGTATTACTTTTCTTTGATTTGTTCAGAACTCGGTTTGAATCGTGAAGTTTTATCATATAGCATTTTGGTAATATCTCAGTTTTTCTTTTGGATCGTCAGTGATGAGTCATGAGGAACCGTTTCGAGCAGGTTGGTGGCCTTCTTTCTTTTGTGGAGTGGTAAGTTGGTTTGATGTATTATATGCTGCATGTATGTGAATCTGGTCTGCTCTGGGTATGTTACTTGCTACCTATATGTTATTTGTTTGTTGTATTGGTTATGTGGTTTGTCATGACCCGAGACAGAATATGATGACAATAAGGACTTGTTATGTAATGCAAGTATTATGACGCCTGATCAACGTGATAATACCGAGATCATATAATTTGAACTTATTGAAATCATACGACGTCTTGAGAAATGCCTGTGGTTAGTACGTGAATGGACTAGGGCTTATATTCGTTATTGGTCGATCCTCATGTTCGTTTGGAATTCTGTACCTCTTTACGAGATTCTCACCGACATTTGTTACGTATAAGTTTGGTACGCTTTGGAACACAAATTGTTATGATTGTACAAGCTATGGAATGCTACGTCTGCCTTTAATTAGTACGTCTCCAGGTACTTTTGCGACATCAATTTTTGAGGACGAATTTTTTTTAGAGGGGAAAAATTGTAAAACCCTAAAATCATAAATGCGTTAAAAGACTATAATATCCCTCCATTCATAATCCGTAACCTAAAGCGAGCTCGGTATATACTCTAACTACTAAATTGTAAATGACTTTACCTGGAGCCTTTGAAATCGAACTTACAATTGTCTCACAAGTAAAATGAACACGTTAAAATTATGCATGCACTAGATAACTAAGCCTAGGCAAGTAAACAAAATAATGACACATCTAACATTGGTAAGTAAATAACAAAATGAGAAATTTTTTCCAATCTCTCCCCATTCACGTTTGGTATTAACGACCCACACACTCCATATGTTTTCCAAACTTAGCTCATCTTTATCACATTTACATTCCTACATCTCTCGACATAACACACATAAACCCTAATCATCTTAAGTAAAAGTGACAAAATAAAGTATCCTCCTCTTCCATTTCGCCGACCAAAGCAAGGTTCGAGAGGAGTTTGCACAAGGCCTTTTCGCTGCTGATATCACGTAGTTGGTTCGAGGTTCACTTGGTTTCATCGTGGGTCTGATGGTGCTGCTGCTGGTCGTTGCTCTTAGGGCAAAAGGAGGCTTGGTTTGCCTTGATTCGATCACTTGTTTCTTCCTTGTTTACACGCTCCAAAAGATTCATTGAAGAAGACGCGGCGTTGTATCTTTGTGTTCATTCATTCGTTTGCTTTCCTTTCATCGGCGTTAAGGTACAAATATTCTATCCCTTTTCAGTAGGGGTTTCTCATGATTTTATGATCCTTCAACCTTGTTCCGCTTATGATATTTCATTGCTATGATTCATTGCTATTGACCCTCTGATATTGAACCTTGCTTTACTGTTGACCCTTTTGATAGTGAACCATTGCTATTGAACCTCTGTTACTGAACCTTTTATACTGAACCTAGATACTGAACTTCGATATTGAACTGTTGCTACTGAACTTTGATATTGGACTGTTGCTATGGACCTTTGAATTGTGAACCATTGTTATTGGACCTTTGATTATGATGACTCATATATTTTATACTTTGGACCTTTTTCTTTGACCTGTCAGTTTGATACCCGAGCCATTAACTAGGCATGGGGGTTCCATGTCCGTGTCATTGATGCACCAATGGTATGACTCCAGTGTGGATGAGTGATGTTTCACACCGTCCCCATTTTGTATTGATTATGCACGCTTTAGATATATTGTACGGCCACTATTGTTTTGCAGGGGGCGTATGGATGCATCCTAGATTTGTTTTTGTATTGATGTTGCTACATTGGTTTGGTGATGTGGTGCGTGTGTGCAATACACCCCCTCACATTTTGAGAGCTAGCTACTCCACTGGTTACTTGAGGTCTCCCTTCCTATTGTTTTGGTATTCTGAGGTCACCCCTCCGAGTATAATGGTTACGATTGGTTACTTGGCTGCTATTGCCACTATTGATATTGGTGTGTTTTGTTGGCTCGGGATGGATTTCTGACAACCCTTACACTTTTGATATACCCATATTGTACCTTCTGTATTACCCAACGCACCATAGTCTGTATTAATTATCCATTTCTCAGTACCCTTATGTGACTCACTCTACTACTATGATATACATATTCCATTGCATTGATCTGTCACACTCTTGTTTCATTACTTCAGACTATCGTTCCATTCACGTACCGGATTGTTATATGATCATTGAATTTGATTATGCTATTCATGTTTTATGTGGCTACTGTTTACCCTGCTATGATATGATTAATATGCGATTATATGATTCAACCGTTGTTATCTGATTATATGTTATCTTACTGTTATGTGACCCCTTTGATTGGTCTGGTGACCATGCTTGTGTGAAAGCAGTTAAGTTTTCTGTTTATCATGTATATCTTCGTTCAGTATGTTCATGGGCCATGATTATCCGTTAGTATTCTTGTATGCTGATTGTTGACCTGCTATGGTACATTCTACTTATACTTCTGTTTGATTTGGTAAATGGTTCATCGTATGTGGCCTGGCTTGTTTACTTGTTTAGTTGTTGTACTAGGACCTTGTTTAGATAATTCATTCAGTTATAATGTTCGTTATGTATTCCTACTTGATAAATGTCATTACTGTATTGCGATTACTGTTGGTACTTCTACTATTATGATACAGGTTATGTTATTAACTGTGAATTATTTGACTTGTGTGATTGCCATGCTCACTTTCTCGTTAATTGCTTCCGCTAGCATTTGGACTTCCGTTTGGCTTATTTGTACTGTGACTTCCTGATTTATTGTATGCTTAGTTATTTGGATGTGCTTGAGTATATGTCATCAATGTATTGTGTGCTTTGTCCTCCTCCTGTTATCTGTTTCTTTTGGATATCTGTGTAATTGTGTTTCTGCAGGATCCTCATTGACTCATTGTTCTCTTTCATTGTGACCTTGCTATCAGTTTCCTTATTTCATTTGTATCTCTGATTTCGTTTAGCTTTTGTTTTGTTATATCTGTTCACTGGGCTTTTTAAGCTCAACCACATTTCTTTTCCTGCGGCAGGTTTTAGGTTTGAAGATGGGTGAGAGTTGGATTATGCAGGTGGACCAACCCTAGTTACCTTATTATTTTGGACTTAATTGGATGGGCTATTGTTTGAGATTTCATTTTATTTTAGACATATTAGATTTTGTATTTTTCTTTGTAAGTCATCCGTTTATATGATTTGGCAATCTATTTTTATAAGGCATCCGCTTGTAAAATTTTATTTGTATGTTCTGATATGATACCAGAATGTGATACTTCTACCCTTGCCGAGTTGGGGTGTTACATAAGACGAGAACTCTTCCCGTCACTTGCTGTCTATTCTTTATTTTCACATGTTTTTTTTTAAAACAATGTGTTAGTTTATCTTCGAAGCTCTTTTTGTTTCGACAAAAAGGGGGAGAAGAAAGTAAAAACTACTAATTCAAACTTTTACGAATTTTAGTTTTTCCTTAAAATACTTTTATGTTTTGTCATCAACAAAAAGGAAGGGGGAGATTGTTAATACAAATAAGCCGTAAAAACGTTTATTTATTTTTTACGATCATCTAATGTTTTGTCGATAACAAACGTAATATCATTTTAACGAAACAAATAAAATACGAAAATGGTTTGAGCCAATAGTTTTCTAACACACTTACGTTTTCACATAAAACACTAAAACAAGTGTAAGTGATTTTATGATTTAATAATACATATGTACAACAACTATTGTTTACATATTGGGCAAGTATATACATAACTAGTATGTATTATAATGGGTAATATAAATGGGTATAAACTTAAGTATTTGACCCATTGACCAAATACATTGAATATAGTTGGGTACAACCCAAAGTCCATGACCCATACCCATGGAGCTTGACCCATAACCCATTGCATGACATCATGCTTAAGTCATACATGGTTTTAATCCATGGCCCATAGTTTTAATCCATGAACCATGGACTAGATGCATTGTATCTTAGAGATACATTGTATCTACTTTGATACCATGATCCATAACCCATGACTCTTGACCCAAAACCCATGGGCAAGGGAGCGTCCCACGGATCCCCAATATTGCCTGACGGATCCTCGTGAGGATCCGTGGATCCGTGGAATAGTAGACATTTTCTCTCTATAAATAGTGAGCCATTTCTTCATTGTTTCTCACCCCTTTCTCACATACTTTATCTTTGAGTTAAAAACTCTCTAACCCCAGATCCAAGTGATCTATGTATGTAGTTTTGTTTTTGTGTGATCCTCTAGGTTCCTCTTAAAGGCGAGATCACCACCTTTTGAAGTCAAGCAAGCTCAAGTCCATGAGTTGCCGTGCTTCGTTATCATAAGGACTACTGAGGTTCTCTTGTTGATAGTTTTCTTCTTTCCCACAAGAAGTGTAGTGTCGAAGACATAAGTGAAAGATGTCTAAAGGGTCTAGACGAAGACATTAGTAAAAGGTGTCGAACGTCCGTATTGAAAGCACTAGTGAAGGGTGCTTAGAAGTTAAGGCTAAAGGCATTAGTGAAGGATGCCTAGAAGTCAAGTCACAAGACATTAGTGAAGGGTGTCTTGAAGATCGAGTCAAAGGCGTTAGTGAAAGGTGCCTAAGGTGTACATTCGATATGGTGTGATTCGATGTACAAGATAGATTAGTATTGAGTCAAAGGATATTGTTATCTTTGTTGATGTTATTATAAGGAGTAGATCTCCTTTGGGGTTAGGTGCTGGTGTAGTGTTGGGTAGTAGTTCCTCCATTGTAATGGAACTCGGTATCTATCCTAATACCAGATAAAGGGTAAGCGACGTTGTGATAGGTTTGGTTCTCCTTGGTGAAAGAACCCGTTATCTAGCCTTGTCTGGATAAAGAGTAGGCAACGTTGTGAAGGTTTCTCCACCATAAGGAGTCGGTGTTGTGTAGTGATTACGAACTCTCGAGTAGGTGACTCGAGGAGTGGAGTAGGGCAAGGAAGGTGTCCTTGTAGCCGAACCACTATAAATACTCTCGTTGTGGTTTTGTGCTTCTTACTCTTTATCTTTTCATTACATATTTATCTTCCTATATGTTTATTTATCAACATCCAACACACATCTAAATAGATTGACATAAGTCGATCTAAATAGTTTAAAACGAATTTTTAATTGGTAAAACTATTCAACACCCCTTCTAGTTTTCCACATAACGTTCATCAGTTATTTTTGATATTGTTCATCAGTTGTCTGAAAGAAATCGCAATGTTCATCAGTTAGTTGTTCATCAGTTCATCGATTAGTCTTGTTCACCAGTTAGTATTGTTCATCAATAAAAAAAGTTATTCATCAATTCTCTTAAATTTTTTTCATCAGTTTATCTGTATTAAAAAAAATCATAATGTTCATCAGTTGTCGAAAAATCATAAAGTTCATCAGTTATGGTCAAAATGTTCATCAGTTTATCATTTGGTTGTTCATCAGTTAAAATAAACCAAAAATAACAAAAAGATGTATTTTGGAATACCAATTAGTGCATTTGAATGTACTTTTTAAAAAAAAAAATCTCTTTTAGGCATTTTATCAAACACTTTGTATGCACTAAATATGACTAAGACGTCATCATTAACGTGCAATATCTCACTCATATCATAACGGATTTGAGTGATTCAAATTTCTGAGTAAAGAATGGTCAAAAGCCTAAAATTTTCATGTTTTAAGTTTTGTAAAATTCGGCCTTTAAACTAGTCAAAATTAGAGCCGAAAATGCCAAAAATTTCAAGAAAATCAACACCTACTTAAAAAGTTGAAAATAAAAAGTTGAGATTCATATATCATAATGCATACCAAATTAAAGAGAATTAAATTTTAAAAAATTTGGGGAAATCGGTTTTTCATAAAAGTTTGTCGTTTAAAAGTTATTTACGTTTGAAGTTTTGGGGTGGAATAAAAAAAGGAGTTAAAAGGACCAAAATGCCCCTAACTGAATTTAATAAGAAAAAAGGGAGATATTGGGTGGGAGACACATGTCATTCAATGATAGGCTTTCTAGACTTTTTAATTTTTTTCACTTTACAAGGGATCTCAACTCTGTATTTAAATATTATATCTATACTACATATAATGAGTGTATGGTCAAACCTTAAAAAGTTAAATCTTGAAAGTCAAAGGTGAGAGAAATGCATAGTGTAATTAATACTCTTACTAAAACACCCAATTATTTAAAAATACAATTATTTATTCACATTGTACAACCAAATAAAAACATATCTACCAAATTAAAAACAACCAATTAAAACACCATTGTTAAAAAGTAAAATAAAATTTTCACAATGTACAATTTAAACAAAGCTACAATTTAAACAAGCTACAACATAATCCAAAATATAAAATAATTCAACACACTAATTAATGTTATTTTTAAAACACCCTAAAATGAAAAGTACATGTTATTAGACACATTATACAAATTAATAAAACACACAAAGCTTCATACAAGCTAACAAGTTGATGGTATATATAGTTTTGAAAACCGGACCGGACCAAATGGTTCAACCAGGAACCGGTGTCGCCACCGGTTCAACTAACCAATAAAAGCCATCCGAAAACAAACCAGAGAGGACCCGTTGAAACCGATACAAACTGGTGGAATTAGGTCTCATCGAGATCTATTTATCCGGTTAATCGTTCTGAGTACCGTAACCAACATCTTGGTACTCGCTATACTATATATAAAGGAAAAACCAAAAGTAAAAGTGAAAAGTTGAAACTAAAAAAGAAATGTTGAAAACATATATTTCAAAACGGAATACACATCGAAAACCGGGTTGACCCGGGACGCTTCGAACCCGGCGGGTTGACCCGTTTTCGACCCAAACCATCGGGTTGACTCAGTTTAAATTGACCCGTTTTTCGACCATAACGGTTCAACCAGTTGAACCACCCGGGTCGAACCGGGTTTCAAAACATTATGTTTAATCCCAAAATCTTCAAACTTTTATTATTTTTCGTTTATAACCCATAAACTTTTTTATCACTAAACGATCTTTTCTTCTACAAAATTCTTCATGCTTTATGCGTAAGACTGCCTAGTTATAATAAAAAAAGTTAAATGATTGTGAGAGGAAAAAAAATTAGGCCCGCAGGTTTCAAATGATACCACCCAACTAAGGTAGGATTCCAAAAAGTACATGTCATTGGCTATCAATCCATAATTTTATAAACCAATCAACTTTTATGATAGTCACACCTATTCTTGCCACTTTAAACTAGGGCTGAACATCAAAGGTTCAAAACCGAACCGGACCGACAAAACCGACCGAAACGACAAAAACCGAGCCGACCCGACAGCCCGTCGGTTAGGTTTCGGTTTCATGTTTTACATGTTTTCGGTTTCGGGTCGGCTCGATTCGGTTCGGTCCGGCCCAAAACCGACAAAAACATACCTAAATACACCTAAACCGAACCGAACCGACGGCTCGACACAAAACCGAACCGACCCAACGGCCCGTCGGTTCGGTTTTGGTTTAGGTTTTTTATGAATTTCGGTTTTCGATTTTGTCGGTTCGGGTCGGTTTTAGACCGACGCTCAGCCCTACTTTAAACCATCCAACCAAACGGGCTCTTAGAATCATTACCATTATCATTCTCTCATTCCTATATGGGATACGAAAGAGACCCTCTTTTTGTATGTGTACATTTGAGGGTGCCGAGGAAGTGTTGGAAAACCACGCAACCTAATAGAGAAAACCACGCAACCTAACAGGGAAAACCACGTCTGTTTTAGTTTTTACACGGATAAAATCGCAAAAACTGTTTCGTAACTTTTGACTTTTCTTTTTTGTTATAATGCCTCAAAAGTCAAAACTGTGTTTCCGACTTTTGACTTTGGATAAGTTTAGTAAGGAAGTTTATTTGCACTACCTTAGTACCCTTTGATTTAGACACACATGACACATGCATATGTAGTACGACTGTTTAAAACGTTGATTGGTGTATATCAATAAACAACATTGGAGCACTTGTGTTTGAGTCAATTTACTCAGGTTCAAGTCTTATCCTTGGCATTTGCTTCAAATAGGTACCCACCTCCGCAAAACCCATGGGCACACTGGAGAGACTTTGTGGAATAAGAGCTCAAGGGTCCGAGTCTTGGCTCGTGCGCACTCCAGTTCGTGCCCCATTGGCCAGCAGAGTTGCCGGAGCTATTCCTTGTGGGGTGGACAATGGCTGATGCCAAAAGGCACCCGGTGTCAGGGTGTTCCCGTCAATCTACACCTTTTTGTGGAATAAATGTGTGCAAATTAATTCGCATTTACTAAACATTGTTTCTTCTATATTCTACATGATCCGATTTCAAACTCTCGTACCAACAATGACACATTATCATAAATTTGAACGGTTTCTTTATCAAATTCAAGTACTGTAGTGTTACTAAACCCGGGTTGACCCACCCATTTGAATCAGGAATCGGGAATCGGTTGGGTGATCAAAAGCCGGTTTTGAAAAGAAATAGTTAAATCGCTGGTTAAACCACGAACCGTAGCTCGGCTGTGTCAAAATATAAACGGAATTTTAAAACATTGCTATCAAGAATATGTCTTAAGGATGTGCAACTCTCATCCAACTGTCATAAACAACTAAATCATATGTCAAATTTCAAAGAGGCAATCATTTTCCCTTTGCACTAATACCACTAAAATACGATGATGCAAGTATCCGTCTTTGCATCTTCATATTTTCAAGTTAACACAATCGCTCCAACACAAGAAACCGTAATGGAGAGAAATTATGTGCCAAAGGATCACACATTTTGTTGTTCTTAGTTCAAGATGATCCGTCAAAAACCTCTATTTTTCACAAAAGATGTTAAGTAGCATCATGTGCATATTAAGGTTATAATTCACAATCTCACAAATTAACCTCATAAATCTCACCAACAAAAGCTACATATTTAAAGTGAGCGAGTCAGAATATGCAAGTGGAAGGAAAAAATAAAAAATAAAAATGTTGTCTTGGTGACATATGTAGTTATGTACAGAAGAGGTGTTAAAAAGGTTCATTTTCAAAAAAGAATTCTACCATCGGTGATGCGCGCGGGAAGGACAAAAGGGTTTCTGAAATCTGCAACTTTGTATCCTTATAGATTTCACTGATGAATATCCTTAGCTTCTTTAGCCCAGGTGACCTCATCAAGATGAACTTCACAATATCCATTTCACACTTCGTGTTGCTTAAATAAGTAATCTGTAGTTCGCTCAGATGCTCCATCCAAATATCTGCATAATCTTCTAGTGAAAGGGACCATGGCCTCTCATCCCCACGCCAATCGTCTACAATCTACAAGTGTCAATATTGATATATTCAAGTATATTTGACTTAAGAATAACAAATAAATAGTAGGATACAAGAAAAATGTATGTTATAAACCTGCAGCTTAAGTATCTCTAAGTTCGGGGAGCTTCTGACAAAAAGAGCAATTATTAGTAACCCCAAATGCCACTCGAAGAATATATCTTCTACACACAAGTATTTCAGGTGGACTAATGCAATTGGAACCTTCTCATGTATACTTCCCTGATTTCCCAAAAACTTGAACCATAGAAAAAAAAAAGAGATCAATATAAAGCAATGTTTCTTTTCTCCTAATTGGATTAATAATATACAAAGTGGATAAGATAACCTCAATGATCATACACGAAATAGTTAGACTTTCAATCACCATTAAAGACTCGAATAGGTTAGTAATAGTGGCACCATCGCTATCGTAGTCGTAACTTCTCTGCACAAACATACAATATATTCAGATAAGTTGTGCCATTCCCAAGAGGATTGATATTCTATTTTAGTAAAGGAATTACCAGTTCCACGGTCTTAAGCAATGGACAATTAGATATGAGATCTATAAGTGTTTTTATAGAAATCCATGAGTTGCGCACATATAAGCAAGTCAGGCTACCAAGTCCAGTTGAAGTAGTAGTTAGTTTTTCCCTTTTTCTTGGTAACCGTGATGCCTTACATTTTCGTCGATGTTTTAGCCGAGTGAATGTTGGTTCATGGGTAAGGCGACAACAATTGAGATATAGGTCTGTCAACTGACTCATTGAAAAGAGAGATATAGGTAATGACCCATAACGCCCCCAACTATCCCTTCGAACAAAATCAATTGTTACTTTCTTGATGGTCTTTTTCCTTGACAAATGAGACATTATACAATCAATCTCCCTGATAATACCCCAGTCAGTTGTGCCAACGGAAAGGGTGAACTCGTGTATTGGACCCTCGTGCATTAACAGAGCTTGGCTTACACCACACAAAAGTTTACTCCTTTTCAAGTTTTCCGTATCCTCAATAACCACAATTTTAGTGATTTTGGTCCAATGATACCTCCATTCCTTAGAGAGGGTACTTGTCCTTACTACGTCATGATATGGTAAACGACATAAGATGGTTTCGATTATGCTTAGAGGAAGGTTGCTAATCCTATCCATCTGAGGATATTGATCCTGTTGGCTGTAAAGTTAGTCACGCACACAAAATAAGCCTAATACATAAAATTATAAGTCTATCATACACTTAGTATACATTTATGTCTCTATGTCTCAATTGTGTCATACACTTATTTTACATTTTCATTACTTTAGTTCACGTTTAACCTATAATTAACCTTGTAGGTGCATGTCCACTGATTAATTACGCAAACATAATAATCGTCTAAATAACTAGATACTTAATCCAAACATATGTTGTCATGTCAAGCCACGATCAAGTTAAAAGATTATTGCAAATAGAAAATCTACGCAGACGAAATAATCCACCACAAAACTAAACCACTAGCAATCAAACATTATGAATATAAAACTTCAATTAAATGCATAATAAAGTAAAGGTAACAGGGTGAAAAACACAAAAACGACTGTAAATATATAATCAATATCAACTTAAATAAATGCAAACCGGATTAACAACTGTTGTAGAGTTGCTGTTTGTCCCACAACTCTAGCTTGAAATCCAGGAAAAACAGAAAACTAAACTTTTAATTTTTCAGTCGACTCTAATCTATCTGCCTTATATATCTTTTTAAAACCCTAAAAATAAATATATTTTCACCCGTCATTAATGTGTGTGTCCAGCCCAACATGAAAGTTTAGTGGGCCCAATTCTTGTTCCAGTATACAAGATGAGAGTTTGTGTCAATAAAATTACTGTAGAAAGATTAGAAACTTTAGACAAATGTTTGATACACACTAAATATATTTGCCTGATATAGTCACTAAGAACTTATGTTATCCAGGATGTTATCCTATTTCTCAGCATTGTGAAACAAGATACGGGTTCCATATTCAGAATGGTTTGCGCAGCTGGCCAGTCCCACATATGTTGTCTTCTCTACCGTGTTGGTTCAATGACTTGGAGAACTTTAGACCATAATTTGCTATGGCATGGGGCCTTAAGTATGAAGAATCTATAATGGATAATTGTTGCACATATTTATGTTTTAAAGTATGAATACGATGATTAGTGTTCAGAGTTAAGAATTATAAAGGTCTCCAATGGTTTATAATGACACGATCTGCTACCATTGGTGAATAAAGTTGTTTGTTGTAACTTTTATGATAGATGAGGTGTTTTGATGGCAAATGCCAAATAAGAAGATTGTCGATCATGTTTAGTTTTCGTACCATACGTCTTTCTCAGTCTCATCGAATATAATTTAGTTTTGTATATCTTGATATCAACATCTTCGGTCTTCTAATTAGTACACAGTCGATGATCCATCAAAAACTTCTCTTATTAAGTAGAAACGTAGCAACTTTATTATAACTTATAAGTAGAATCATCTGCATATTAAGATCACATCATTCACAATCCCACAAACTAGCCTACTAATATCACCCGCAATCTGCACGAAAGCTTCATATTTGGCACGCAATATGCAAGTTTTAATTTGTGACTTAAAGAAGAATGTTTGGTATTAACTTAATTGACTTAATATGAAAAAATTTGAATCCAGAAAGTTGTATAAAAGTCGTTTGTTTGTGACTTAATAAAGAATGATGACTTAATATATAAAGTGATAAAACTGAGGGTGTCTGCATTAGAGGGTGTCTGCATTAGGTCATCTGTTATTTAAACACGACTTAATACAAAATTTAAACAAACAAGCCCTTACTATCTTGGCAAAATTTGTAGTGCTAAGAGGTGTTAAAAGGGTTCATTTTCAACAATGAATTCTACGCCTGGTGATGCACTTAGGGCGGATAAGAGGGTTTCTGAAATATGCGTTTGGTCAACCTTATACCACTTTGCGATGTTTATCCTTAACTTCTTTAGTACAGGTGAGCTAATCAAGATAAGCTTCAAAATATTCAATTCAGTCTTCGCGCTTCATAAGTTAGTAATCTCCAATTCCCTCATATGCTCCAGCCGAATATCAGAATAAACTTCTATTAAACGGGAGCATGGAACCTCTTCGTTAGGGAATTCATCCATAATCTACAATAAGTATCAATATGTATCATTAAGTGTACTTGGAAAAAGAATAAAAAACAAAAAGGATAGAAGATAGGCTTATATGGCTATTTACGTTCAGCGTAAGTTTCTCCAGGTTCGGGGAGCTTTTGATGAAAAGAGCAATTACTTGTAACCCATACACATGCAATGGCATGTCTCCTATACACAAGCTTTTGAGGTGGACTAATGTTACTATTATTAGCATCAAATAACAACATATTATTAGCATCATTTATCCTATGTATATTGCTTGTTTTGTATTATTTTATATGAGAATTGATACTTAATCGCTTACTTTTGTAAATCTCATTTATGAACAAGTATTTGGTGAGAGTAACTATTATGGACGTAAGTTGGAGCAAAATGGATCAAGTTAGAAAATTCTACTGAACTGATGAAGGATACGCCGAATCATTCTTAACTTATACACCGTATAACATGACTTGTACGAATATGAAGAAGACCATTGCCTGACTTTGAAGAATACGACGATGGATTTATCTCATACGTCGTATATGAAACTTTGGTCATTGTGAAGATCTGACTTGTTTTACTCCAGATATGTCGCATGGCATCCTGAATATGCGTCGTATCAATCTCAAAGACTTCACCATAAATCCAAGATATAGAAGACCTGATACGCCGTAAGAGCGCCGTATCAGGAAGGCGGTGTACGAATATTCTGGAATATTGTAATCTTGGACCCCACCCGAAGCTATTATGATACGTCGTACCATACTAATATGATACGCCGTATCAACCGTATTTGGAGACTATGCCATACAGGATCCTTAGCCGAGAAGTCAAGAAAAGAAACGAAGCCAAAAGAAGAAATCAAGATTATATGACACCACTCGAAGATGCTTTCGTATTTTGGCCTTAAAATCTTCATCCGGACTCCGTTTTAGTCCGTTCAAGCGGCCACGGAAAGAGAAAAGGGGTATTTAAAACATTGCTATCAAAATCCGATTTTGAAAAAAAAAGAGAGATAGATCGTTTGTTAAATCGCGAACCCGTAGCTCAGATTGGTCAAAAGATGAACGGAGTTTTAAAACATTGCTATCAAGAATATGTCTTAAGGTTGTGCAACACTCATCCAACTATGTCATAAACAACCAAATCATATGTCAAATTACAAAGGGGCAACCATTTCCCATATGCACTAACACCACCAAAATAACAAGATGTAAGTATCTGTCTTTGCATCTTCATATTTTCAAGTTAACGCAATCGCTCCAACACAAGAACCCTCTAATGGATAGAAAATAAAGGCCAAATGACCACATTAAGGTTTTCTTAATTCAAGGTGATCCATCAAGGAAATCTATTTTTCAGGAAAGATGTAGCAAAACATTTCCCATATAAAACACTCCCAAAATGCGTACCTAATTCCAGACCAAAAAAAATACTGTAAGTAACTAAATGGAATTAATTGCAACAGTTTGGTTAATAGAATTAATTGCAACAATTTGATTAATAAAATTAATTCCAAAAGTTTGATTCATTACTTTGTTTACCAATAGTATCATCAAAAAGATTATTACATTGTTACTTCAAAAAATCAAAAGATTATTAGATTGTATGTTATGAACAAATTAACGCATCGGATAATTTATCTCTTTACTTTTGTAATTTGTGGAGTTCATCATCAGACTCGGAAATTTTATCAGATTTATTTAGAGAGATAATGATTATGATCCCTTCTATATCATGTTTTATGACTTTGGGTTGGTTTTAACTTGACTACTTGATTTGATCTTGCTTGGTTAGACGGTAATCAGTACTAATCGGTTATTGGTTCGTTTAAGTTACATTAGTTAGTAGCATTTAAAACTACACCCTATCATTAATTTAATCTTAACTGCTTATACAACTGAAAACCGTGGCACAAAAAAAAATTCGAAAAAGATTCTCGCCAGAAAATATAATTACATGGGTACCGGCCGCCGCAAAGCACGAGTACATGGCTAGTTATAACTTAAGTAGCATCATGTGCATATTAAGGTTGCATCGTTCACAATCTCACAAATTAACCAAATAATCTCACCGCAATATGCACGAAAGCTATGTACTAAAGGTGAAGGAATCAGAATTTGCAAGTTTAACGACATAAACAATAAAAGGATGTCTTGGTGACATTTGTAGTGAACTATTGATGTATTGAAGAGGCGTTAAATAGGTTCATTTTCAACAATAATGAATTCTACCACCAGTGATGCACGTGGGGAGGATAAGAGGGTTTTTGAAATCTGCAACTCTTTATCCTTATACTTTTCGCTGATGAATATCCTTAGCTTCTTTAGGACAGGTGACCTCATCAAGATGAGCTTCACCATGTTCAATTCACTCTTCACGTCGCTTAAAAAAGTTATCTCTAATTCGCTCAGATGCTCGAGCCAAATATCTGCATAAAATTCTAGAAAACCGGGGTATGGCATCTCATACCCACACCAGTCGTCTACAATCTACAATAAGTGTCACTATTTATATATTCAAGTATATTTGACTTTAGAATAGCAGCTTAAGTATCTCTAAGTTCGGGGAGCTTCTGACAAAAAGAGGAATCACTCGGAACCCCGAATACCACTCAAAGAATATATCTTCTACACACAAGTATTTCAGGTGGACTTATGCAATTGGAACCTTCTCATGTATCCCTCCCAGATTTCCGTTTTGAGCGAAAAACTTGAACCATAGAAAAAATAAGAGATTAATGTAAAGCAATGTTTCTTTTCTCCTAATTGAATCAATAATATACAAATTAAAGTAGATAAGATAACCTCAATGATCCCACGCGATATAGTTAGACTTTCAATCACCATTAAAGACTCGAATAGGTTAGTAATAGTGGCACCACCGATATTGTAGTACTCGAAACTTTTCTGCACAAACATACAATATGTTCAGATAAGTTGTGCCATTCCCAAGAGGATTGATATTCCACGGTCTTAAGCAATGGACAAGTAGATAGGAGATGTACAAGAGTTTTTATAGAAATCTTAGAGTTTTCCACATATAAGCTAGTCAGGCTAGTCAGGCACAGGCTACCAAATCCACTGGAAATTTTATTTTCTTTTTTTCTTTTTTTTAGGTTCCCATGATTCCAGACATTTTCGCCTACGTTTTAACCCGTTGAATGTTGGTTTATGTGTAAAGTTACAGGATTTGAGATATAGGTCTGTTAACTGACTCACTGAGAAGAGAGATATAGGTAACGACTTATATTTCCTCTCACCAGACTCGCTAACAAAGTCGATTGACAACTTCTTAACAGCCTTTTTACTTGACAAATGAAATATTATACGGTGAATCACCGTGGCAAAACCCCCTCCACATTCAGCAACAGAAAGGGAGACTCGTGTATTGGACCCTCGTGCATTAAAAGAGCTTGGCCTACACCACGCAAACATTCACTCCTTTTCAAGGTTAGGGTATCCTCAATAACCACAATTTTAGTGATTTTGGTCCAATGATACCTCCATTCCTTAGAGAGGGTACTTGTCCTTACTACATCATGATACGGTAAACGACATAAGATGGTTTCGATTATGCTTAAAGGAAGGTTGCTAATCCCATCCATCTGAGGATATTGATCCTGCTGGCAGCAAAGTTAGTCACACACACAAAATAAGCCTAATACATAAGAGTATAAATCTATATCAGTTTGCACACACAATCTATAACATAAGCATGCAACGGAAAACAATCACACACTTTGTCTCTATGTCTCTATTGTGTCATACACTCATTATACATTTCCGTTACTTTAGTTCACACGTTTAACCTATAATTAACCTAGGAGGTGCATGTCCACTGATTAATTACGCAAACATAATAAGTCTAAGTAACTAGTAACTTGATCCAAACATATGTTAAAAGATTGCAAACAGAAAATCTATGCATATAAAACTTCAATTAAATGCATAATAAAGTAAAGGTAACTTGGTGAAAAACACAAAAACTGTAAGTATATAAGAGCGGACGGTGTGGGAGGCGTTGTCCCTCGCCGTGGCTGAGCTGGAGGCTCGCCGTGCCCCGCCGCCACACCGCCGCTGCTCGCCGCTGGTCGCCGTCGAAGACAAAATCGTGGGGACGACGAGGTAGTATTCTGACAAGCTGGGGATATTTAATAATGTTACTGAGAGGTGTTTTGTGTGTGTAGTGTGTGATTGTGGTAGTGGTGGGTCCTAAATGAAGAGATTGGGGTTTGTTATGAGTGAGGAGGGGGTTTGTTGTGGTTAGTTGTGGAGAAATGAGATGCTGATGTGGCGCTGAGATGGCACGACGACGAACTTATGCCTTGTTATGACACCTAGCTCTCTAATCAATATCAACTTATATAAATGCAAATCGGATTAACAACTGTTGTAGTTACTGTTTGTCCCACAACTCTAGCTTGAAATCCAACAAAAAACTCGAAAAACAGAAAACTAACCCTTTAAAGTTTCAGTCGATTCTAATAGTCTAATCTTCCTTATATATCTTTTTAAACCCTAAAAATAAATATATATTTTCACCCGTCTTTAATGTGTTTGCCCAGCCCAACATGGAAGTTTAGTGGGCCCAATTATTAGTAACTGATTATTCCTAAAAAATTTATGTGGAATGATTAGAAAGTTTAGAAATATGTTTGATACGGACTAGATATATGTTTGCATGATTTCTTCATCGTCAAGGTTCGTTTTTTCAGCCCTCAAAGTTACACAGTTTCTTAACAAGCAGCAACATGAAGTACTACTGCAGTAGTGTCGCCATCTATAAGTGTATTAATGACTGCACAAAATTGCAAACAGCCATGCACAATCGGTTGGACCCAAAGAACTTATGGTATCCAGGATGTTATCCTATTTCTCAGCATTGGCATAATTTGCTATGGCATGGGGCCTTAAGTATGAAGAAACTATAATGGATATAATTGTTGCACGTGTTTGTGTTTTTAAGTATGAATATGATGATTAGTGTTCAATGTTAAGAATTATAAAGGTCTCTAATGGTTTATGATAGATGACATGTTTTAATGGCAAATGCCTAATAAAAAGATTGTAAAAAAAGTAAAAGTAACTCCCAATGCCGCCTTCCACGGGTTATGGGTACCAAATACCGCTTCGGTGTTTGGAGGAGGTTAAGATGTAGAGCCCTTACCTCTACCTAAGTTATAGAGGTCTGCTTCAGTTCTACCAAAGGTAGAAAGGACCTCCGCCTTTTGTAGGAGTGAGGATCAACCCTTACCTCTCATGCTTAATTCTCGTACCACACGCCTTTCTCGGAATTCATCGTATTAAACGTTTAGGGACAACATTGTCGTCCCTAAACCTTTAATATATCAATAAAAATATCTCTTATTAAGAAGAAATGTAGCAACTTTATTAAAACTTAAAATGTTGCCCAGTCTGGGTTTTATACTCAAGGTGTTAAATTAAGTAACACGAAACAATAAACTAAATGCGATTTATATTAATAAACGATTTGGTTTACAACTATGGTTTTGTACAATATATGCGAATATCTAATCTTCTGGGATTTCGTCCCTATTTATACTATGTGAAGCGACACCAAATTGAGTCTTACAATTGAAATCCTTGAAACGTTGTGATGTTTCTGTTTGAGTCGCTTCCCCCAGCAAATAACCGTTATATGGTTATTAGGTTTAATATGTCCTTAACCGGTCCTTGTGTCTCTATATATGTACACGTAGACCCTTGAAGTTTGCTTTAGGGGCGAGATTATGCCAACAATCACCCCCCTAATCTCGTGCCTAATCCTTTCAGATCTTTTACGCCTAACAGCTCTCTCATTTCTGCGTACTTGGTCCTTGCCAATGCCTTGGTAAGTATGTCCGCCTTTTGTAAGTCTCCACTTACGTGCTCGACTTCGATCTGATTCTTTTCAACACATTCTCTGATAAAGTGATAGCGTATATCAATGTGTTTACTTCTGCCATGAAACACGGGGTTCTTCATAAGTGCTATAGCCGATTTGTTGTCGACTTTGATCGTAATCTTCTCTTCTTCCCAGCCTGTTAAAGCGTTTAATAGTCTTTGTAGCCATACTGCTTGACAAGCTGCTGCTGTTGCTGCCATGAATTCTGACTCGCATGATGATAATGCAACAGTAGGTTGTTTTTGAGAAACCCAACTTATAGGTGAGTTTCAAGTAAAATCGATCCTGTTGTTCCTTTGCCTTCTTCTATGTTGATGCCATAACTGCTGTCACTATATCCAAGTAACTTGCATCCTTCGGTCTTGTGATAAGTTATACCAAAGTTTGAAGTGCCTTTGATATAACGTAACACTTGTCTAATTGCCTTCATGTGTTGCTCCTTTGGTTCTTGCATGAACCGGCTTAATAAGCCAACTAAGTAACTGAGTCCTGGCCTTGTATGAAGTAAGTACCTCAAACATCCAATTATACTTCTATATTCTGTAGCATCAACTAGTTCTCCTCCTTCCGTTTTTACTAGCTTTGTTCCTGGGTCCATGGGAATCTTGGTTTCATTGCAATCTTCCATTCTTGCGTCTTTAAGAATCTTGTTTGCATATCCTGATTGCTTTATTGAGATTTCATCCTCTGTTTGGATAACCTCTATTCCCAAATAGTAAGCTAATAAGCCTAAGTCACTCATCTCAAATTTTTCTTCCATTTGTGACTTAAACTGTTGAAGGTCTTTCTTGTTACTTCCAGTAACTATTAGATCATCCACATAAACTCCAACAAGCAGCATAGAGTCATTTCTGACTCTTGTGTAGATTGCTTGTTCTAATGTACATTTCTTGAAACCTAGTGATTTCAAGGTTTGATCTAACTTCATGTTCCAAGCGTGGTGCTTGCTTCAAACCATAAAGTGCCTTGTCAAGTTTATACACTTTATTTTCGTTTCCTGGTTTCTTGAAGCCTTCTGGTTGTGCAACATACACTTCTTCTTTAAGTTCGCCATGTAAAAATGCTGATTTTACATCTAAGTGGTGAACTTCCCATCCATGATAAGCTGCCAATGCAAGAATCAACCTGATTGTTTCCATTCTTGCTACAAGAGCAAAGACTTCGTCGTAGTCTATTCCATGCTCTTGTACATATCCTTTAGCCACTAAACGAGCCTTGTGTTTTATAATTCTTCCATCTGCATCTCGTTTAGTCTTAAATACCCATTTTAGACCAATAGCCTTCTGGTTGTCTGGTAGGGTAGCTAGCTTCCATGTCTTGTTTTTGTTGATTGAGTCAATTTCTATCTGCATTGCCTCAATCCACTTCTTATCTTGTGTGGCTTCCTTATAATTTCTAGGTTCTTCCTCTAATAGCATTAGTTCATCAGGATGAACTCTTCGTGCACGATCATATATGTTAGATAAGTTTCTGTATCCTTGAACTGGAGTATGATCATATGGTCTTGCTATAGATGAAGTTTGTCTAGTAGATTCTTCTGAGTTTGGTTCATAGTTATATGGTGTAGGTGTTGATGGATAGTCCATTTGTTCCATCTCATCATCAGATACACTATGAGCAGTATTTTGTATGGGACTTTGAGCATCATCTTCATCATTTTCTTCCGGATCTTGTGTGCTCTCTACATCAATGATACTTGATGTTTGGTTCTCATTTATAATGAAATCCGTCCATTCTGGTTCAGTTGGATTGTGATCATCCAAATAACCTTTCCAGTCCCATCCTTCATTCTCCTTGAACTTTACATCTCTACTAACAATCATAACCTTACTTACAGGATCAAACAATCGATAAGCCTTTGATCTGGTTCACTTCCTAGGTAAACCAATTCCTTGCTTCATCATCTAATTTCTTTAGATGTGGTTTGGTTACCTTTGCATATGCTTTGCATCCAAACACTCTAAGGTGTTTGGGTTTGGTTTTCTACCCTTTAGCGTTTCATAGGGAGTAGAATCCTTGAGGCTTTTGTAGGCACTCTATTTAAGATATAAATAGCATGCCTAATTGCTTCACCAAAAATTTTGTGGCATATGCATAGCCTTTAACATACTTCTCGTTGTGCTCATTATGAGACCTATTCCGTCTCTCCACAATACCATTTTGTTGTGGGAATATGGTCTTGTAAGTTGCCTAAGTATGCCTTTCTCCTTACAGTAGCTTGTGAATTCTTTTGATGTGAATTCACCTCCTCTATCTGTTCTAAATGCCTTTAAGTTTTCCCGACCTCATTTTCCACCTTTAACTTGAATTCCTTAAAGGTCTCAAACGCCTCATCCTTTGACTTTAAGAGTATACCCACATGTATCTAGTACAATCGTCTACTAGCAAAAACATGTACTTCTTTCCCGATTACATTTACGGGAAATAGGTCCACATAAATCTCCAAATACTAAGTTTAAAGGTTCCAAAGACTTAGTGTTTGTTTGATTTGAAACGCAGAGCTCTCTTGTGCTTTCTAGTAAGCATGCATTGCATACTTGACTCTTGTGATTAATCACGGTATTCCTTCCACTAATTTCTTCCGAGTCATTTGTTTGATGGAATCAAAATTCAAATGACCCAACCTAGCATGCGAGCCATGCATGGTTTTCTAAATTAGTCAATAAACACATAGGCATACCAACGTTCAAGTTTATCTTGTAAAGTCGGTTTATTGATCTTTCAACTCTCATGAGGAGTTTTGATCGACCATATAGCAATAGTATGTTGTCTTGCATAATGATCTTCTGACCATTCTCATTAATTGTCCTAGGCTCAATATATTGCTTTTAAACTAGGAATGTAATAAACACTGGAATCACCTTTTGTTCCTTGTTTTACATTCCAACAATATGGAGCCTCTACCTTAATCTCTACATATGACCCATCTCCAAACGGACTCTTCCCGAAATTTTCTCATTAATTTCCTTAAAGTGTGTCCTAACTCCGGTCATATGGTTGCTAGCACCATTATCTAAGTACCATAAGCTTTTATATGAGCTTATGTACTTCTTGGGTTCAATCTCCTTTTCATTTAAGAAGATTTTCTCTCCCATGTCTCCTTTTCCTTCAATTGCCATTAAGAGCGTTGGTTCAATGTCTTCTTGAACCAAGTTTGATTGCTCTTGTCTCCTATTCTTTTCTTTGCAGTTACTCTTGAAATGTCCAAGCTTGTTACAGTTGTAACACTTTACTTTACTAAAGTCCCTTTTAAAAATTATTTTCTTGAACTTATGTGAAGTTTTCCTATCATTGTTGTATTGCTTGGGCTTTCCATCTTGGTTATCTTCGATGATCTAAACTTCTCTTGTCCACCATTCTTATGACTTGTACTCTTGTCATAATTTGTGAGCAGTTTGTCCTAATTGTCACTAGGGTTTCCATCAAAGAGTTTTACTCTTTCTTCAAAGGCTTTTAACCTTCCAATTGTCTCATCTAGGGTTGTGTTTTCTAGATCGAAAAATTGTTCTATGGTGCCACGATTTGTATAAACCTTACGGTACCGAACTTAATAGTTTTCGCACTAAGGTTTGTTGATCAAAAGTTGATCCTAAGCCACTAGCCCTTGTGACAATACTATTGAGTTTCTTGAGAAAACGTCAATACTATCATCTTCTTTCATTTTCAACATCTCAAATTCGGTTTTGAGAGTTTGTAGCCGTGCTTTCACACTCTATCTACACCTATGTGCCTAGTTTGTAGTGCTTCCCAAATTTCTTTGGCACTCTTACAACTAGCCACTTGCAAAATCATATCCTCCGGTAATGCCCGGTAAAGATATGCGGTAGTAGTCATATCCTTTTTGTATCCGGTTCTACATTACCCGTAGGTTCTATCAATTCCACACCCATTTGCTTTTAGTATGGTCTTTATCTGAAGAGCCCATCTTGTATAATTTGTAGGTTTTAAACGGGACATTGAAATTGGGAAAATGATGTAACCTCTTTGTGAATTACAATTTCCTTGTTTGTTTCCTTACTTGAGTCTCCAGTCATTTTGTCTAGAAACTATTTCTAATCCTAATAGGGATTATATATTTAGGAATCTAGGAAATTCTTATAAATTCTACTAGGAATCAAAAGCAAAAAAAATTCTAATCTTACAAGACTAAAATTATAAAATTCAGATTTTAGTTTAGAAAGTAAAACCCGAATTTGCGATTCCTTCACAATATGATTTTCCTTCCTTGTACAATTAACCAAACACTCCTCTTGATGTTTCTTCCTTTTTTTTGCTCTTCTTGATCGAACCAGAAATAAAAACAAAAATACAACTTTTCTTTTTGTGTTTTTTTGTAGTCAACAAAGTTGTTTCCTTGTTTTTTTTGAAACAAGAAACACAAGAAAAGTGTTCCTCCTTCCTTCTTTCTTTTCGAACCAAGAAACAAAACACCAAGCCTAATATTTTTTTTTTATTTCTCTGTCTTTGTACCAACACGAAACAAAACAATATCGCTTTTCTTCCTTTTCGCCTTTAATCCCTTCGCCATGGAACGGTGTTCCTTTTCGGTTTATGCACAACCAACAACAAGGTCATTGCGTTTCTTCACTTCCACGATTTGCAGAAAAACCTTAACCCAACTCTTGATCTTGTGTCGCCAAAACAAACGTAGGCTCTGATGCCAATTTGTTGCCCAGCGGGGTTTTATACTCGAAGTAAATTAAGTAACACGAAACAATAAACTAAAACGATTTGTATTAATAAACGATTTGGTTTACAACTATGGTTTTTGTACAATATCTGAATATCTATTGCTGGGATTTCGTCCCCTATTTATACTATGTGAAGCGACACCTTTGAGTCTGCAGGAATCCTTGAAACGTTGTGATGTTTCTGTTTGAGTCGCTTCCCCCAGCAAATAACCGTTATATGGTTATTAGGTTTAATATGTCCTTAATCGGTCCTTGGTCCTTGTGTCTTTAGGGGCTATATATGTACCGTAGACCCTTGAAGTTTGCTTTAGGGGCGAGATTATGCCAACAATAAGCTAGTCAGGCTACCAAAGTTTTATTTAGCCGACTGAATCTTTGTTCATATCTAAGGTCACAACCATTGAGATATAGGTCTGTTAATTGTGTCATTGATAAAAGAGATAAGGGTAACGGCATATACCCCCAGCTAGCCCCATAAACAAAATCAATTGTTAATTTCTTGAGAGTCTTTTTACTTGACAAATGAGATATTACACGGTCAATCTCCCAATTCATACCGCCTTCATATTTAACAACGGAAAGGGTGAACTCGTGTATTGGACCCTCGTGCAATAATAGAGCTTGGCCTACACCACACAAAAGTTGACACGTATCCGCAATAATCATAACTTTAGGTATTTTGGTCCAATGATACCTCCAATCCTTAGAGAGGGTACTTGTCCTTACTATGTCTTGATACGGCAAAAGACATAAGATGGTTTCTGTTATGCATAGAGGAAGGTTGCTAATCTTATCCATCTCCGGAAATACTCGTTGATTGGCTACAAAATAAGCCATACACACACAAAATTAGCCGAATGCATAAGAGTAGATAAACTTTGTAATCATGTAAATTCTCATGTAAGCATTGAAGGATATAACAAGTGCAAAAATATATTGAAATTCAATATAACTGGCAAAATAAGAACAATGCATTAGGACTATAAATCTATGTCAGTTTGCTCACATTATCTCTAACAAAAGCATGCAAATTTAACTGATATGAATAAAATTAAAAGCGTGTTGCGAATATCTTTTAATGGAAAACAATCTCACACTTATTATACAGAAACTAGTGTCGGAGTATCCGATTATTAGTATTAGTGATATCAAAGAACGATTTTCACTATGTTATGACTTGAAGCATGTCCGTGCAGTAATACCCTTAATTTCTTTCTATCACTTAATTTTGCGCTTAACCTACAATTAATATTAGCGTGTATTGATTAATTACGTACACATAATAATCATCTAACTAACTAGCAACTTAATCCAAACATAGGTTGTCATGTCAAGCCACGATCAAGTTATAAGATTGCAAACAGATAATCTATGCATCGAGATAATCCACTAGCAATCAAACATGATGCATATGAAAATTCAATTGAACGCCTAATAAAATTAAGGTAACATGCAGGTGAAAAACACATATACAGTAAATATGTAACCAATATCGAGTTAAATAAATGCCAACCAGATTAACAACTGTTATAGTTACTGTTTGTCCCAAAACTCGAGCTTGAAATCCAAGAAAATATTCCAAAAACAGAAAACTAAACTTTTAATTTTCAGTCGACTCTAATAGTCTAATCTATCTTTTAAAACCCTAAAATATATAAAATTTCAGCCGTCCTTAATGTGGGCTTCTGTCTTGACTTGTTGGCCCAATTCTTCGAAAAATTACTGTAGAAAGATTAAAAGTTTAGAAAAATGTTTGATACGCACTAAATATATTTGCCTGATATAGTCACTAAGATATTAAGCATGATCAAGTTACACATTTTCTTAGCAAGCAGCAACGTGAAGCGCTACTGCACTAGTGCATGTCGCCATCTATATATAAGTGTATCAACGGCTGTACAAATTGCAAACAGCCATGCACAATTGGTTTGACGAAAGAACTTATAGTATCCAGGATGTTATCCTAGTTCTCAGCATTGTGACACATATGTTGTCTTCTCGATCAGCCATGCACAACGGGTTCCATATTCAGAATGGTTTGTGCAGCTGGCCAGTCCCATATATGTTGTCTTCTTCTGTGACTCGTGTTGGTGCCAGTGGCGGAGCTTGAGCATTACATTTGGGGGCGAAACCATCCTAGCATAAAACTAAAATTTTATATAAGAAAAATGTACATGTAAGTTAAATTAATCAAGTGGTTTCCTAATTAACTATATATATGATTCATTCATCTTAGAACAAGAAAAATTAGATTAGCAAATAAATGAAAGTAAATATAGATAATCAAATACAATGAGACATTTATTGAGTTTCTAAAAGAAATAAGAGCTATTTTTCTATAGTGTGACTTTGATGCTTTGTAAACAACTTTTAAAGGGCTATAATGAAAGTATTATTTAAATATCAGTATAGCACTAAAACATATACTAGCTACAATTGAAATTCTAGGGGGCAGCACCCCTTCTAGCCCCTATCACGCTCCGCCATTGGTTGGTGCACTGACTTGGAGAACTTTAAACCATAATTTGCTATGGCATGGGGCCTTAAGTATGAAGAATCTATAATGGACAATTGTTGCACCTGTTTGTGTTTTAAGTATGAATATGAATATATGATGATTAGTGTTCAATGTTAAGAATTATAAAGGTCTCTAATCTATACTACTATATAAAACATTTGGGACTTTCTAATATAAGAAGTCTTAAAAAATTAAGACCAAAACATTTCCTTAATAGGAAATTAAAATTGATTAGTCAATGAGATTTGAATTGTCGAATTTCATTTGAATGTCTTAAAGAGCCCAATTGTATCAGATATCTTCCATTAAACATGTTTAATGAAAAAGAAAACTGCAATATAATTTAGAAAAAAGGTCTAATCATTAATACATTTTTAATTCATGCTTTTAATCTATACTATAACTTATGGGATATAAATACCCACAAACAACCTGCAATCAACAACACAACCACAAGCAAAACACTCAAGATCTCACTCCCCATCTCACGAGATCAACATCTTCCCAAACAAAATCGGTGCCCGCCGCTGCATTGCGCGGGTACCCTTCTAGTGGTTTATAATGACACAATCTGCTAGCATTGGTAAAGTGGTTTGGTTTAAATTTTATGATAGATGAGATGTTTTGATGGCAAATGCCAAATAAGAAGATTGTCGATCATGCTTAATTAGTTTTCGTACCCTACGCCTTTCTCAGTTTCATCGAATATAATTTAGTTTTGTATATCTTGATATCAACATCTTCGGTCTTCTAATTTGTACATGATCAATGATCCATCAAAACTTCTCTTATTAAGTAGAAACGTAGCAACCTTACTATAACTTATAAGTAGCATCATCTGCATATTAAGATCACATCATTCACAATCTCACAAACTAGCCTACTAATATCACCCGCAATCTGCACAAAGCTTCATATTTGGCACGCAATATGCAAGTTTTGTGACTTAAACAAGAATGTGTCTTATGTCTTGTCAAAATTTGTAGTGCTAAGAGGTACGGTGTTAAAAGGGTTCATTTTCAACAATGAATTCTACCCTGGTGATGAACTTAGGCGGATAAGAGGGTTTCTTGAATATGCATTTGGTCAACCTTATACCACTCTGATGTTTATCCTTAACTTCTTTAGTACAGGTGACCACATCAAGATAAGCTTCACAATACTCAATTCAGTCTTCGTGCTGCTTAAGTTAGTAATCTCAAATTCCCTCATATGCTCCAGCCGAATATCTGAATAAGCTTCTATTGAAACCTCTTAGTCACGGGATTCATCCATAACCTACAATAAGTATCATTAAGTGTACTTGGCAAAAATAAAAACAATAAGGATAAAAGATAGGCTTATGTGGCTATTTACGCTCAGCGTAAGTTTCTCCAGGTTCGGGAGCTTCTGATGAAAAGAGAAATTATTTGTAACCCATACACATCCAACGGTATGTCTCCTATACACAAGCTTTTGAGGTGGACTAATGTTACTGGAACCTGTTTAGGTATTCTTCCATGATTTGTGTCTACAACTATATCCTTGAACCATAGGGGGGAAAAAAAGATTGGTATAAAGCCTTTTTTCCTGTGAGTTGAATCAATCATGTACAATGGGAATCAGATTACCTCAAGGATCTCTCGCCAAATATTTAGACTTTCAATCACCTTTAAAGACTCAAATAGATTAGTAATAGTGGTAATACCATCTCTATCGTAGAACTCGTGAGTTTTCTGCAAAAACATATCATATTCAAATAAGTTGTGTCATGCACATGCTCACGAGGCTTGATATATTATTTTAGTATGAAATTACCAGAGTCATGGTCTTAAGCAATGTGTTGGGATTTTAGAACTAGTTAACAATTTTGGAACTGAATCTCATGTCTACACAACCATTGAGATATAGGTTTGTTAACTGCATCGAGAAAAGAGATAAGGATAAGGATCTAGTAATTGCAATTAGGTTAAACACGTAATTAATAAACAATTAATTAATACAATAATTAATTAATAAATAATTTTAGGGATAAAAGAAACCCTAACCTTGTTTGGCAATTGATCTTTAGTAACGGAAAATAAAACCAATACGAAACTAAGCACCTAAAATAGATGCCTCTACGAGTATCACACACAAACACTTAAACCAAGTACGTTCGATAAACGCTAGTCGAGAACGTTTACCAATCAACACCTTGAATTACTTGAATACCACGAACAAAACTAAACAACTTAGCTTTTGTCCTTTCCTTCTTGCGTCAAACGAAACAAACCCATTAATTGAATTATAGCCTATCGCAGTACAAAAGAAAAGATAATATGTATAGATTTTCATGCATGGATGCATACATGAAAACATGTACATGATCATGCATACATGTGATTCTTTTCTGATTTTCGCATGTCAGAAAAGATAAACAAATGCAATCCTTTTCTTTCTTTATGCATGTAAGTGGGACAGGAAACGAATATTAATATTCGAATAGTTTCAATCTTGAGTTAGGGATAATATTAATATATCGTGGGTTGCATCGAATAATGAGTAGAAAACGTTTTATTTTATAGCAAAATCAAACGCCTCTTTGTCTTGGATCAAGACTTGATCGACAAGTCTCAAGCCCAAATCAAAACCCTTTACCCGATCGTTTGGCAGCTCAAGGCCCAAGGCAACTCACCAAACCGACCCATTCAACAAGCCATAAAGCCCATGGTTCGTCTAATGTGATCGGGTCAATTCATGCATATCGGGTATGTATAATTCAAGTATTAAATACGCTCGACACGCATACTCGTGTTTATCGTGTGTGCCCCATAGGCTCACACACTTCTAGTCGCTTACGTGTGTTTATAACTCCCACAAACCAACAGCCCCACTGGGAGTTGGTGTGTCGAATGGCACACAAAACTAACGACGGAAACGCTTAGCAAACGCCTCACTCGCTTTTAACTAAAAGTGTCCGAGAGAATAGTTTCGTAAAAGTTTCTCAAGAGCATGGTCATTCAATGTCTTGCTCTAATCATCCTTTGTTATAGATACCGTTAAACCATGGATTATGGATCTCAAATCATTCCATATAGTTTAACCATTTAGAATCTCGTTATAGAATTTAATTAGATATACCAAATGTAATCAAGTATCATCTTGCATTACCCTTTGGGTTCGGCCAAACAATTATCTAATTAATTCGGAGAGGCGCCATGGTATCTTTCTGCACATATCAAGTGGAGTAACAAATCCTTTATTGACTACAAGTGTTGTGGATGCCGCTCACATCACTCCGAAATATAGCTTTTATAACTACCTTGTTCGATAGCGTTTTGCGATACTTACAAAAAATGATATCCACACATAATGTAACTTGCTTGTATCTCAAGTCTAAGGATGAAGATAACAAACCATTTTCAATATTTTACTTATGACAAGGATCCAAAAGTAAATGTTTGAAAGTTGGGGAATCCAATATGCATCTCTAGTGAATACATATGAGTTTGGCGGGAACAATCCAAATTCTTGTTAGAATATAACCAACACTCACATTTGCCTTATCATAACAATATTCCCATATTGTTAACCGACAATGGACATGTTTAGAATAATAAAATTATTCAGGGATTAAACATGCAAATATAGGATAACAATTATTATATGAATGAATAACAAATACCAAGTATCTTTATTCATCATAAAGTAAAAATTGTCTATCAATCCCAATTATCCAAATACTAAAACAGATATGCATGAAACTCATTTATTAAGTTGAAGTCTAATGTTTCCAACATTCTCAACCTTTCTTTAAAAGAAAAACTAAATAGTCATCTGAGTAAACTTTCCGAATACTTGTTTCAAATTTCACATATAGTGAGTGATTTGAAATATAAGATGAGTGTCTTATCTCATATGCTCATACTATTGCAAGAATTATAGTATGGAGATGTCGCCTTACCTTGCATGAGGTATTAGAAATCAACGACATACCGACAATCATCTTTACGCTTCTAAAAGTGTAAAGTATTCTCATTCATTAATGTGTAATGCAACAATGCTCTATGTTGAGCATAACTAGTTAGCGATTTATCATAAAAGATGAAATCCTACTACAACTAGTATTAATAATCCTCTAGCATCATTTGTACTTATACAACACTATGCTTTATAATTCGTAAACATTTATAAAAACAATAATCTAAACACTCTCAATTAGATATTGTTGTTGTCAGCTCATTTTGTTCTTATACAAAAGCAACAACTAGTCTTATACACAATATAATATATATACATGATGAATCCTTAGTTTAAAAACACAAGGTTTCCATCCATGTAAATTATTCCAAGTGAAATATATCATTGAAGACTTGCTTGAATAATATATTGCATTTGTGTTGGACTTAATTTTCCGCATTTGTTTATTCCGGATAAACATTTATTCCAAGGTTGTTTGTTTTATTCCTTAAATTCCAAGTGAAGTTTCATTCTAAGCTTAAGGATCAATATCTAGCTTAAATAGAATGATATCTTCAACATGTAAATTTTAAGGAAAACACATTGCTCCCACTCAATGTCGATGTACTCAAGAGTTATCTTAATTCAATCGTAATCATATTGTAATTAAATTCAAGATCTCAACTCCTAGATGCATGATACAATCCAAAACTTGGATTGCTCAAATTTTGTATACTACATAAAGATAATATAGATTCATAACCCTTTGATTACACATCGTCCTCGCAAAAGGTAATCATAAAGAAAGAGTTATAAAATCTAATTGTCATATTCAACATACAAATCACATGTATGACAATTAAATATCTTTATATAATTAATGCGTGTATTATATAAGAAAATTTAATCACAATCAATTGCTTAAGTATGATTAAAAATCTTATAAAATGTCAAACATTAATATGTATACAATTTTGTCCTTGTGAGTCATTCTTCAAAAGAAACTCATTCCAACCTCATAGGTTAACTGTTAGGCTAAATAACAATCAAGCTCAAAACTCGATTTGCCTTTTAAGGATCGCATCTTATCATTCATAATTCTAAAATATTTATCGATTCAAGATGTGATAATGTATTTTAGTAGTTAGTTGATTTACAACAATCTTCTAACTTATATTCCTCAAGATTGATATAAAATATCACTCAAGTGATGAGGCATCCTTTCGGATTTATGAATGAGAGTAATCATTATACTTGTCAACATTTTCATGTTTAACCTTAGTATGACATTAATAAGTAGATTTTAGAAGGTTAAGTATTTTGTTCTCAAAACCTTTGAGATATGTATATACTCCCACTTACTTTTGTAAGTAGAGACAATTCTCTAAATACTAAGTATTTAAGCAACAATAAATTGTTCTTTATGGAGAACCACAAAATACATTTTAAGTTCTCATCTCAAGATTTGTTAATAAAATGCTTCATAAGATTTTAACAAATTCGAACTTAAATCAAGACATAATGGAATTCCTTCCAACAACTCAAATTAGGGTTTATAGAAAACTCTAATTTAGTATCACTCTTTAACCAAAAGTTCTAACAATAGTTTTGTGTTTCGTCAAGCTAGGAAGAACATCAAAACTACAATCTTCAAGCTAGAAGTGTAGAAAATCAAAAATCCAAAAGGGTTTATGATTCAATTGGTTTGAGTGGTAAACCTCAAATCCCTAATGAATTAGGGTTTTCGCTTATAGGTTGTCTTGAATACCTTCTAGGTTTGAACTATATTGAGTGTATCCATGACACACGCAATTTCTAACCTTGATATGTTTTGGAGGTAGAGCAATTAAAGCTATCATGAACCAAACTTTATGAATAAGGTTTGATCCAACACATTAGACATACCATAATGAAGTGGTATCCTATGAGTTATTAGAATTGTGAAACTATATCGTAATTCTATAGATAACTTAATTCTCTTTGGACCAAATACTTGTCAATTGGGTCGAGCCAAATTGCATATAAAGTATTCACGAACCAAGCGCATGCAATAATGTATATTCATTGGATAATACAAGAACCTTATGTTCATGTGTTCACAAGAAGACATAACTGTTCAAGTATGATATGTTCATGTGTTTACAAGAAAACATAACATTTCAATGATACATTATAAGTCTTTGAATAATTCAAAGGCCTTATGTTTATGTGTTAACTAGAAGACATAACTCTTTTACTATATATACTTTATGTTATAAGTCATTGACTAATTCAAGGACTTTATAATTATATCTTAACATGTAAGCATAATTATACTAACAAAAGTAATCATGAACGCAAACTCTTGAGTTCTATAGTAATTTCAAGTTAATTTTATACTTCAGAATTATGATCATTATCATATAACCATAATTATGTTGACTAAAACATGTAGTCAAATGTTGAAGTATCTTTACACTATATCATGACATTTGAATGTAGTAGGGCAACAAACATCTAGCATGTTCAAGTCCTAGTAGAATCATTATTAGAATGTAGTAGGACAATAAACATCTCATGTGTTTAAGTCCTAGTAGAATTCTTATTTACATGTAGTAGGGCATTAAACATCTAACGTGTTTAAGTCCTAGTAGAATTATTAGTTTCCTTTACCTTGCGGTCAAGAGATACCAATAATATTGTTGTTCCTTGCACACACTTTGAGATTTCTCCCACTTGTGAAAGGTACAACATCATATTATGAAAACAAACAACACATGATTGATTGTTCAAACAATATGATAATGTCATAGATATCATAAGTAGTTGTAGAACCATAACCTTTAATAAGGAATTGTGGATTATTATTCTATAGATAACGCTTCGTAGAAGCGACAACAGAAGGCAACGTGTTATCTTATAAAATAAAATGCAATTTTCCTTTAAGCAATGGTTGTTCATATTCGAAAGTAATGGATTATTTCAAAGCTAGTTTGAAATGATATGGGTGACTAACAGAAATAAATCCCGTAGCTCCCACCGAAATTGACAACATTACATGAATGATATTTCAATAATAAATGCAACCGCTCCCACCGGATTTGTCAACATTGTAAGTGTTACATTTCCAGTAGAAAGCATATAGCAGTTTTATATACTTTCCTATTCTCTTCAATTGCCTACTAGTAGCATGTACTTAGGTATTGAACAGAGTATATGAAGTTTTACTTATGTAGACAATGGACTAGCCATTCTTTTATTCAATTAACTTGAATCTTTAGCATGCAATTCCTCCTTTATCGTCTACATAGCCCCAAGGGTAATTAGCACTTTAGGAATAATAAGAGTCCAAGAAGATTACCTAGCAAATATGCTAGTAATTCCTTTACTCTTTGCGGTTTAAACTCATACATCGTGACAAGTGCAGATGTTGTTTATTTTGGTAGCTCTAAATACAATGTTTCCAGCATACACAAAATATTCTATCTTTCAATTAACTCTAGACCACAAAAGGGTAATGAAAGATCATAAAAGAGTTTATCAATTTGTAATCCTATCTTAGTTTGTCAACTAAGGAGAAAAGATAGGTATAAGTCTCACTCTTCTTACTAGGAAAGAGACTAAGTTTGTCTTTCAAAGAAAAACAAATTTGTTTACGAATTATGTTGCAATAACACAATTAACCATAACATAAAAAGTTCAATTCTAGTATTTTCGATAATTACATTCTTAAAAGAATTAACTACCCAATTAATTACTAATTAAGACTAAGATCCATCTTGCAACCCCACTTAATTACCATAGGTCTGACCAGTGTGTAAAAAAATAGGACAAGAGGTAAGCGACGAGCGTTAATTGCAAAATGCAACTCTTAGATTTATGAGACTGTTTAAGGCATTAGTATCAAGTAATAATGTCAAAAGCATGTTTAGTTCTCATCTTATGCCTCGGGTCCGAGGTCTGACCAGGTTAACTCGATATAAGTCGACCAAGTATGAACGTGTAAAAATAACCGAGGTCTGACCAAAGAGAAATAATTACCATGGGTTGGAAAGGCCCTTAGGTCCGACCGCAGAAGTCAATCCAAGTGCACGTGTTCATAGTTGGATGGCATAGACTTAAAATTAAAAATAGGTATGCACATATAAATGTGGTAAAAGTCGTGTACAAAGAAGCATGCAAAACAACTTTGTAACACTAATTTTAAAACTTTTGGTAATGACACCGTAGTGATCATCATGGTTCACGGTAGCTCCAATCGAACGCATACGGGAGGCAGAGGACCGTAAGCGCCAAGCATAACCTTAGACATCCTTTCGGTGCGATCGCGCGCACCTCTTTAAACCCCTTTTGAGTTTGTTCTAGTGGGTGAGCCGTACATCCCAAGTGTCCATAGCGCCTAGTTTTAAATTCTTGAAAACGTGTTTCATATATTAGGTCACTTTATTTTACAAAACAATTTTCCACGAATCAAATAGCGGTCACAATGAGCATGATATTTAGGCGTGTAAATAAAGACCAATATTAATGTTATGGTTACGATATGTATTATTCCATATTGCATACAATTAGGTGTCAAAACAAGTAATAATGCACATATAGGAATCACAAACATACAAGCATAAACATTAATATAAATAACCACATATTGTTCCGAGTTCTCTTGCGAGTCTTCCCCAAACGGAGAACCATAAGACCGTCACTAGGATGCAGTACCTAGATCGCCCCATACATCACTTAGAAAAGCAATTGAGTGGGTCTTGTGGCCGGAAAAACACATAAAGCATGGCAATCCCAATTAACAAGTAATTACGCAATATATGTATTTAAATCAATATGTAATTCTAATTATCACAATAATTCTAATTAACAATTAATAAATACAAATTAACTTTTAATTCTAATTAGCAAGTAATTATTAATTTAACATGTAATTCTTAATTAACAATTAATTTTAATTAAAAAGGTAATTATAATTGACATGTAAATTAAATTTCAATTAACAAATTAATTCTAATTATCAATATAATTTTAATTTGTGTGTGACTAGTTATTTTTTTTATTAAAAATTGACAAGTATTGCATATAGTTGTCAAAACAAAATAAAACAAATAACTAAATTAGGTTTCATGCAGCCTTTTAAAACATGTTTATTAAATAAGAAACGTGTAACCCATAATCGCAAAAACGAGTTGACTCGTGATGCCACTGTTGGGATTTTAGATCTAGTTAACCAAGAAACCTCTACGAGTACGCAATGGATAAGGATCTAGTAATTGCAATTAGGTTAAACACGTAATTAATAAACAATTAATTAATACAATAATTAATTAAGAAAAGGGATAAAAGAAACCCTAACCTTGTTTGGCAATTGATCTTTAGTAACGGAAAATAAAACCAATACGAAACTAAGACCTAAAATAGATGCCTCTACGAGTATCACACACAAACACTTAAACCAAGTACGCTCGATAAACGCTAGTCGAGAACGTTTACCAATCAACACCTTGAATTACTTGAATACCACGAACAAAACTAAACAACTTAGCTTTTGTCCTTTCCTTCTTGATCAAACGAAACAAACCCATTAATTGAATTATAGCCTATCGCAGTACAAAAGAAAAGATAATATGTATAGATTTTCATGCATGGATGCATACATGAAAACATGTACATGATCATGCATACATGTGATTCTTTTCTGATTTTCGCATGTCAGAAAAGATAAACAAATGCAATCCTTTTCTTTCTTTATGCATGTAAGTGGGACAGGAAACGAATATTAATATTCGAATAGTTTCAATCTTGAGTTAGGGATAATATTAATATATCGTGGGTTGCATCAGAATAATGAGTAGAAAACGTTTTATTTTATAGCAAAATCAAACGCCTCTTTGTCTTGGATCAAGACTTGATCGACAAGTCTCAAGCCCAAATCAAAACCCTTTACCCGATCGTTTGGCAGCTCAAGGCCCAAGGCAACTCACCAAACTGACCCATTCAACAAGCCATAAAGCCCATGGTTCGTCTAATGTGATCGGGTCAATTCATGCATATCGGGTATGTATAATTCAAGTATTAAATACGTTCGACACGCACTCGTGTCGTGTTTATCGTGTGATACGGCCCCATAGAGCTAATCATCCACACTTCTAATCGTTATTAGCGTGTGTTTATAACTCCCACAAACCAACAATATGTCAACACGTCGGTATCATCAGTGTGGTTTGGTCGGTTTTGTTTGAGTCCATGTAACTTTTAGCATCTTGCTAGTTTATCTATTAGATATATATTGTCTTTCATAAAAAAAATTAAAACGTTGCAAATAGGAAATCTATGTACATACGAAATAATCCACCATAAAACTACTAGCAATCAAACAATTATACATAAGTCAAGCTAGCATAGTGAAAAACACAAAAGCAACAATTATATACTGTATATGATTATTATCAAATTAAAAGAATGCAAACCAGATTAACTACTATTGTTGTTGTTGTTGTTTGAGATCCAAGTAAAAAGCTCGAATAAAAGAAAACTAAACTTAAATAATCTTGCCAATAAAATTGCAATATGCCTAAATTTTTATTTTTTCAGTCGACTCTAATCTGCCTTATATATTTTTTTTATTAAGTAATTTATTATGTGTGTACCTGTCCAGCCCAACATGAATGTTTAGTGGGCTTCAAACAGCCCAATTTGCAACAACTCACAATAAAGGAAGTGAGTTTCTAGAACAAAACGAGAATTGAGATTTTCCGAAGGAGGTGATATTCAAGACTATATTTTTTATTAATACACCACAAATTACGATTACGCTTTTTGTGCAGTACAATTGTGGTGCATTAATAAAAAATGTGATGCGATATCAATTCCTTTCTCAAATTGATATAAAGAACATAGATTATATCGCAATGGTAAATATGCATAAATTAGGCAATATCATCGTATTGAAAGTACTATACTCAGTCAAATTACACTTCTTTTTGGTCGTTTTTCTAATTCTTTTCTCCTTAGATGATACTTAAGAACACAACTATTTTTGTTTCAATTTAATTTATTTATTTTCTTTCTCGTAAGTGTTAATCGAAAATCGAGAACACAGTGTAAACTAACATAAAACAATTATTTAGCCATGTGACTGTTTATTTTATTTTATTAGCAGAAATACATAAAACAATTATTTAACCATATGACTATTTATTTTATTTTATTTTATTTTATCGCCATAAATACTCGTGTTTTGTATATCCTAGACATGAACTCAAGTTTTTTCAAGGGCGATTCATAGATTTTGCGACTAAACTAAAAGCAAGTTAGTTAAACCTTGGAACTCTTATGATAGATTCGTGAACTAATCATGGAACTAACTAGAATTTATCGAATCGTATGCATACTCAAGTTGGGTAATATATCATAAAAATAATCCGATCTCAGATCAAAACTCAACTGTACCATTACACAATAAACGGTCGATAAAAAAACTTGTGTGTTTCGACTAATTGCTTTGCAACTGACCAAAATATTTGCCTGATATAGTCGCTAAGATATTAAGCATGATAACTTCATCATCAAGACACATTTTTTCAGCACGCAAGGCAGCACATTTTCTCAACAAGCAACGAAGAGAAGCACTGGTATCTGCATCTAAAGGAGTATCAATGGATGCACAAAGAGCAAACAGCCATGCACAATCGGTTCTCCCCAAAGAGCTTAGGGTCTCCAAAGATAATATTCGTTTCCTCAGCATTGTGACACGAGCTACAGGTTCCATATCCATAATCGTTTTCAAGGTAGGCAAGTCATAGATGGTAGCGGTCGTGTTGTCTGTTGGGATGAAATCAAGATTTTCTTGCATCAAAATGGTGCCATCATCTGCCTGATATGAATCAAGATTTTCTTGTATCACATTCTCGATAATGTTGTGTGCAAGAGGGATTGATTCGATTCCTCCAGACATTGTAGAAGCAGAAACTTCATTCTGAGATAATGCCTGAAATTATAGAATAAGCGAATCAAATAGTAAAAATCAAAGTTGCTCAAAAAAAAGTGAACTAGAGGCCGAAATGGGACAGGGCAGGCGGATTGGGTCAAAAGAGGATAGTTTATGCGTGGGTCGGTTCTCTCGACACATACTTTCTCAAAGATTATATATTTTCATTTGTGTAATTACTTAGCCTCGAAATAATAATACTCTAATC
Organism: Chrysanthemum lavandulifolium; assembly: GCA_022545495.1. NCBI lineage: Eukaryota > Viridiplantae > Streptophyta > Magnoliopsida > Asterales > Asteraceae > Chrysanthemum > Chrysanthemum lavandulifolium. The sequence continues at coordinate 284,774,902 of CM040242.1, read as the reverse complement.
ATTATAATCAACTGATTAAGGAAATTTATGACGTAAAAAAATTAGAAAAATCCACTTTTGGGACTTTTGAACCCATTTTTTTAGTCAAATTTTTTTTAGCCATATAACCTGGAAGGAATAGAAGATAATCCGGATGAGTATCGTCCCCTCCCTTTCCAGGCAATGTATCGCTAATAACGTCAGTTGATTTAAAGGGCATTAGACTAATTTGTTATGTCACTGATAACTTTAGTATGCTGTTTTGGTCTTTGGAGCATCATATATGGTATCAATGAAATACTTTGGACCAATATATTTGTTAAACACATTTGTAGATGATTTGCATTTTCTGTACAATCAATCAAAAAACCTGTAAAAAAGACAAACTTACCAGCCTTAGCTTCGAAAAGTCAGCAAGAAAAACATCTTCCCACTCTTTTGATGGCATTAAATGCTCTGGACAAGCGGCAATATCAGGGATGTTGGGCATATACACAGTTTGTTCTTTGTTCAACACATTCTTTTCAACCTTTGCAACTTTCACCTTTGGTATATGCGATGTCTCCCATCTATGAACAAAAATAGGACATTAGAATAACCATCATCTTTTTGTTCACTACCAAAAACTACCCTTTTTTCAGGGCATAGCAACAATTAGAGACACTAAGATAAAGGACACGAGAACCTGTAACCATAACAAGAGGTGGGAAGATGGGCAAGTCAAAATGGGGTCAGGTCAGATTGGATGGGATGGGTTGACCTGCCAATTCATTAACACTTTAGCGACTAATACCCGTTTCATTTTTATCTGTATATTAATTGAATTGACCCGTTTGAGATAAAGTGTAACTCAGATCAACCCAGTTATAAATAATAAATGGGTCGAAAGTGACACATCTGTAAGAAGTATTCGTAATTTCAAAATATGAAGGTGGAACATTTACCTGACTCGCCTAAGATATTCGAGTCCATCTTGTGGAGGCCCGGAATCAAAATCAGGTTCTCCAGTAACATAGAAAGCAGGTCTTTGGATGCTAACATCTTCTGAATCACTGTATTCATCTTCATAATACTCTTCCTCTACATCTAAATCACCACCATTTACACCAGAGAGATGACCCATTTGGTCCGTATTTTTCTTCTTGTTGTCAGGCTCGTTACCTGAAACGTATCAGCATCTTAGGTGAAACAAGATTGTACTGCCAGAGTAAAAAAAATATTTTTCTTCATGAATACAAATTTATATGACAATCTATACAATTCGTGAGACTGGACCATGTTAATTCTCAAAATAACAAACATTTCGCTTGGGGAAGGGGATTCAAATCTAACTTATTACCATCTAAAGTTTCAATACGAACGTGGTTGAGACCTACAAGGAAGGCACAGTATTCAAGAAGTTATTTAAAATTTAAGTTTCTGGTTTCACCTGCAATATATAACAGCATCCAATACAAAGGACCTTTATATCATAATAACCCTATAAATGTAATCTGAAATATGTTACTTTTCTACATTAAGCGTCTGGAAGTGGAACTCCATTATATGCTAATATACCACTACTAAGTTTTATTCCTAACTCGTAATTATCACTCCTAGTGAAACTTGAGTGACGCAAACTGACACATTGTTACTAATTCCAACTCAAATAAGTCACATTCAGTGATTGACACACAAAGGAGCCTAATCTGAACCTTCAAACCGATGAACGACTTTTTAGTTTATCTAAGTGTGATGATCATATCACATTAAAAGAAACATTTTTCTTTGAGGAAAGACAAGTTTATGACCAACTATACAAATTGTGAGACGCAACCATATTAATCCTCTAGATAACAAACCTTTTGCTTGCGGAAAGGGAATTCAATTCTAAGTTGTTAGCATCTAAAGTTTCTATACAAGCGTGGGAGAGACCTACATGGAAGGCGTAGTATTTTAGCCATAATTTTAAAACTTATGTTAATGGTTGAACCTGCCAAGCCGCCATGTATAACAGGATAAAATATAAAGGACTTTTATATGTAGTGGCACAATCCTCTTGTTAGGCATGCAAATTAGTCATGCCAATCAATGCTCTATATCATAATATGCCTATGAATGTGAATTGAAATGTGTTACTTTTCTCCTTACAGCGTGTGACTCTCCACCACTTACTATAATGCATCTACTGTGTTTTCAACCTAAGTCGTAAAGATCACACATGGTGGTCAAACACGTAATTTCTAGTCAAGCTTAAGTGATGCAAATTGACACACTTCTCCTAGTTCCAACTCAAATAAGTCACATTCACGCGCAAAATAATCTATTCTAAACAATCACACCATCGAATGTGTTTTATCATCTAACAAGTGGGACGATCATTTCACATATGATAACTTATCCCAATGCTCAGAAGGGCCTATGAATCAAATGTACGTGTATACTACTTTTTATGATTTATGAATCAAACCAATATGCTTCAAACTTTATCAACAATGTCAACGACAACACCTAATCGCGCCGGAGCAGGGTACCCTAATTTAAGCAGTGTCAACAACAACAATCAACAATGTGACAATATTAAACACCGACTGAATTACGAAACTACTTTATGATATCACAAAGATCAAAAACTTACCACTTATTTCAGTAACACCGCCCTTCTTACTACTAAACCGCGTCCTCGGATCAAAATCCACGTAACTCCCATCACCACCATCATCTTTAAAACCAACCAAACAATCATACTCCTTCGCCACAACATCTCCAAGCCCACAATAAACCTCGCTCCACGTCCTCTTTTGCTCTTCAACGCCAACATACCTCAACGCCTCAATCTGTTCCTTCAAATACACAACTCTCGCCCGATCACCTCTCTTATCACAATCACACGCCGTCACCCTCTCAAAATCACACACTACATCTTTCTTCGCCCCTTTTCCTTTTTTCCTCACCCTTTTCTCTTTCTTCACATTCCCAACTAACCTTTCATTTTTTTCTTCCTTTCGACCATCAAGCGAGTCACTTTTCGGCAAATCAGTAAAATCAGTCATCTGGGTATCATTTATTTCCACTTTTTCACCATAAAGTGGGTCACTTTTTGGCAAATCAGTAAAATTAGTCATCTGGGTATCATTTTTTTGGGCTTCTTGACCATAAAGTGGGTCACTTTTTGGCAAATCAGTAAAATTGGTGATCTGGGTATTATCTAAATTGCAATTTGCAACAAAACCCATGTTTTTGTTTTCATTAATTTGGTGATTGGTGATGTGGGTGTCAGTGTTTTGACCTAATTCTTGAAGATGGGTGGTGTTTGTGTATTCTGGAATCATACCCATGTGGGAATGGGAATCGATGATTGAGGGATTTGGTTGGAGAGGGGAAGAAGGTTCTTCAGCCATGGTGGTTTTGGGGTTTTGGGGGTTTAGAGTGTGGTGAGGGTTTATAAAGTGTTTGTTTGTTTGTTCCCCATGTGTGTTTGGGTTAACTTTATGTAGCGGGTGCCCATGTTAGAATTGGGCTTGTTGGTAAATTTGAGAACTATTAAAAAGAAAAGTCAGCTCGTTTTATTGGTTTACTAGCTTGTTAAATGGATGATGAAGATGATGATGATGATAGGTAGTTTCGGTCGGGTTAGGGGTGTTGATCGGTTCGGTTAGTTCGGTTAAAAAAAATTAGGTCAACTCGAGAACCGAATCGAACCAAATTCAAATTCGGTTTTTGGTTTGGTTCGGTTGAATTCTAATTCGGTTCGGTTCTTGGGTTGACCCGAATAACCCGAATTTCACTATTTAGAAAAAAAAATTAATAATTACATAGATACTTAGCAAAAATTATATTTCAAGCATAAAAGTGTTTTATTATATTATGATAACCTTTTAATAGTATTTATTTATATATAAATATATATAAAATATATAAATATATAAAAATATATATATTTATATGAATTGGTTTCGGTTCAAACTGTCAAACCCATATCCAACCCGAAACCAAATTAGTAGTTCGGTTCGGTTCGGTTTTAGCAAATTAGGTTCGGTTATTAGTTCGGTTCGGTTTTGGTTTTCGGTTTATTGGTCTTTTAGGTTTTTTCGCTTCACCCCTAGGTCGGGTTGTGTAACGGATTTAGATAGGTATGGGTTTAAACTGCACGGTTTAGATGGGTCTTCTAGAAATATAAGTTTAAATAGGTCCGTGTAAATGAGTTGGGTCCGAGTTTGAATAGGTTTTGATCATTTTTAAATATATATTTTTAATAAATTATGAAAAAAATTGAAGATTTTTTTTTTTTTTTTTACCCACTTTCTATCAAGTATCCAATTGCACTCATCGATAATTAAGGAGACCCAACTATACATACATATTTACTCAACTAGACTCATATTTAACCAATAAGTTTTAAATTGTCACCTCTACTTAGAAAGATGAGTTTTTAAACTCGAATTTATACTCTTTTTTTCTAACTATTTTTGTGATCTCTCTCATCATGATGTATCGATGAGGACTTAACATGAGACACTTTATGAGAACACCGAAACATCTTATCATTAAATTTCTAGTGATGTTTAAACTTAAAACCAATGTTTTAAAAAACGGGTTTTTAATTGACCTAGTCGAGTCATCGGGCACCGGTTCGACCGCCGGGTCAACCCGGTTTTCTATTTATTATAATTTTATTTTTTCTGACCGGTCAACCGGTTCGATCACCGGTTCAACCGCCATGTCTACCCGGGTTAACCCGGTTTTTATATAAAAAATTGAAAAAAACCAAACCCAGCCGGATTTCAAGACCCGGGTTTACCCGGGTCACTCAAAACCCGGCGGGTATAACCAGTTAACCTGGGTTTTTTTACCCTTTTTGTGGTCGGGCACCGGTTCGACCGGTTGAACCGGCCGGGTCGACCCGGGTTTGAAAACATTGCTTAAAACTTCTTGTATAAATAAAAAATGTGAACACTATCAAATTATTAACTTGATTTTTAAATTTTCAAATTTCAAATAACATAAGTTCAACATATTAGCTACCACATATGTATTTAAAATTTTTTTGTTATAACTGAATGGTCTCAATTAAAAATTAACAGTAAATCTTTGGACGCGATCATAAAAAGATCATAAATGACCACTAACGGCTTAACTCGTACATTTTAGTTAAAAACTCGTCTTCACCAAACAACCAAAACATAAATTGTTAAGTTTACACTTGTAGCAAGTATAAGACTAAGTGTAATAGGGCATGACCAATGCGTGCTCGACTCCACCGACACGTCAGTATTAAAACGTCGACCCCAAGGACGCGTATGTGGAAGATATTAGGGAGAACTCAGTAGATGGAACAACTGAGTTAATGAAGTTGGTTGTGTGTGAGTGTGTGAGTTTTGCGAGGTATATTTGTGTTTAAGGTGTAACACCTCAAAAATAAATGAAAAGTTTAGCGTATATATCTATAATTTTGGTTGAGTAAATCATGTGGTCTCATTTTAACGGTGTTAAATGTGAATGTTAGTTGGGACTTAGAATGCAACGAAAGTTAACCAAACTATTTAACTTATTTAGAAGAGCCAACTTGTTTTGGTAGTAGAACAAGCTTGTTTTAACTGTAGGGACGGAAGTCAAGTGAATGATATGATTTGGGGCATGTAGCGGGTCAAACGGTGAAGCTCATGGGTTAGGGTAACGAGCTCCTATTTGCCTACTCTTGGTCATCAATTTGGAATGCCCCAAAAGTGTATATTGAAGTAGTAATGATTATAGTGTCGAGTGATAAAGTGCATTAATGTTTTGAACAATAAGTAGTGTTTGGGTCAAATGGGTCAAAACCTGTCTTTCATCGTCTTTCATGAATTATAACTTTTGTGTATGTTTTGATTATAAATATTTTAGTTAAAACAAATTACCAAAACCAACACAAGTTCTAGTGAATTTCAATTTTCGACACAAATATATCCATTTATCAAAAGTTATAGTGAATTTCAATTTTCGACACAAATATATCTATTTATCAAAAACTAAACAGTGAGCAAACGCAAATGCTCGCCTAAAACGAATTGCTCGCCCTATACACGTGGACAAACCCGGACCGCACACGTTGAGGACGACGAGCAAATGAATTGCTCGCCCCACTTTCTTTTGCTCACTGTATTAATTATCATTTTACATGCCCCAAACTTGTCAATACGTTTTCACAATCATAATGTACAAAACGTGTCTCAATTGTTACTAATGACCGAGTGACTCATAACTTTAAAGATCAACGTGTCATTTCCTCCTTTGTGCATGGAACATATATAAGAGTTTCATTTGCAAATACTTGTAAGAACATGTACAATCACACATCAATTCACACGTTTCATAACCATGGTTCCATATCTTGTGTGATTGATCATTAATCTTCTCACGTCCAACTTTGTTTTGCTTCACACACCAATTCACACGAGCCCATCATGCATACCAATGCATGCAACGTTTAATCACCAAATGAGCTAACTTGTTCATGCAACGTTTGTTCAACCACAAACACATGTATTTAGGCAAGCAAATCGAGGCGATCAACGCAACTACTTTCCAATTTTGCGCAATTTCAACGGTTCTTAAAAAAAAAGTTAAAAAAAAATAAAAAATATATAAAAATTACGGGCATTTTATAAGTGAGATATATATTAAAGTGATGAAGTTGATTGTCATATTAAATTATGTTAATAGTGATGTTGGTGGTGTTAAAAAGACGATGCACTTATAACAATGCCAAACACCCTGCATGTATAATATTTATACTCCGTACTAGGGGTGGCAATTTCTGACCCGACACGAAACCCGACCTGAAAGCAGATACAAAATTAACAGGTTCGAGTTGAGTCTAAATAGATTCGGGTCGAGGTTTGGGTCCGCTTATTAAACAAGTCAGGTTCGGGTTGAAAATAAAATAAACAGGTCGACCTGCCAACTCATTTAAGATTTTTTTTCTTAAATTAAAAAATGTTTATATTTTATTATACAAGTTAATTGGGATATATGGGACGACCCGCAAATTCGTTTAACATGTTTAACTCGTGTAATGTGCCAATTTTTTTATATAAAGCGGGTTAAATGGGTAAACCCGAAACACATTTACCTATTCAACCGGTGTAACTTATTTAACCGGCCAACCCAAATATATATACGGATTAAATGAGTCAGGCTCGTGTTATGTGTAAATAAGTTAGGATTAACACAGATGACCCGATAATTTAAATGAAGCAGATTCGAGTTGCACCAGCCAACTGTCGACCCGAACACACCAACCCGATCCCGACCCAAATTGGCACCGGTGACCCATTCATCGGCCACCAGTTCTGCTCATCAATTTCGTAACAGGTGTTTTTATTCATGCATGCTTATTTCTAATTCATAGTTTAAATTTCATTTCATTGAACTACATAAATAAAGTTAATTTTTACATTTAGGGGGTGTTTGTTTAAGCTTATATATCGGGCTTATTATGGCTTATTTGGTTTCGGCTCATGTTTCATAAGCTCACTTTTTGTGGCTTGTTTTTTAAACTTTTCGGCTTATATAAAGCTTATATAAGCCGATATTTTTTCTAAAATAAGCCACAAAAAGTAAGCTGATGAAACATAAGCCGAAAACCAAATAAGTCATAAGCTCGCTATATAAGCTTAAACAGACACCCCTAAATGTAAAAACAGGGAGCGCGAGTATTTTGACTCATAAGTCATATGTATGTGGCGTAACGAGGGTGTATCCATGTGACCTTGTCCGACCTTTGCCCTGGCTATTCTTAAGATCTGTAGCTAGTGAGGCGGCTTGAACAAACCTCTTATGAGGACATCCCGTGCCTGACCGGCCATCTTGGTGGTTAGAATATATTAACACTATGAAATAAGTAAAAAACTCAAAAAGCATAAGAGCGAAAGGTGTAATAACGCAACCCACCCCGTGCTATGTTCTTTAGCGCCACTATACCCAAGCTACGACACCGGCCTTGCACTAAAACCGTGGCGCCATGGCGTGCGTTATAACTTAAGTTTTTTTTTTTTTTTTCTTTTTTTTTTAATTAAACATAGTGTAGTATTTGTGGGGTCCAGAAAGGGTGTTTTGGCTCGGGGAGTGTTTTTTAAGGTGCGTGAAGGGGTTGTATAAAAAGGAAAAAGCTGATTTGGCATGACGTGAGTCACGTGACACCAAAAAGTCGCTAAGCTTATTATACATGAAAATAAGCAGATAAGATAAGTAGAAGAAGTTTGGATAACAGAAAACTGCTTCGGCTTAAAATTAAGCATATAATCAGAAAAAATAAGCAATCTCAGATACCCCCTTAATATATTGCTTGTTGTTGTTATGTCCTTGAATATTGTATGATGGTTTACATTATTACAGTTGTATATCGATTTGTTAGTAATGTGTTATCGGGTGCAAATGGGAAAAATTGTGATTAGGATACTATAAGCACTGAAAACGATAAATCATACGGTTTACATATCACTTGCTAGAAGTTTGCTTTCATTTTGCTATCATAGAAGGTTTATTCGTTCTGATATTGTTTGTTTATATACAATTATACATATCCAGATTTAATGGTTGTAGGATCTTTTCATGTGTTTGTTCACTTGTGTTCTTAAACTGGATAGAAACTTATATATATGCTGTCATATTTCATCGACTGGCAAATTTTACGTTCAACACTAAAGCTTGTTAAGATTTTTGTTATATCTGGCTTATTTTGTGAGGGTTTTGACAAGCAGAATAACGTGGGATGGATAGGATCAGCAACCTTCCTTTTAGTATACTAGAAGTCATCTTATGTTTTTTAACGATACAAGAGGCGGTAAGGACAAGCATCCTCTCTAGGGAATGGAGGTACCGTTGGACCAAAATTCCTAAACTTGAGTTTATTGAGGAGATGTTTGAAGTATCAACTGGTGAGGCTGAGTCATCGTCCATTCTGGAGCAATTGTATACACACCCAGGTGAAAGGCAGAAGATGAACAAGAAGAGTAAACTTATGTATGCTATATGCCAAGTGTTGTTAATGCACGATGGTCCATTACACGAGTTTAGTCTTTCACTGTTACCAGATGTCTCATTGGCTAAGATTGACCATATCATGTTTCATTTGTCGAAGAAAACTACTGTCAAGACACTAAAATTTGAATTTCATTGCATGAGATATAGGCTACCTTACTCTCTCTTCTCATTCCGGCATTTAACAGACCGTACTTTTCATCATCAACCTGTTTTCAGTGGATTTGACAATCTTACAACCTTATTTATGGATGGCGTGTGCATCCATACGACAACACTTTTACATCTCCTATCCAATTGTCCATTGCTTAAGACCCTCGTAAGTTGTTGTTATTATAGAATATGATTCTTGTTGGCTTTCAACTTATCTGACTATTTTAAGCTTTTACAGGATGTCAAAAGTTTAACTCTCCTAGATTGTGACCCTTTCACTATTGCTGACCTATTCGAGTGTTTACCGGTGATTGAACAACTGTCTATTTCGTTTGGCGTCATTCAGGTAATTATAAATGGTATATAATTGATTTAGCTTCAGGGAAATAATGAGCTTATTACTAACCTTTGTTATACTTGTTCAAGTCTTTTCTTCATGACAGAGTTCCAAGAGAACTTCCAACTGCATTAATCCACCTGAAACGCTTATGTATAGATGATGTGCAATTCACTCACAAAGACGTGCTATCTGTTGGAAATGTATATATTTACAAACATGTGAATGTCCGGATTCGAACTCGTGACCACGGGATTGCACACATTAGCGAATGAGAATTAAAGTTAATAATTAATGTTTATGTTTACGATTAATTATTACACATTAAGTCCGTTAACGATCGTTAAGTATTTAACGGAAAAATGACTAACGACCGTTAAATGGAAAAGAAGGACTAGAATTGGAAACTTGGAAAAGTTAAGGATTGGGCTTTGGGCTTTCATGGTGGCCGGCCATGGGGTCTCTCAAGGCCTAGTTCCCAACTTGTCCTCTAAGTTTTACCTACTAGTATATAAGGAGGGTAGGTTCTAGGGTTTCATACACTTGTGCATTGAATTAACCCTAGATCTCTCCTCTCTCTCTAGTCCATATTTCGCCGAACACCCCAAAGTAAGGGAGTTTGGTTTCGTTTTTCTTAAACGAGGACTTGTGTTAGATCTAGCAATCGCTAATTCGTTTGGTTAATTCGTGTACAAGAACGTGGTTGTAAGACATTATTCTTACACCAATAAGTACTTCTTTGGTTTGTTTTGCTCGAGGGTGGTTTTGCTTTGCTCGAGAGATTTGATATTCGCAAGAGGTGCGTTACGCATACTTTCGCTTAATTAATTTATTTGTTATGATCTTAAGTCTTCCATTGTGTACTCTTGATGTCTTTATGTTTTAGTATTTTTATATATCATAAACTCAACAATGGCATCACGAGCCTTGTATAACAAGTAATTAATTCTTGAAACACATAATTAAAATAAACATGAATGTGTTATTATTTGTATGCTTAGATCTAGGGTTTGCAAAACCTAAACCCTAATTTTGAGGGGGCGTTTTTGGTGCCCTAATTAGGGTTTTGTAAACTATTGTTTTAATTGGATTAGAAACCCTAAGATGCATGCAACTTTATGTGTATATGCGTAACTTTGATTTAATTGCATTAATTGTTAAGTGTAATTTTATGTCCATGATAATTACATGCATGTTTTATCATGGATCTGCTTTTATTGTATGTCTTTCATGTTTTAAGTGATATACATTAAATTATGATAGATCTTAAATTGGGGAAGACCTCAATAATTATTATTTAATCAATTATGTGCTATGTGGTATATATTTAGTTTTGACTTACGCAATCGATGAATCGATGCATGTGGTTCACCTTGTACATAGATGAAAACGGGTGGAAGTCTTAATTAAATATATGCATATTGACAGTTATAAAATTGGTTATTAATAAGATTTATCAAAACCGTTTGCATGTGGCTATTTGATATGCATGACTTTTATTTGTTATGTATTCATTGTTTATTTGTTTATTTTTATAAATACTTGCTTGTTTGTGTTTTGTAACAAGGGTATTTTTTAAAAGAAAAATAAACTCACCTAAACAATGGTGAAACATGTATTTTTAAGAATAGTAATCATAATCGTTTAATTGATTGATGACTTTGGTACAAATGACTGAACGGCTCACCCATGAGAATGAACTAATAAAAGGGGTTTAAAGAAGTGCGCACACACCGAATGGATGTCTAAGGTTGTGCTTTAGCACGTACACAGTCCTCTCCCCTCAGTAAGTTCGAGTGGAGCTACTTAGTAAGTCATTAAATGTGCAAGCTCATCTTAAGGCGAATTAGTATTGATTCCATGCGCCACTTAGGTGGTAATTATCCGAAACACTAAGTGTTTACACTTATGCAAAAGTACGGTATAATGGATGATAATTAACACTAATTCCTTGATTGGTGAACCCAATACCTCAATTAAAGTTTGATGATGAAAAGCTTATACATTAAAACAAGATATAAATGTTTTAATAAAAACTATGCTACAAAGATGAATGCATGACATCTTTGTACATATTTGATTTAACATCAAAACTATTACCCTTTAAATTTAAGTTATATGCCATCCAACGAAACGGAAACACCTAAGATTACTTTCTATTTGCGTGAGAACGTGATTTAGATCTTAATCAAAGGGTAAAATGTCCACGTGTCGTGAGAACGGGCATGGACGATTTTGCGCTTTCTTAAGTTGGACAACTTAATTGAGTTAGGCGGTGAGCGGCAACTCAAGGCATAAGATGGGATAAAACATGTTTACATGGCGATTGATATTGGCTATATGTAAATCCCATAAATCTAGGAATTGCAATTGAAATTGGCAATTGAGCAAATGCTCTACCATTCAGTATAAGGTTCATCACTAATGAGATCAACCGATGTGATGAGATTATGACAATTTGGATCCTAGTTTTCAATAAATATTAATTGGTTATATGAATATGAACCTTGGGTATTTAATTGTTTATTGAAAAGGAAAATTATCAAAATACTAATGATGGTTTTTGAACTTTTCACGTAGATGGCTCAATCGATAACACTATGAGCTTCTTGAGTGCCGCTTTCAAAGATATGATTGGAAGGACAAGTCGACCGCCCTAATTTCAATGATTGGCATCGTTCACTTAGGATCATCCTTCGTGTTGCCAAAGGGTTGAAATTTTGACTACACCTCTCGCTCGAAGCTCCTCCCAACACGGCAACCGCTCTTGAATTAGAGGCATATCGTGTTGAATATGAGAAGCATAATGATGTGGCGTGTCTAATGCTTTCGGGATGTCGCTCAATTGCAAAACAATTTGAGCACTATCCGCCTATGAGCATGCTAGATGAACTCAAACGTATGTTTGAGAAGCCACCGGCAATGAATCTGTATGAACTAATTGAAAAGGTTCACAATGCAGTGTGGAGGTTGGCAAATCTCTCCGACCACGCCCTTGAGATGAAACATCACTTGGACCAATTGGAGAAGCTTCGGTGTGGTTACTCGAGCGATGTATGTGTCGGACTCATCAATCATTCCCTTAATCGAGAACGATTTGGTGATTTTGTCCGCAATTTTAACATGCATTGCACGGGAAGACAATGAATGAGTTACATGCAATGCTTGTAGACTACGAGAAGAGATTTCCAAAGAAGGCTCCTACACTGCTTGTGCTCGCTATCTGAGGTGGTAGGGTGAATAAGCCTAAGCCGCAAGCGAGATAAGAAAGGGAAAGGAAAAGGAAAGGGAAACAAGTTGTCAACCCACCACTCCTAAGAAGAACCCCGGAAAGAAAGAGGAGAATCCTAAGAAGGATTTGTCTTGCCACCACTCGCAACTCACTGTGTCACCGGAAGCGGGCTATCCCAGTTTATCCGAATGAGTGCCTTCGAATAAAAATAAGATGGTGCCTAGCTCATCGTATTTTTATGTTTGAATTATTTTCTTTTCCTCATAAGTTAAATTCACGGATATATGATACGGGATGTGGTACTCACATCCGTAATACATCGCAGGACTTAGAGGCGAAGAAGTCGACTGTGGAGAGAGATACTTGTACGTTGGAAATGGAAAGCGTCATTGTCGAAGCCATAGGGACTTTTGATTTAGTGTTGCCTTCGGCTTAACTTTAGAACTAAATAATTGTCATTGTGCACCCTCCATTGTTAGGGGTGTCATTTCGAGTTTCTTTGTTAAAAGATATTGGTTTTGTGCACACTTTACAAGTTATGGAATTTCGGTTTCTTTAAATAATGTTTTTACTTTAATGCAATTCCTATGCTTGGTGTGTTTGAAATTGATATGGATGGTTGTATATCCAATGAAAATAATTGTTGTATAGCATTAGCAATAAGAAGAGCAAGTCGAACTGTGACTCTTCTTATCTTTGGCATTGTCGCCTTGCCCATATTGGCAAGAAACGCATGGAAAAGCGCAACACGATGGGCTTTTACAAACGGTCAATGATGAATCATTTGACAAATGCGAATCTTGCATTCTTTGGAAGATGACAAGGAAACCTTTTCACCACAAGTGGAAAGGGCTTCGATCTACTTGGATTGATACACAATGATGTGTGTGGTCCACTTAGACATGTGTCAAAACGTGGTCTTTGTCTACTTAACCTTTACGGATGATTTCGGTCGTTATGGTTATGTTTATTTACTTAAACATAAACATGAAGTCTTTGAAACATTTAAGGTTTTCAAAAGTGAAGTAGAATTACAACTTGGAAAGAAGATTAAAGCTCTTCGATCCGATAGAGGTGGTGAGTATATAAGTCAAGAGTTCAAAGATTACTTAGGCGAGTGTGGAATTATCCAAGACTCACATCTCCTTATACTCCACAACAAAATGGTGTATCTGAAAGGAGAAATCGTACCTTACTTGACATGGTACGATCAATGTTTGAACTACGACTCTACCTTTTACTTTTGGGATTATGCCTTGAAACCGCTATTCGCATTTTGAATATGGTTCCAACGAAGAAGGTTGTTAAAACTCCATATGAAATATGGACTGGAAAAGCTCCCAACTTTTCTTACTTAAAGGTCCGGGGATGTGAAGTGTTTGTTAAGCGTGACACACCGATAAGCTCCAAGCCGGATCATTAAGTGTATCTTTGTAGGATACCCTAAGGAAACTATGGGTTACTACTTTTACTACCCAAATGAGAACAAAGTCTTTGTGGCTAGGTATGGAGATTTCCTTGAAAGGAATCTCATATCTCAAGAACTCGGTGGGAGAGTATTTGATCCGGAATATGATCAAGAAGATACAACACCTTCGAAAATACTAGCCAACTTCAAGAAGAACACGAAAGCTTAGGTGCTCCTCCGAAGTTGTTCCCATTCGTAGGTCCGAAAGGACTATACGTGCACTGACCGCCTATGTCTTAACGTAGAGGTGGAGGAAAATATGGTTGGGGATCTTAATGAACCCGCCAACTATAAGGTCGCCATGGTGATCCCGAAAAGGATAAATGGCGATTGCTATGAATGGGAAATGCAATCCATGAAAGATAATGATGTTTGGATTGAAGTTGACCTTCCTCCCAAGGCTAAGGTCGTTGGGAGTAAGTGGATCTTCAAAAGAAAACCGACATGGATGGCAATGTACACACCTACAAGGCTCGTCGGTGGCTAAAGGTTTTACTCAAACCTATGGCATTGACTACGAGGAGACATTCTCTCTGTAGCGGACATAAGAGCTATTAGGATTCTCATAGCTATAGCCGCACACTATGACTATGAGATTTGGCAAATGGATGTCAAAACCGCTTCGAATGGTCGTCTAGATGAAGACATCTATATGGCGCAGCCGGAAGGGTTTGTGAATCCATTATTTCCTAACCGTGTATGCAAGCTTAAGAGGTCCATTTATGGACTAAAGCAAGCATCAAGGCAATGGAATAAAAGATTCGATGGAGAAATCAAAAGTTTTGGATTTACTCAGAATCTTGATGAGCCATGTGTATATCACAAAGCTAGTGGGAGTCGTGTTACTTTCCTTATTTTATATGTCGATGACATATTAATCATGGGAAATCATATACCAAGTCTAAATGAGGTGAAAGCCTATCTTGGTAAATGTTTTCGATGAAAGACTTAGGGAAGCAACATATATACTCGGAATCAAGATCTACCGGGATAGATCAAGGCGGCTAATTGGTTTAAGCCAAAGTGCTTACATTGACAAAATATTGAAGAGATTCAATATGCAAAATTCCAAGAAGGGATTTTTGCCAATGCAAGTAAATCATGGTTTGAGCGACCAAGGTGTGCTTCAACACCGCAGAGGTGGCGATATGAAGAAAGTTCCTTATGCTTGGTGTAGGATCTATCATGTACGCGATACGATGCACAAGGCCCGATGTGGCGTTTGCTCAAAACTTGACGGTCGGTATCAACGAATCCGGTGAAATTCATCGGATCATTAAGCATATTCTCAAGTACCTTAGGGCTACAAGAGATATGTTCATAGTGTATGGAGGGAATCCGAGCGAATCGTGCATTACAGTTATTGCGATGCATCCCGGAAGTGTGACAAAGATGATACGAAGTCTCAAACGGGTTACATTTTGTCATCAATGGAGGTGCGTGGATTGGAAGAGTAAGAAAGACAACACTTGCGATGTCCGCTATGTAAAGTGAGTACATAGCGGCGTCGAGGTCTGCCATGGAAGCTGTTTGGATAAGGAAATTTATTTCGGGCTTGGTGTTATGCCATCGATTGAAAATCCTATTAAAGTATATTGTGACAATTCAATTGCAATTACTTTTGCCCATGAACCCGGAGTCATGAAGGGCACCAGACACTATCCTAGACAATATCACTATGTTCGAGAGCAAGTCGAGATAGGTGAAATTGAGTTGCTCAAAGTTCACACGATGATAACCTAGCGGATCCGTTAACGAAGGCCTTGCACGTGAAAAACTTAATCATTTGTCGATAAGTTTGGACTTCGTTTAGCTAGTAGTTTCATGCCCATCTGTGACTAAGTATTTTAGATAAAGGATATTGTAAACATTATTATTGAAATGAAATAAAGTATTTTGTTATGTTTATTATTCATTTATTATGATGTTGTCCTATATTTGCATGTTTAAATCCTTGAATAACTTAAGTTATTCTAAATAGTCCGTTGTCAATTAATAACATGGGAATGATATTGAATTAAGACAAATCGAGTATTAGTTAGAATATACTTGAAAGTATATTGATGCGTAGCATGACTAATTCGATGATATTCAATGAATTGAATATAGGACTTATCCCACCCACATGATGATACTTTATGGATCTTTGTCATTAAGTATATCATGGATATTTATCCTCGACTTGAGATACAAGAGATATGTCATGGATGTAGTGCATTTTGTGAAGCAATCTAACGCTACGTAATCGGTAGTTATAAGGGTTGTTTTCGAAGTGTTGCGAAATTTATGAATCCTGCTTGTAGTCAAAATGGGATTTGTTTCCTTCAAATTCATTTTGAAGTATAATACTCTTGGGCCCTCGTAGGATTATTAAGATGTTTGTAAGGCCATACCCAAGGTCTTCGTTTAGAAGAATTGGTAATCTTAATAAATCATAAAGCGAGAAATGAATAGTTAATTAAGAAATGAGTAAGATCCATATTCTTATTAACATGGTATTAGAAACAAAGGATGAATATGATGATGAATCATCAAACTTGGTTTTCTCCAGAAAACCATACACGAGTTGTACCGGGGCATTGACGTGTTGCTAGACGCTAACCAATGTCATTTCACGTTTTGTAAACATATCCAGTGGGGTGTTGGAAATGTATATATTTACAAACATGTGAATGTCCGGATTCGAACTCGTGACCACGGATTGCACACATTAGCGAATGAGAATTAAAGTTAATAATTAATGTTTATGTTTACGATTAATTATTACACATTAAGTCCGATTAACGATCGTTAAGTATTTAACGGAAAAATGACTAACGACCGTTAAATGGAAAGAGAAGGACTAGAATTGGAAACTTGGAAAAGTTAAGGATTGGGCTTTGGGCTTTCATGGTGGCCGCCATGGGGTCTCTCCAAGGCCTAGTTCCCTAACTTGTCCTCTAAGTTTTACCTACTAGTATATAAGGAGGGTAGGTTCTAGGGTTTCATACACTTGTGCATTGAATTAACCTAGATCTCTCTTCTCCCTCTCTAGTCCATATTTCGCCGAACACCCCAAAGTAAGGGAGTTTGGTTTCGTTTTTCTTAAACGAGGACTTGTGTTAGATCTAGCAATCGCTAATTCGTTTGGTTAATTCGTGTGTACAAGAACGTGGTTGTAAGACATTATTCTTACACCAATAAGTACTTCTTTGGTTTGTTTTGCTCGAGGTGGTTTTGCTTTGCTCGAGAGATTTGATATTCGCAAGAGGTGCGTTACGCATACTTTCAGTTAATTAATTTATTTGTTATGATCTTAAGTCTTCCGCTGTGTACTCTTGATGTCTTTACGTTTTAGTATTTTTTATATATCATAAACTGAACACTATCTATTCTTGTTCTTTTGATCAAAATCTCCCCCAACTTGGAGAAACTTAGGGTAGGGTTAATAACAAAACTCATCTTGTATTATGTTTTTTGTTATTCGTATGTGAAATTACACTTACACAAGAATTACCAACAACACTTCCTATAGGTTCTAGACGATTATTGGGCTAAGACATCTAGGAGAAGTGACTCTTTTACACTCGAAGATTATTCGGATGTTATGTTGGAACATCTGAACGAACTAAAGATTACAAATACAAATTATCGCAACAGGAAAGGTCAGTTGGATTTTGTGAAGCTTATCTTGGCTAAGTCACCGGTGCTTAAGAAGGTGAGGATATTCCTACACAAAAAGATTTCTAAGGAAAAAGAGTCTCAGATTTCAGGAATTCTCATGGGCTCCCCTTCTGCATCACCAGAGGTGCAAATCATTTTTGAGGAATCGGAATAGTGTAAACGACAAAACGAAAAAGTTTATGCGACTGGTATTGAATCTACAGCTTTGTGACTTCTAAATTTGGTTTTAGGCGTATCTCTGCATGCACTTGTGTGTTTGGATTGGATTATTAAATATCTTGACCTTGTCAAGATATGTTCGGTAATGGAACAGGTTTTTATAGTGATCTGTTACCTGTTTTATTTTTGTTATATTATCTTCTGTACATTGAACAAGTGCCCGAATTAGGTGAAAACAGTGACCCAACCAAGTCACATTTTTACCAATTCTCTAGGACAGATGGGCTTTTAAAAGAGGGAAAGGGTTGAAAAAACATCGTGTCTTTTTAGAAGGGTGAGTGTGCTGATTGGGATAAGAGAGGCAATAATTTCAAGGAGAAATCGAGGGTTTGAATTAATAAGGGGTTAAAGAAGAAAAAAAAAAAGAAGCCAATCGAGGCTTTATTATGGGATTGGATCCCATGTAGCCAAGCAGTATAATTGTCTGGTTGGTTCTTGGCCTCGATTCAAGATCATACTGGGTACTGCTGCTGATTTTTAGTGGTATATATTGTTGATCTTTATGTCATCAAACAGTCTTCGTGTGCAGTTAGTGGGTGTTTGTATGCGATACTGACATATTGTGCAAGTTTTGCAGGTGATTCAGATACTTTTTGGGCATGTGCCAACTTGTCATCTATGACATGACAGTCCCACTTCATTAGACCATATAACACATCCTACACATCTAGTGGTCTGATTCTTAAGAATTGGCTAGAAATTTTATGTTTGACCATTATGTGGACTTAAGATGAAAACAGACTAGACGCATTTTAGCAAGTGATAGAGAATGATACGCTTAGGGAGGAATAGTAAGTGAGCGGGTACATGTTCACCTTCGTCTCTCTTTCTGTTAGATAGACTTAAATGTGTTAGAAATGGTTCTTTTAGATGTGGCATGTTCGACACATTTCTGAATGGGTTGATTTGGGTTACTTCAGTTTTAAACGGGTCAAATTGAATAAAATACAGATAAAAAAGTAATGGGTCAATACGGGTTACGCTTTTTTCTCAAACGGGTCAAAATAAGTAAATATTGATTTCTATCAGACAGATGGTGGCACCATTGAACTTTTGATTCTAGCCAAACTGAAAACTACGACCCCCAACATTAGTGATGGGTGTAGCATGGAAATCATATTAGATTTGGAGACCATAACGCTCTGTTCTTGAGTTTTTTTTTGTGGGCCTAGAAATGATAGGTAAAGAAAAGTAAAGAAAAGAAAGTTGCACTTATATTTCATGTTCTCGAGTTGAAAGAAAATGAACGGAAATGGAAAGAAAATAAACAAAGTCGCGTTCTCGAGTTGGAAGGAAAAGAAATAAAAAAAGAAAAAATATATATATAGTTATGCCTTTTTAAACATAGAAATATATCTATAACAAAAGATATATAAAATAATAAAGAAAAGTTATATAACTTAGTTTATAACAAATTTGTTTCCTTCCAAATCCGCCCATATTTGGGCGGAAAATTTTGTAGGAAAAACCTCTATATTTTCTTATCAAATCATTCCTATTTCCTTTCTTTTCTGTTTGATAAAAACTCGAGAACACAACAATTTTTCTATTTCCTTTCATTTTCTTTCTTTTCCTTTCAAAAACAAACTCGAGAACGCAGCATAAGTTCTGTGGGTTGAACATATTGTGCAGGGTTGTTTGCACGTCTGCTCTTTGTTCAGCCGACACTTGTGCTTCTTCACTTTGTTGGTTGTTGATTATTGTATGACCTTGTGGTCTGGAAAAACTAGTCTTGATGATTAAGCTATAATGCTTAATATCTTATTGACAATATCGGGCAAATATTTTGGTCAATTGTTAACCAATTAGTCGAAACACAATGTGAGTTTAATCGACTGCTTAGTGTGATAAAGCAGTTGACTTTTCATCAGACATGATTTTGATTAAGATGAGTACTTAATTAAGTCTTTTTGTCTCTTCAGTGAAATGAAGAATTGAGGTCTAACTAATATAAGATGGGATTTTTTGGAAGATTATATTTTGCAACCTTAATACTTTAATTATTAGGGTGAATACTGATTTAATATCTAAGTTTTGGTAAACTTATGATTTAACTACTTAACATATCCTTGATAAAAATTAATAAGTCAAAGAAAAAACTTGGTTTTAAAAAAGTAACTTAAAAAATTAATCAATGAGACATTGGTTTCTATTTTCTTTATTGCTTGTTCCTTAATGTAAATAAACAATAATTTCATTTTCTTTTGGTTTGTCAAACCAGGGTGAAGACTTCAGATAAGAACGCGATTTTATAATGGCGTATATTTTAAGTTATAATATTGTGGTTAAGTGTTTCGTGTATCATTCTTACATAAAAGTTGAGAGTGAAATACGGATCGAGGTTGAGAGTAAGAATGAGATGAATCTGTAAAATACGAAGAAAAATAATGAATATAGATGATTAAAAAACGCAATTAATAAAAGATAAAAATTATACTAACCTTATGTCGGCAATTAATAAAAGATAAATTATACTAACCTTATGTTGGTTTGAAACCTTTTCAATAATAATATCAATATTTATTTATCAATATTTTTCATTAACTAGTTACACAATAATATAAATAAGTTGTAATATGATTTCTTATATAGTAATATAGTAAAATTTGTAGTTGATTTTAGACATAAGATGAGTAATTTTTTACACATCTTACTATCTTATAATGCATTTAGCTTTTTTAGGATATTTAATGTACCAAGTCTTAAAAATTTAGCAATACAAATATAAAAAGCTAAATGTATAACTAAATTAAACACAATTTTCTAACATTAAATAACTCAAAAACTTAATTTTCATTAATACAAGTATTCATGCAATATTTATAATTTATTCATTATTAAGAAATACTCATTTAATAATAAATACAAATATTAAAATACATAGTATAAGTTATCAAACTTTTGTCATTTGTTGTTATAGTCATTAAACGGACAAACTAATCGATAAAGTTATTGCAAAAAACGCTCAAAATAAATTATTGTCGTAAAATTAAATTACATATAGCAATTGCATCACATGACCTCTAAAATCTAAAGAGTTAATTGCATTTTTGGTCCAGTGGTATGGTAGAATTGCAGATTTAGTCCTTAAACTTTGAAAGTCGATGTCCTTATTTTAAAGTTTACATTGCGTTTGGTCCCTGGCTCAAACTACAAAAGTTTCAGTGACCAAATTTGCATTTGGCCATACAACAGAACCAAAATGCAAGAAAACTTTCAAATGGAGACGTCCACCCGTCCGGTGCACTTTCAAAGTTTTAAAGACCAAAACTGCAATTTGGCCATAACGCAGGAACCAAAAATGCAATTAACTCAATCTAAAAAGTAAAAAAGGTTTATTTGAACCTTAAAAACAAAAAGATATACTAGTACTAGAATTTAAAAGGGCGGTAAACCTAAACCCCCAATTCTCTCCGGCGATTCAACCTCCCTTCCTCCACCGCCTCCCACTGCTTCTACACCGGTTTATTTCTCATACATAATTATTTAAATTTTTTATTATTACTCATTTTGTTTTATTTACTGTGCATTTCATATCAAAAAGTAGTGGGTGCTATTTGTTTTCATAGATTTAGAGATAAATAGTCACTTAGCATAAGACAATACTATTACATTCTTCTCATTTGTCTTGGTAAAAAAAGTAGGGTCCGTTTGGTTGGGGTGTATGGGTATGAATCTATGACATTGAAAGTCATTAATGTTGTTTGGTTGGTTATGGGGCCCACCACAATGGATTGAGGATACCCAAATGTGAAGGTTTTCTCATATCTTATTTGTGTGGGTGGTTTCATCATACCCTCCATTAACATTTCACCTTATACGAACACCCATACCCATTGTGATTCATAGCAACAAACCAAACGCACTACCTAAAATGAATACCTTTTTATGCCATTTTCGCGTTTATGAATATCCTCGAATTGGCGGGAACACCCTGACCCCGGGTGTTTTGGCACCAGCCATTGTCCACCTCACAAGGAATAACTCCGACAACTCTCCTGGCCGTGGGGCACCAACTGGAGTAGGGTTTAGGGTTTAGAGCCGAGACTCGAACCCTTGACTTTTTATCCACAAAATCTCTCTGGTGCGCCCATGAGTTATTCGGAGGTGGGTACCAACTGAGCCAAAGCCCTTTTGATTTTCGCGTTTATGAATATATGAATGTGTTATTTGTACAAACTAACAATCACAAATGGCCTAGCGGTAAAGCGCTTGACCTTCAAACAAGAGGTCAATGGTTCAAACCTCACAAGTTACACATTAAGGGGCGGCTAGGGAAACGATCACGAGATACCCTGATTTTAGGCCACTTACATCCAAGTCAAAAGACTCGCCCTCCCTGGGTAACCTGATTAGGGAACACCTCATCTGTTTACCCATTTTTGGGTAAAGGGGTTTTACCCTGGTAAATTAACTCTTATGTGTAAAAATATTTTTAATATTTTATATATACTTTATTATTGTTATACAATAACTCTTATGTGCTTTATGTGTTCTATGCTCTTATTTGTGTTTGCTTATATGTCGTTATTATTCTAAACTTTTATAATAGTATTTGTCGTATGCTTGTATAGTTACTCTAACGGTGTAATTTCACACACTCACTCTTCCACATATATTTGAGCACTATCACCCTCAATCACGCATACACTGCCGGGTTTTTCCTGAAAGTAGTCTTCCTACCCTCGGGTTTAGTCTAGAGGTAGGGGTATGATCTGCTCACATTCTACTTTCCCATATCCGCTCCGTGGGATTGTTTCCTTAAGTTGTTGTTGTATTGCTATACCCTTGAATGTTATATTAGGATTTACATGAATACGAAATATATCAATCCTGTATAGTACTAGTGTACTACTATATAACAAGGTAAAAGGGGTCGTTATGTAATATTAGTTGGTGCAATTTTTGTTGTGTGGAAGGGGGAATCTTATGATTAGGAGAAAGAAATGCATACGGTAATTAGCATGATTGATTGTAAATGATTGGCAGTCACTTGCTTGAAATTTAGGGGGTGTTTTGACTTTGTGTTAGCTTATTATACCGGGCTTATGAGCCTATATAAATTATAAAAGCTCATAAGCCTACTAATTTGGGCTTATGAGCTTATCACGTTGAGCTTATGACCTTAAATAAGCAATACACTCAACTATAAAAGGTCGCCAGCCGAAAAAAGGTAGGTGTGTAAGCTTTTTCACATCTACATAAGCTAAACACCCGTTTCATCACTATTACATTATGTTGTTACTCAAAGTGCAAAGGGTAGTGACCTGTCTTTTTTAGTACGAAAACTCATCTATCTACTTCTTTTGAGTGTTGTGCTAATCTTAATATTTTCGTAGGTGCATCATAATCCCATAAATAAACTTTATAAGCTGTTTTGTGCTTTATTTGACTTTCTTTTCTCATAAATTTTTTCTTTCTCATGTTTCTGTACATTTGACTGTGTTTAACATTCATATCGGCTTGCTAATATATCTATGCTTCATGTTTGATTGTTTGACAACTGACATGTTTTATGTGAAAACTCGTAAGGATGCTGAAATTGAAGTATATTGTATTGGGCTTCTTTGATTTGTGTATTTAACTGATTTTATCTTTTATGCATCTTTTTTTTTAGAATTATCTGAGATGGATCGGATCAGCAATATTCCTTTAAGTATAATAGAAATCATTTTGTGTTTTTTACCGATTGAAGAGGCAGTAAGGACAAGTATCCTCTCTAGGGAATGGAGGTACCGTTGGAACAAAATTCCAAAACTTACGTTTATCGAGGAGAAGTTTCAAGCTTCGAGTGATGGGGCCGAGTTGAGTGATGGGGCTGAGTCGGCTGATGAAGCTGAGTCGTCTGATGAGGCTGAGTCGTCCGATGAGGATGAGCCGTCTGATGAGGAGCAACCAATAGCCCGAGCAAGTAAAAGGCAAAAGATAGACAAAAAGAGTAAATTTTTGTATGATATATGCCAAGTTCTGTTAATGCACATGGGTCCAATACATGAATTCGCCCTCAAAATGATCACCGATGATGACTCATGTGTTGAGATTGACCGTATAATATTTTATCTGTCAAGGAAAACTGATGTCAAGAAATTAACACTCGACTTAAATGGGGTTTATAGCTTACCCTTATCTTTCTTCTCAATGACTCAGTTAACCGACCTTTATCTTAGTGGTTGTAGTATCAACCATCGACCAGCATTCAGTGGATTTGGTGGTCTGACAAGCTTATATGTGTACGGATTATGGACAACTACAAAGACACTTACACATCTCCTATCCAACTGTCCAATGCTTAAGACGGTGACTATGGTAATTTATTCTTAACGTAGAATATCCATATTCATTAACTTTCATAACTTATCTGAAATTCTGAATATTGTGTGCTGCAGAAAATTGAGTTTGGTACTGTCGCAAGTAGCGATGATTCCACGATTACTAACCTATTTGAGTGTTTAGCGGCTGTTGAAAATCTATCTTTACGGTGTGGCATCATTGAGGTAATATTATCCGCAATTTATATATATATATTGATTCAACTTTGAGATTCTTTATTTGCTTTTTATTAACCTATTTTTTGGCTATCGTTCAAGTGTTTTGCTCCAGACGGAGTACCAAAAGAGGTTCCAACCGCATTAGTCCACCTCAAATACTTGTGTGTAGAATATGTTTGTTTTCTTCACGATGAGGGTCTACCTAATCTTTTTCTTCTGATCAGAAGCTCCCCAAACCTGGAAAAACTTAGGGTGGAGGTAATTACTTTGCGTCATATTTGTGTTTTATTCTTATGTCAAACGACGCTCATGTGAAAGTTTTATACTGAATGTAGATTATAGATGACGAAATATGTCTTGAGAGACCTAAGCGGGGTCCCCCGGCCATCTCTACATCATTTGAAAAGTACTCAGATATTTGGTTGGAGCATCTGACTGAATTAGAGGTTACAAGCTTTGGCAATGCAACAACTGAAATGGATTTTGTAAAGCTTATCCTTGCCAAGTCACCTATGCTAAAGAAGGTGACTATATTCTTCCACAAGCTTCAGTGTGACGAAGAGTATGAGATTGAAGAAATCCTTTCATGCTCCCGACGCGCATCACAGGTGGTAAAAATCATTGCTATACCGATAAATGGGAATGAATGGTGAAAAGTGGTAACACATGGTGCTTTTGCTATCCGTTTTGCTGAAATGAACCTTTGAGTTATGATCCAAGATGGGATTTCGGAAAGATCATATTTCACAGCTTGGACCTAGTTGATGTTTTAATATTAAACATTTTTAGACCATTATCCCTTCTAGAATTGTAGACCATAAGCTTTGTGCGTCGACCCGATTGTGCATGGCTGTTTACCTGTTTTGCTCTTTGTTCTCTTCATACTGCCTAACACTAGTGCTTCACTTTGTTGCTTGTTGAGAAGTTAGACGATTATCCTCGTAGCGTCAATTTGTTTGTGTGTATGTATTCTACTTTTTTGTATATATATATATATGGTTGTAGGGGTGTGAACAAACCCGACTTGACCCGAGCCGAACCAATTAGCTTATTTAGGTCGGGTTACTCGGGTCAAAATTTAATTCAGTTATTCATGTCAACCCAAGTAACCCAAATACTAAATATGGTCGGGTATCGGGTTGAAATTTTTTGGCTAACTTGGGCTGGATTGACCCGGAGATTTTATTTATTTATTTTTATTTATTTATTTATTTATTTTTTAATAGATTTTTTAGAATTCTTTATTTAAACTAATACAAATTGACAAATTTATTATCATTTTACTCAGTGGACCCAAACCCGAATTGACTCGAATTCAAATAAGGTCGGGTTCGGGTATATTAGTTCTAGTCTTGACCTTACTTGATCCGACCTGAATTGACTTGAACCTGATCGACCTGACCCGATTAACACTCTTATTTTAGATAAACAACAATATTTATTTCGTTAGTTATTAAATGTAATAAAGATTGTGATTTTTAAAAATATTTCTTTAAAGATAAAAAGATGTGTATATGTGTTAGAGAGAATGAAAGAAATATTAAAAAGAGTGTTAGAGAATATTTAATTACCAAAATACACCATAGTTCTCATGTTTTGATTTTGTGAGCACTTTACATTAATTTCAAAGTTCAAACTCTCTGTGCAAAAGTTAAAATCAAAACTTAATCCAAAACTCAGCACAACAAACGTAAAAGAGTAAGGCGGTGTTTGTTTTTGCACAAATACCTCTTAACAATCTCTTAATCTGACTCATTCAGACAAACCGATATTTGAGTAATTAAGTGAGGTTGTTTATTTATGTAATTAAGTTTTTTTTTTTTTTTTTTTTTTTTTTTTTTGGGGCATAAACCTCTTAATGAGTTAGATGTGGAGGGTCTTAACACCTCGTAACGTGTTTTATTTTTAATTTTTTCTCTTATGATCTTTTTTCGTATTAAAAATGTTTAAATTGAATAATTACATATTTCCGTTAGATTAAGAATGATATGAAAATAATTATGTGACAATTCACATTTTGTTCAAACTGGAGAGTTTGGGTTAGTGAACTTATATATCTCAACTCTAACCCAACTCATTTACTTAATCATTTTGAAAAGTTCAATTGAAACAGGTCACGCTTTGTTTTTGTCAAATAAACATGAGATTAAATGCTTTGTCAAAATACTTCTAACTTTTAATTGACTATAGTATTTGTTTTTTTATGTTTAATAAAGCTTATTCCTCACGTAAATGCAATTGTTTATATTTAAAGTGTAAAAACTGATAGTTTAACACATTTAAACATTTTTACAAAAACAATTTTAATTTAAATTCAGCTTTCTCAACCATTTATTCAAATTAATATGGAATCAGATTCAAACTTTTCAACTATATATTTAGATTCAAATATGCGAATCAAATTCAGAGTCTCTTAATAAATAAACAACACAAAAAAAATGTTGTGATAATAATAAAAGAATGTATTGTGCACCTTTATTTTATTTTATTTTAATTAAAACACAAATTTTTAAAATTTTGACTTTTGTGTTTATTTTGTTTATGTACAATGTCTGTTTTGCTTTTTAATATTAACAAAGTGGCTAAAAGCGTAAATTTATGATGATAATAAAATACACAAAAAATCGAAATTCAAAAATGTTTTGAGACATCTATACTATATAATATATGATAATACTGTACCAACAAATAAAGCGTTGCATTAAATTTTATTATTAAAAACACTTCCATATTTAGCACTAATGTACAACACCCAATGCATCTCTCCACATATATCACGTGCAGGAACACGTGAGGTTCTGGAAAACCCTTCCTCCTTACGTTATCTCAATCCCAGTCAAACCAAATTGATACCAGACGAGAAATCTTCGTCACAAATTTGGAAACTCATAAAAACCTTCAATTATGCGTTTTTTCCAAAACCTCACAAATTTGAGAAACGCATATGAATCTCTGCATTTTCTTGGCCAATACGTTTTGCAATAAATTGAAAACCATCCTACATATCAACTCCCAAAATAACGGATTCAGTTGGTGTTTGCTGGCCTCCTTGACTATTTGGTAATGATCTTGATTTTTAGTGTTTTTAATTTATTTTATATAATGGCGATAACCCTAAAAAAAATTTGGGGCTTTTTTATTCTTTTTGGTAATGATTTTAATTTTGGGAAGACGAGTATGCAATTAAAAGTATTATGATTCATATGATCCCTAATTTTCAGGGCGATACAACATTGTATAAATTGAGGATGGTCGTGTTGATAAAGATGCACATCTCAATTACTTACCTAAGCGTTGAATATCAAATCAACCAATGGCTACCTTTGTTTCGGGTATATCAACGATTTATCACCATTAAGATGACAACATCAAGTTACGATGCGTATTCTTGGACTTGGATGCAACCTTTGTTTAGCAAGCCAAATATTGTTAATATGGAGATGATCATTTTTTATGAGCAGACAAGCATCTACTTATGTTATGCTCCATATTATACTTTTTATTTGTACCTTTTTAGATTAATTGTTTATTGATTCTTGGCATTTTTTATATGAATTGTTATTTGGTATGTTCATTTTCGTTTATGTACTAAAAATATCCAAACGTTTTGTTCCAGAACACAAGGATGCAAGCAACGGTCGATGGCGTTGGTCGGTGGTTTCAAACATCAATTAGAAGAGGCAATGTTGTCATCCTTCAACGGTATAGTCTTTGGGAGATCCAACCAAGTTCCGCATCGTTAAAAACCTCTGCGCCTAAGCTTCCTTTCCAATCTTGTCATAGAAAGTGCACGATTTCACGGTTCTCAGTATGGATTTGACTTTCATTCATATGGAACCATTACTTCTCTTAAGAATGAGGAAGTTGGCGAGTTTGGTATGTACAAACCTTTTAATTATTTGTAAAAATGTCTTTTGTTTCCAGATGATATGCCAACCAATTGAAATTTGTTTTGTTTGAACATTATGTAGATGTGATAGGCCAGGTGGTTGCTTGTGAAGACCTGGATAATTATGACAAAAACGGCAGGTCTGGCAAGAAGAAACCCGTCACAATCATTGATGCTGAGTAAGTCATTCTAACCAAGTTTATAAAGTTGCATTTACATTTAGAATGTATTTACCGAATTTATATTGATCATATATGCGTGAGGGAATGAGTCATGACTCATCACGCTGTAGGGTAGTTTTCTCAACAATTACCGAATTTTTGAATAAACTCGAGGAACATGGTAAGATCATTCTTGTCCGCACCGGCAATGATGAAAATCTGGGATGGTATGTTCCGCTTTATTTTCTATTTACATCCACGTGAACGGCTGTTTATTACATTATTACTTACAATAATTGTACTCTATATTGTACTTGATTTATAACTTCATATTAATAAATAACACATTCACTTTTTTTTTACTTTCATTATTTTTCTTATTTTATTTACACACTAATTTTTCATCTTTTTGCAATATCTCTTATAAACTTTTTTTTGAAAATTTTATAAGACCCGTAGAATCCACGTGTACAAAGGTATATTTAAAGTCAAATATAAAGTAGATAGAGATATGAAAAGGCGGTAAACCTTAAACCCCCAATTTTCTCCGGCGGTCACCGTCCACCGTCCCGGCCGCTGCTTCTACTCCGGTTTATCTCTCCTACTATTATTTACATTTTTTCTATTATTACCCATTTTGCTTTACTTATTGTGCATTTCATTTCAATACTATTTAACAATAGTATGTGCCATTTTCTGGTAACAATCGTTTCTGACCTTTTGGCCGACTAATCCACGGGTTTGAACCCACTTTCACACAGACTCAGACCACGTAAAACCCTCCCTTTTTAGGAGGTTGGCATGGCCACTTAAAGGTTTTCACCTAGCAGAAATTGAACTTGAGACCTCACACATTTGAGTAGGGGTGAGCAAACGACCCGAATGGACCGGACCGGACCGACCACAGCATATTTTGATGGTGGCATGAGATCCTCGCAGCAAGAGTGGCGTGAGTAATTCCAAGGGCGACAACGACGAGCTAAAAAATAAACGCCAAAACACTCTTACAAACTTCCAACATATGTAGATCTGAAACACAAGCGGCATATCTAAAAAACTCATAAAACCTCATAAAACATGTGGATCTATAAACTCACAAAGCAGCAGAACTCCAAAATTCAAAGTAGATACCGGTTGTGTCGAATATTCAACGAGGATGCGGAAACCTAAAAAAAAAAAAACTCATAAAGCACTCCCATCTACTAGTATGAATAAATATATCATAAAACTATCAAAACTCAAAAAGAAACTCAGAGAAAGCTTACCAATCTGGTGGAAGACATCATTTTCCGAACAACAACACCAAATCTGAAAAAAGTCAAACATGTTAGAACAACTCAAGTGGGTAAAAAACATATAAAAAAAAAAAAAAAAAAAAAAAAAAAAAAACGGCTCTAAAAGAAGAACCAAATTATGTATAATGTAGTATAGGTGGAAACACAAAGGAACCAAGTATGCATAATCAAAGAATGTCAATTGTCAATCTTAATTACATGTTCTCAAATCATGTTATCTTGAACTATTTATCTAAAAGTTTAGCCTTCAACTTCACACCACTATCGAACATCGAATCAAATTTTCATAAATATAAGTACGAGCAAAATCACATATGAATAACAACGACTAAAAAACTTGACGTATTGCCTTATATATATTTTACCAACCTCGCACGACCTCCGCTTCCCAGTCTTACACAACCAATAACGCACCCCACAATGCCTCATCGTGCACCACATCCATCTGTTCCACCATCACCTCCGCTCCTCCACCTCCCCAAAGAAACATCACCCCATCCGGCCCACCCCGCCACCACCATCTCATCAAAAGCTAAAACTCCTCACACTTCCCATAAAACCCGCACTCCACTAATCATGGCTTCCCACCCAAACTTAGATCTATAAAAAACTAAAAATCGATGGTGGTCATGGGGGTCTCATGGTCGTAGGGTAGGAACCTCGATGGTGTCGCTTTCATTAAAGGGTCTCTTGGTGAGAAAAGTTGTGGTTTTATATCTAAGAGATATATATATAGAGAGAGAGAGAGAGAGAGAGAGAGAGAGAGAGAGAGAGAGAGAGAGAGAGAGAGAGAGTAGTCTATGATATGTAATATTGTGCGGTTTTCATCCAGCGCTTATTTTGCCTAACTTTCTCACATTTGACTACTCAATATTCAATATTCAAGCCACTTTTCCTTTCACCATTTTTCCATTTAGATAAGAAAGATATATAACTTAAAAGCAAAGTTTATCGGTGGAGTATCAAAATTTTTCATCGGGTTAATTGCAGAAAGAAAATCATAAATTTATAGAATTATGCAACACTGTATTTTAAATATAGAAAAATGTATATATAACTGGGTTCGACCGATAGTTCAACCGTTGAACCAATGACCCAGTAACCAGCGACTAAACCAGTCGATAAAAAATAGGTTTTAAAACACTGAAGAAAACAAAGTAAAATAATGAAGGACTAAAAAAAAAGGTATTACACGTGTATATTAACCCCTGTTTGACTAAAAGTTCTACTTTGTACTTCGTTACTAGAGTAGATTTTAAAACCGAATAATTTTCCTGCGGCGATTGAAGCTTCATC
Source organism: Chrysanthemum lavandulifolium (assembly GCA_022545495.1). Lineage (NCBI taxonomy): Eukaryota > Viridiplantae > Streptophyta > Magnoliopsida > Asterales > Asteraceae > Chrysanthemum > Chrysanthemum lavandulifolium. Next base: position 284,743,722 of record CM040242.1, on the reverse strand, counting down.
ATCTCCGGTTCGTAACTTTTATGCTTCTCAAAACCATATCTTGTTTATACTTTTATTTATGAGGATATACTTTACTACTAACTATCTTAATCATGTTAATTAACTGTTGTATAGATATTATTATTTGGTGATTATTAGAATTAGCATGCATGCATGCAAAACCCAAGTATCGCTAACGATAAATTAGAGTTAAAACTATCTTAGAAACACCAACTAATATAGATGTTATAACTTAAACTCATAATTGTTGGTTGTTATTGCAATCTGCTATATTATTATAGATATAACTTAAAGCAGTTTATCGTGAAGCCTCAATCTTTTCAACGGTTTAATCAATTTGGACTAAAATCGGATAAGTTTATGGAATCATGCAACAATATCTATACTACTTTATAAAAGTTTTAATTTATATAAAAGTAGTCTTAAAATTTTTAAGACAAAAATATTTTTATTAAGAATAATGAAGAACGTTGTTGATAATATTGGCTAATAAATAAAAGTCTATAATAAAAACCCTTTAATACAAAATGGTCAATACGACTTAAGGATTTTAAGTTCTTTAATAAAAAGTCTAATGCTCAATACATACACATATGTTAAACTGAAAATTTAAGGCTTCTTACAAATTTATTTCAGAATAAACCTGCTTTATTTAAATACTAAAACACAAACAATTACACCACCACAATATAGTAAACAACCCACGGAATCTCCATCCGACAGAGTTACACTACCACCACCGGCATCTCCTCAACCATACACTCGCAATAACCACGATCGCCGCCATAAAAATAATCATCGGCATCAACAAGGCACATGACCCTAAGATATTAAATATGTAAAAATATATATGTATAACGGTTCGATTTGATAATTTGACGGTTGAATCAGCAAGTAAACCAACAACTAAACTAAGTCGATAAAAAGGTTTTAAAACATTGAAGAAAACAAAGTAAAATAATGAAGGACTAAAAAAATTGTACACGTGTAATGTTAAACCCCAGTTTGACTAAAGGTCACTTTGTACTTCGTTACTAGAGTGGATTTTTGGCGATTATCTCCGGTTCGTAACTTTTATGCTTCTCAAAACCATATCTTTTTATAATTTTATTTATGAGGATTTACTTTATTACTAACTATCTTAATCATGTTAATTAACTGTTGTATAGATATTATTATTTGGTGATTATTAGAATCAAGAGATTCAAGGTTGCACGGCTGCAGATCAAATAAAATTTTTCGATAAAGTGTATTTTAATTTATTACGTTTTCAAAATAAAATTACGGATATCAAGACCAGATACCATACTTCGTCAACCTGCCGAACTCGCGGCTCGTTCTACCGAGTCTGCTGTATCCGCACCGTCGCCTGCCGACGGTCTGCTGTCTGCCTCGGGTCAATATTCAGATAACGTGTTTTATTATTGGGTAGTGAAATTTAATGCCGAATTGTGTTTAATTTGGTTGATAATACGCTGATAATTTATATTTTCAGAAGTGTTTTAATAACTGTTTAATCAGAGTATCGACCGCTTAAATAATCGACTACATTAAATAAAGAATGCGTTTTGCTTTACATTACGCTTCTGTCTCATCGTCTGAAAATTATGTTCATTTAAGTTGTACACTATGTTTCTTTTCTTGTAAGTAGTAGCAATTATATTAATAACATTGATCACTTTAATAGATTAATGTTGTAAGTCCGAAAATTACATCATGCTTATTTTGTTGTACATTATGCTTATTTTGTTTTAAATTTGAAAATTGGTTGCGCTTATTGTACATTGTGCTTAAATGATTGTAATTTTTGGTGAATTGTTTTTAATAGCATTAATGTTATTTGATAGATTTGGTCTTAAAATGACACCATGCTTTATTTTGTTGTACAATATGCTTACTTACTTGTAATTCGAAAATCGGTGCATTAAAGTGTAAACCATGCTTAATTTATTGTAAGTCTTAAAATTTGTAGAGAGAGTCATTCATGTTTTATATAGTATAGATTAAGCATGCATGCAAAACCCAAGTATCTCTATCCCTTTCGATAATTTTAACCAATTTTGAAAACTAGTTCGACCGCTTGCTCAACCGGTTTTGAAAATTATGTTCATTTTTTCTATCGGTGTTTGTTTAACATATTTTGGGGTTATGATGTTATTTGGTTTGACTTATGTTTCATAAGCCCATTCATTCCTGGCCTATTTTCGATTTATGAGCTTATTATGACTCAAATGGAAAGTAAGCCCAAAAGATAAGCCTATGGAATATGCGCATCCGAATAAGTTCATGCCGCAAAATAAGTTAACAAGCACGTATTCGTAAAAGAAGCTTTAACAAACAATCCCTTCGCAATAGGAGTATCTAAGGAGCATAAAAGTAGAGTGTTTTGGTACAAATAATTTAGGTTTATCTTAACAAGCACATTGAAGTATAATATGTTCTAACTTGCTTACTAAAACCGCTTATTTTCGATCAAAAAATAAGTAAATTAGCGCTCGAATTGCTTATCTTCTTATCCAAGCAAAAAAAAAAAATCCAAAACACCCTCCAATTATGTTTATTACCATACATTCGATTTAACGGTTGTGGCACTCCGCTTTGATTTTTCCTTGTTTTTAGAACTAATATAGAGTTTATACTTTAATTATATCTATGTCTTCATATTTTATCATCAACAACTATTATGTTCATATTCATAACACACATATTATTTCAAATTATAGCTTCAATTAGTGTTTTGGACTTATTTTGTGTGTGTACTAAAGTGTTTGTCAGATATATTTTGGCAGAGCTTGGTTGCGCTAAAAGATTATAGTTAGATGGATAGGATCAAGAACCTTCCTTCAGCTTACCGAAAACATCTTATGTTTTCACCGATTCAAGAGGCGCAAGAACAAGTATCCTATCTCGGAATGGAGGTACCAATGGATCAAAATTCCTAAACTTACAATTATTGAGGATAATGCTTACGATCAACCGATGCAACCGAATGCCTATTTTGGAGCAAACGCTTGTCACACATCATGAAAGGATAACGAGGTTAAAAAGACGAAATGTTCTATGCTATAAACCAAGTTCTTTCAAAGCACGAGGTCCAAGACACCAGTTTACCCTTTCCATGATGAATGTCACATCGTGATGAGATTGACCATATATTATCCGACGGCACAAAGAAACCGCCAAGAAACTAAACTTCACTTTGACCGGTACACTCACTGCTCACCCTTATCTCTTTTGTTCCGCTACCAATGGACCTATGTCTCAAAGGTTGTTATGTTATCCTCCATCAACATTTAATGGATTCAAGATTTTACAAGCTTATCTTTGCAAGACATATACATAAATGATGAACCACTTCAACACCTCCTATCTAATTGCCCATTGCTTAAGAATGTGACTCGTAATTTCTTACTAAGATAGAATATCGATCCTCGACGTCATAACTTATCCGTCATTATTGCTGTCGCAGTGGTATTGACATTTATCTGTCCTTAGAAGTAGTGACGAAGATTCCATCATCAACCTTTTCGAGTGTTTGCATGCTGGTGAAACCTTGTCTATTTCGCATCATCATTCGTAATATTCTTCACATGTTATATAATTGATTTAACTTAATTAGGGAAGAGTTCGTTGTCACCACTCTTTTGTTTTAGTCATTCCAGCCTCATGCATGACGGAGTTCCACGAGCTTCCAACCACGTTAATTCACCTCAAATACTTAACTTTAAATGGTGTAAGATTCACTCACTTGTAGGGGTTATCTTTCTTGTTCTTTTCGATCAAAAGCTCTCCAAACTTGGAGACACTAATGTAAGTGGTAGTAACAAATCCATCGGTATCCTATTAGTTTTAATTTTATGCTAAGATACGTACACTTTCAGAGATCGACAATAGAAACCCAGACTATGTCTCAATGGAAGGTGATATGCTCGCACACTCGAGGATTATATTTGGTTGGAGCATTTACACGAGCTACATATTAAAGGTTTTAAAAACAAGGAAATGAGTTGAATTTTGAAACTTATCTGCCAAGTCAATTGTACTAAAGAAGTGAGGATATATCACGAACTCACCTTGAATGAATGGATGCGATTTCAAAAGTTCTCTTATCATTCTCTCGCATCACCAGTGGTAGTTATCAATGTTTGACGGATGGAACCGCTATCGTAGGCATCAGGTTTTGGCTGCCTCTCTCATGAGAGACAAGTTATGAAAATATGATCTTTTGTTATTTAAATTTGTTAATAGTTGAAGGTCTTATTGTCGATTCCGATTATGTAAGATGGATTGGGTTTTTGGTTTTGTGAGATGTGTCAAGTTACCTAACGACTATCTCGCGAGCCAAAGTCGCATGAATGTAAATCCTAATTGGTTCTTAATTTTCATAGCGGCTTATACATCACGAGCTTAATAATGGATACATGTAATATCCATTCGATATCCGTACAAAAGTCGCTTTTGAATAAGTGGTGTCTTGAACGATACGCTAAACCCGCTTAACCTTCGATATCATATGGTCGTGAGAAATGTCATTTCTTCCTAGCCATCTTATTTATATCTTTCAAGTATATAAATTTTGAAAATGGCTCATTTTATACAACTCTGAGATATTTGACATTGGCGAATGACGTAAGACCACCCATGATCAACAGAGTGGCAGATAGCTTATGGCTGCCCGAACGCCATATAGTGTCAGGTGGGATTACTTTTTCTTTTTCTTTTCGTGTTTGTTTAAACTTATTTTGGGGTAATGATGATATTTGGTTTACTTTTGGTAAAGGGTCACCACCGTAAAATATATTTGGTTTGACTTATTTTTATAAGCCCATTCTTTCCCAAGATATTTTCCGATTTATGAGCTTATTAAATTATTATGATTCATAAATGGAAAGTAAGCCCAAAAGATAAGCCCTGGAATATAAGCGATCCTATAAGCTCATAAGCCCCAAAATAAGTTTTCAAGCACGATTCAAAAGAAGCTTAAACAAACAACCTTATGCAATAGAGTATATCAAGGACCATAAAATAACTTTTCCGCGATTGAAGCTCAATCTCCGTAGTTACTTTATGCTTCTCATAACCATTTCATTTTAAACTTGTTGTTTATAACTTTATACTTTATATACGAGAGTTTACTTTATATTAACTAGGAATTAAGAATGCATGCAAGATCCTTTCTCCCTTTCGATAGTTTTACTGCACCGGTTCGACCTGGACGGTTCAACCGGGTTTGAGGCGATTTGCTCAACCCGTTTCTCGACACCCGCGGGTTTTGATTTTTCTCTATTTTTACATAATTTTACACTTATATGACATCTTCGTTGGTAAATGTTTTTCTAGGCTTAATATATGTATTAGTCATGACTTATATATATATATACCTTTTATTGTAATGGTAGAAATGTAAGTTTTATTCTATAGAAAACTGTTGACCTGTTGGTCAAACCGTGAACTCATGACTCAACGGGTCGATCAAAGACCCAGTTTAAACATTGGTTTTACCTATTATTGTTACTACAAATGATCTTAATATTGTAAAACCAATGAGGTTTGGGTGTTTAGGTTACACGGATTGGGTAGTCTTATAACGATATGTACATGGTCTAACCTAGTACATGGTCTAAAAAGTTAGACTTAACTTATAGTAGTTAAAGATACTATGAGAAAACTAATGTTTTAAAACCCTTCAACCGAAACGGCCAAGACCGGGCCGAACGTGATCGGGTTTTTGCTTGTTTGAGAACCGGATTGAACCGCCGGTTTTTCGTTGACCTAGTTTGATAAACCCGTCTGGCCATGACTTTATCAAAAATCTAACAAAACTTTTTTTTCCTATCAACCTTCTAAGTTTATCTCGACATGTCAAGGGCGAGGACTAATGTTGGTTAAAATTTCAGAAACGATAAATAGAGTTTTAAACTATTATATAAAACCAACTAATATGGACTGCTATAACTTAAAATCATGTTGGTTGTTGTTGCAAGTCTTTACTATATTATTATAGACTAGATGACACCGTGCTCAGCGGATCGGTTTCTAGCGCAGACAATTAACAATATGCGATATTGTGGTAAGTTGTATAACGCTCAAAATAACGTGAAAAGGATGAAAATGTAATTACAAACTGTTGTAACATGTGATAATTTAACTCAGCAAAAATTCTTAACATATACAAAACGACATTTAAAATATTTAATGAAACTTAAAATAAAACATTACATCAATTATGAAATATTAACTAAGAACACATGTTACTCATCACAGAAACTTCGATACACGACATTGAGGTATTGATTGCATTGACGGAACTCTTTGACCGGTTTAACAAATACTTTGTTGCTTACGAGATATCCCTAAATATTGAAATCGCCGTTAATATTGTGATACTTTCCATACTTTCCATGCGTATATGAAATCATTTCCATGCAACCAAGACGATTTAATATTGATTGAGAAGCTTGACTTTTAAGTTTGAAAAGGTTTTAAAAAGCAAGACTATTTTCCATGCAACTGCTATTTCCATGCAAGAAGCGTTTAACATTTGAAAAGGTTTAAAAATTTGACTTTCAATATTCAATATTCAAGTTTTCATTTTTGCCCTTTGACCATTTTTCCATTTTAGATAGTAAAGATTTCAAATTTAAAAGTTTGTTCAAATATTCAAAACTTTAACAATTAAAAAAATTCAAATTAGATAATTTTCAAATCAAATATTTTCAAATTTCAAAGTTTGTTCAAAATATTCAAAACTTTAACAATTAAAAAAAAAATTACTATTTACTAAAATCATTATTCAAAAATTTATTATTAATTGCCAAAATCAATAAAAGTTTTTTTTCAAAATATAAATTAAAATACATTATAACTAATATAATTTTGTATCCGATATACTTTCAACATATAACTTCAAAAATCTACATAAAATTTACTCAAATTTAGATATCAAATGTTTACCAATAAATTATTATAATATCCAAAAATTATAACAAACAATTAATAAGAACATTACAACAAATTTAGATAAAAAAAAAAAAAAAAAAAAAAAAAAAAAAAACTTACAAACAAATTTATAAAACAAAATATTAAAACAAATCTACAAAATACTACACAATTTAATGTACAATTATATTTATACAAGTATACAACAAACTTAATAACAAATTTTTTCAAGAACCTATACATCTGGGAAGCATATTTTGATGGTGGGTGAGATCCTCGCAGAAGCTGGCGTAGAGTAATTCCAATGAGGCGACAACGACGAGCTAAAAATAAACGCCAAAAAATCAGAGATATTAGTTTTCACACATCAAACCATAACACAAAGTGGCAGAGTAAATTCAGAGAGAGAAAGTTAGAAGTTTAGGGAACTTAGCGAGAGAAAGTGAAAATATTATTATGAGCTCCAACTCTCTACCTTGGGAGGTAGAGAGTATTTATAGTCTTACATAAAACGCCACACATCGGGCCGGATCGTGCATACATGGGTAAAGACCCGTCTGGTCCTCCACGGTGTACTTAACTTAAAAGAACTACGACTACTTTAGCTTAAAGATTACATATACTTGAGGTGACCGACTCTTTAATACCCGAATTTCTAATTCCTAACAATCTCCCTAAGGAGGTCACTCAATCATGTACCAAAATTACATTGAATACAAAATAGATATTACATTAACAATTTATCTTGCATTCTTGATGTAGTCCTTGCTCCTAAGCTCGTAGTCATTGATTCTTCACAATGCATGTTTGGTTACTCCAAGTGGAGGTCTTTACGATCCACGTGATAATAATTTTTGATCTTTTGAGATCATCACCATCAAAAATCTCTCGAGACATCCATTGTGTGTTGGTATTATGTGTTGTGACTTTCGGACGACACGCTCACATTCGGATCATGATATCTTCTCATCGTAGTAGCCGCTTTTGTTGATTCATGATATTGGCAAAGTAGAGCGGCATGGAGTGTAAATAATGTGTCATTGATGCACCAATCATGATTTTCGGATGAATGTGATAAGTGAGCATGCTTATAGATTGATCGCTCATTCGATCACCGCAAACGCTCGGGTGTACCGATACAAGCTAGTTAAAGACGAAGTGTCTTTGATCACTGAATTGAGGCACGCCCACGGTTCCCCGTTGATCAAGACACACGCCTGTGATCGTATAATTCAAGAATTTTGACAGTGGTTTCATGCTCTAGCTGTTCTCAAACCGAAATCTCAAAGAAGACAACACGATGAGTGAACCAATGAATTTTAAGTCCACTTGATGAAAAGAGATTTGAAAAACAATCGTATTGCTCAATAGAAATTGTTTTTGCAATACAACGAAGGTTTTATTGAAAATCAATTATCAATCATAAAACACCTTTTGGTTTGAAAATGAGTACACGGTCGATGCTAAAGAAAGGGTAGTTAAGCACCATATCTTTTTATATACTTTTATTTATGAGTTGCTTTATTACTAACTATCTTAATCATGTTAATTAACTGTTATATAGATATTATTATTTGGTGATTATTAGGAATTAAGCATGCATGCATGCAAAACCCAAATATCTCCATCCTCGATAATTTTAACCAATGTTTTGAAAGTAGTTCGGCCATTTGGTTCAGCGGGGTTTTGAAAACTATGTTCATTTTTTCTATCAGGGTGTTTGGGATTACTTATTTTAGGGTTAATTCCATATATACCCAATATAAACTATAAAATGTCATATTTACCCAATTAAAAATCATATTGTCATATATATCCAATTTAAAAATCAAAATTATCATATTTGCCCAACTTATTAATTTAATCTATTTGTAAAATTTGTAAAACTCTTAAAAGTCATACAATTTGTTCATGAAGTTTCAAATAAATGTTGTTCATGAAGTTTCAAGATCAAATTCGTTCCTAATGTGGTCTTTTTTTATTGGTATATTATTGTTCATTCAATTTGTTTTCCCAAAATTCGTTCCAGTATTGTGTTAGGTTTTGTTGGTTGTACGTGTTATGTCTCATTGTCTGATTGTTTACATTATAGAAGAGTTATACGGAACTTTTTAAATTATGTAGATTGAATGAAAAGTGAAGAATAATCAAATGGTTTGATGCAAAGTTAACATACATTTTTGGTTTTTAAAGATTGGTGACTGTATATAATCAGTTGGTAGATGTTAGCTTTTATGTTGCTTAGGTAGCAATCATAATCTCCAGCGCTGGTTATTGTTTCTGCTTTTTATGTCGTAATTGATTTTGTTTAAAATGGAGAACTATAGGGTGATATATTTTGTTCAAGATGGAGTATGGCTGTAAACAGGAGTGGGACGATATATCATAAAGGGTATAAAGGGAATCTAATGAAATGATTTAATTTTTATTGATGCGATAATAAAATGGGTAAATATGATAAATTTGATGTTTGAATTGAGTATATATGTTATTATGTTTTTTAGTTGGGTAAATATGACATTTTATAGTTTATATTGGGTATATATGGAATTAACCCTATTTATTTTTATCGTAGAGGGTGTTTGTTTAACATATTTTGGGGTTATGATGTTATTTGGTTTGACTTATTTTTCATAAGCCCATTCATTCCGGGTCTATTTTCTGATTTATGAGCTTATTATGACTCAAATGGAAAGTAAGCCCAAAAGATAAGCCTATGGAATATAGCATATCCGAATAAGCTCATAAGCATAAAAATAAGTTAACAAGCACGTATTCGAAAAAAGCTTAAACAGACAATCCCTTGTGCAATAGGGCATAAAAATAGGTGTTGATATTCTTATGCTATAATAAATTGCAATAAGACGTAATATGAAAACAGCAAGTGTTGTTGGGTAAAACTGTTTTATAATATGGTACAGATAGGGCCATAAGGGTAAAAAAGATAATTTAGGTTGATCTGAACAAGCACATTAAAGTAAGCACGTTCTAACTTGTTTACTTAAACTAAGTAAATTAGCACTCAAATTGCTTATCTTCTTATCCAAGCAGAAAGAAAAAAGCAATCAAAACACCCTCAATTATGTTTATTACCATACATTCAGATTTAACGGTTTGTGGCACTTCCGTTTTGATTTTTCCTTGTGTTTTAGAACTAATATAGAGTTTATACTTTAATTATATCTATGTCTTCATATTTTATCATCAACAACTATTATGTTCATATTCGAAACACATATATTATTTCAAATTCTAGTTTCAACTATTGTGTTTTGGACTTATTTTGTGTTTGTACTTAACAAAGTTTATCTTTGTATGTATTTTGGCGGTAGCTTGGTTTGCGAGTTAAAAAGATTATAGCTAGATGGATAGGATCAACAACCTTCCTTGGGGCATAATAGAAAACATCTTATGTTTTCTCTACCGATTCGAAGCGGCAAGAACAAGTATCTATCTCGAGAATGGAGGTATCGTTGGATCAAAATTCTAAACTTACATTTATTGAGGATATGTTTCACGTATCAAGCTGTAGTGCGGTATTTGTCTAATGTGGTGACGTTTGACTCACTGGTGAAAGGATAAGGATGTTCAAAAGGCGTAAAATTCTCAATGCTATAAACCAAGTTCTTTCAAGCATGAGGTCCAATACATGAGTTTACCACTTTCCATGGAGATGGATGCTTACTATGATGAGATTGAGCGTATATTATCCCATTTTGCACAAAAGAAATCTGTCAAAACTAAAACTTTGGGTTCGGTATAGGCTACCTCGTCTATTTTAGATTCGGTCGGTTAACGGACCTCTGTCTTCTTGGTTGTTATGTTAAACCTCCATCAACATTTAATGGATTCGATACTCTTACAAGCTTATCTTTGCAAGACATATACATAAATGATGAACCAACAACCTCCTATCTAATTGCCCATTGCTTAAGAATGTGACCTTTGGTAATTTCTTACTAAGATAGAATATCGATCCTTCTTTGGCTTTCATATCTTATCTGTCTCATTTTATCTTTCTTTGCGGGTATTGTGGTTACTATGTCTTTAGTAGTGGTAGCGAATATCCGACATCATTAACCTTTTCAGTGTTTGCGATGGTTGAAACCTTGTCTATTCATAGCATCATGAGGTAATATTCTTCACATAGCATTTAATTGATTTAACTTGAGGAAAAGAGTTGGCTTGTCACTTCCTTTTGTTTTAGTCGTTCAAGTATTACAGTGCATGACGGAGTTCCGAGAGCTTCAACAAGCGTTAATTCACCTCGAATACTTAACTTTAAATGGTGTAAGCTTCCTTCGCGTGGGGTTATCTTTTCTTGTTCTTTCGATCAAAAGCTCTCCGAAACTTGGAGAAACTTAAGGTAGGGGTAGTAACATAAATCCATACGGTATCCTATTAGTTTTAATTCTTATGCTAACATCTGATGACTTTACGTAGATTGACAATAGAAACCTCGGGTGACCATGTCTCTATGGAAGGTGGGTTATTCTGGAAGATGATATGCTCGTTTACACGAGGATTATCACGGATATTTGGTTGGAGCATTTAAAGCGAGCTACATATTAAAGGTTTTAAAAACAAGGGAAATGAGTTGAATTTTGTGAAACTTATCTTGGCCAAGTCACTGTGCTAAAGAAGGTGACGATATGTCCTGGCTTCTTGTGAATGAATGGATGCGATTTCAAAAGTTCTCTTATCATTCTCCGTGCATCACCGGTGGTAGTTATCAATGTTTGACGGATGGAACCGGTTATCGTAAGGCATTGTGGTTTCTTGGTCTCTCTCTCGTTGTGTGAGGCAGTTATGAAAAATATGATCTTTTGTTATTTAAATTTGTTAATAGTTGAAGGTCTTATTCTGGATTCGATTATGTAAGATGGGATTGGGGTTTTGGTTTTGTGAGATGTGTCGAGTTACTAATTTTTCGACCATTAGTGTGAGCAATGCATGAGCGAAATCTAATGGTTCTTAATTTTCATAAGCGGGCTTATATAGGTCGCGGCGAATAATGGATACTTGTAATATTCATTCGATGTCGATACAAAATTTGTTTTGAATAAGCGGAATTGGCTCAACGAAAATGACAACAACCTTTGCATATCATATGATCGTGAAATGTCATTTCTTCTAGCCATCTTATATCTTTACGAAGTATATAAATTTTGAAAATGGCTCACTTTTTTATACAACGAGATATTTTACATTTGGCGAGAATGAGGCGATAAGACACCCGGGTGCCAGGGGCCGTATGTGGTATAGCCTTATGGTGCCGGCAGGGGCCATATCTGCGTGGGTGGGATTACTTTTTTCTTTTCTTAGGGTGTTTGTTTAAACTTATTTTGGGGTAATGATGATATTTGGTTTGACTTTTTTGGGTAAAGGGTCACCACGATAAAATATATTTGGTTTGACTTATTTTTCATAAGCCCGTTCTTCAAGCATATTTGATTTATGAGCTTATTAAATTATTATGATTCATAAATGGAAAGTAAGCCAAAAGATAAGCACATGGAATATGGCGGATCGAATAAGCTCATAAGCCCCAAAATAAGTTAACAACACGTATAGAAAAAGAAGCTTAAACAAACAATCCACTTATGCAATAGGGTATCAAGGACCATAAAAATAACTTTTCAAGCGATTGAGCTCAATCTCCAGGTAGCTATGCTTCTCAAAACCATTTCACTTTAAACTTGTTGTTTATACTTTATATGAGAGTTTACTTTATATTAACTAGGAATTAAGAATGCATGCTAATCCAAGTATCTTCTCCCTTTCGATAGTTTTACCCAACCAGTTCGACGAGGCGGTTCAACCAGGTTTGAAGCGACCAAATCGACCAGTTCTCGACACCGGCCGGGTTTTGATTTTCTTATTTTTACATAATTTTATACTTATATGACATCTTCGTTGGTAAATGTTTTCTAGGCTTAATATATGGATTAGTCACAACTTATATATATACCTTTTATTGTAATGGTAGAAATGTAAGTTTTATTCTATAAAACGGGTTGACCCGTTGGTGAGCCGGTTGAGCCCGATGACTCAATCGAATCGATCGAAGACCGGTTTTCTAAACATTGGTTTTACCTATTAGTGTTACTACAAATGATCTTAATTTTGTAAAACCAATGAGGTTTTGCGTGTTTAGGTTACGGGTTGGGCGAGTCTTATCTTGATATGTACATGGTCTAACCAAGTACATGGTCTAAAAGTTAGACTTAACTTATAGTAGTTAAAGATACTATGAGAAAAAAAAACCAATGTTTTAGAACGGATTGAGCCATCGGTTTTCGTTGACCTAGTTTGATAAACCGTCAGATGTCGTGACTTTTATCAAAATCTAACAAAACATTTTTTCTATCAACCTTTCTAAGTTTAATTGACAAGTTGAAGTGGTGAGGACTAATGTTGGTTAAAATTTAGTAAAGCGATAAATAGAGTTTTAGACTATTATATAAAAACCAACTAATATGAATTGCTATAACTTAAAATCATAAGTTGGTTGTTGTTGCAAGTCTTTACTATATTATTATAGACTAGGCGATTACCGTACCTGGTGGCATCGGTTTCAGCGGCGGACAATTATGATATCGATATTGTGGTAAGTGTTTTGTATAACGTTCAAAATAGAGCGTGAAAAGGATGAAATGTAATTACAAGCGGTTGTAACGTGTGATAATTTAACTCAGCAAAATTCTTAACATATACAAAGCGACATTTAAAAATATTTAATGAAACTTAAATAAAACATTACATCAATTATGAAATATTAACAAGAACACATGTTCTCATCGCGTAAAACTTCTTGATACGACATTTGAGGTATTGATTCTCTTGACGTGACTCTTTGGTGGTTTAACAAATCGCTTTGTTGTTTCTCGAGATATCCCTACAAATATTGAAATCATTGGTTTAATATTGTGATACTTTCCATACTTTCCATGCGGACATGAAATCATTTCCATGCAACCATGCAAGGCGCATTTAATATTGATTGAGAAGCGTTTGACTTTTTAAGTTTGAAAAGTTTTAAAAAGCAAGACTATTTTCCATGCAACTCGTCTATTTCCATGCAAGAAGCGTTTAACATTTGAAAAGGTTTAAAAATTTTGACTTTCAATATTGATATTGATTTTCGTTTTGCTTTTGACCATTTTCCATTTTAGATAGTAAAGATTTCAAATTTAAAAGTTTGTTCAAAATATTCAAAACTTTAACAATTAAAAAAAATTTCAAATTAGATAATTTTCAAATCTCAAATATTTTCAAATTTCAAAGTTTGTTCAAAATATTCAAAACTTTAACAATTAAAAAAAATTACTATTTACTAAAATCATTATTCAAAAATTATTATTAATTGCCAAAATCAATAAAAGTTTTTTCAAAATATAAATTAAAATACATTAGAACTAATATAATTTTGTATCCGATATACTTTCAACATATAACTTCAAAAATCTACATAAAATTTACTCAAATTTAGATATCAAATGTTTACCAATAACAAATTATTATAATATCCAAAAATTATAACAAACAATTAATAAGAACATTACAACAAATTAAAAAAAAAAAAAAAAAAAAAAAAACCTTACAAACAAATTTATAAAACAAAATATTAAAACAAATCTACAAAAATACTACACAATTTAATGTACAAGTATACAACAAACTTAATAACAATTTTTTTTGAAGAACCTATACATACGGGAAGCATATTTTGATGGTGGCGGTGAGATCCTCGCAAGCGGTAGTGGCGATAGTAATTCCGCAGGCGACAACGACGAGCTAAAAAAATAAACGTCAAAAACACTTACAAACTTCCAACATATGTGAATCTGTAAACACAAGCGGCATATCTAAAAAACTCATAAAAACCTCATAAAACATGTGGATCTATAAACCTCATAAGCAATGACAACTCCTAAAATTCGAGCGAGATACTGGTTGTGTCGAGAATATTCCAGCGAGGATCACGGAAACCTAAAAAAAAAAAAAACTCATAAAGCACTCCCATCTACTAGTATGAATAAAATATATCATAAAAAACTATCAAAACTCAAAAAGAAACTCGTAGAAAAGCTTACCAATCTTGGTGGCAAAGACATCATTTTCCGACCCGGCAACACCAAATCTGAAAAAAAGTCAAACATGTTAGAACAACTCAAGTGGGTAAAAAAACATAAAAAAAAAAAAAAAAAAAAAAAAAAAAAAAAAGGGCTCTAAAAGAAGAACCAATTATGTATAATGTAGTATAGGTGGAAACACAAAGGAACCAAGTATGCATAATCAAAGAATGTCAATTGTCAATCTTAATTACATGTTCTCAATCTGTTGTTATCTTGAACTATTTATCTAAAGTTTAGCCTTGAACTTCCGTCACCACTATCGAACATCGATAATCAAATTTTCATAAATATAAGTACGAGCAAAATCACATGTGAATAACAACGACTAAAAAACTTGGCGTTACCGTCTTGCATATATATTTTCACCAACCTCAAGCCCTTCAGCGCTTCCCGTGAGTCTTACACCTGACCAATAACGCACCCGCAATGCCTCATCAGGCACCACATCCATCTGTTCCACCATCCTCGCTCCTCCACCCTCCCAAGTAAACATCACCCCATCCAGGCTCCACCCCGCCATCTCATCTCATCAAAG
Source organism: Chrysanthemum lavandulifolium (assembly GCA_022545495.1). NCBI lineage: Eukaryota > Viridiplantae > Streptophyta > Magnoliopsida > Asterales > Asteraceae > Chrysanthemum > Chrysanthemum lavandulifolium. The sequence goes on along the minus strand of CM040242.1, from coordinate 284,728,110 downwards.
CTAAAACTCCTCACACTTCCCATAAAACCCGTACCCGCTAATCATGGCTTCAGGCCGAACTTAGATCTATAAAAAAACTAAAAAAATCGATGGTGGGTGTTTCGATGGGGTCTCGATGGTCGTGAGGGTAGGAACCTCGATGGTGGGTATTTAGTTGAAATTGGGGTCTCGATGGTGAGAAAAGCTAGGGTTTTATATGAGAGAAAGCTAAGAGAGAGAGAGAGAGAGAGAGAGAGAGAGAGAGAGAGAGAGAGAGAGAGAGAGAGTAGTCTATGATATGTAAATATTGTGTGCGGTTTTCATCTTAGCGTTTATTTTAAGCTAACTTTCTCTCGCGTTTACTCTTTCGATATTGATATTGAGTTTTCATTTTCTCCTTTGATAATTTTTCCTTTTAGATAGTAAAGATATATAACTTAAAAGCAAAGTTTATCGGTGGAGTATCAAAATTTTTCATCGGGTTAATTGCATTTAGAAAGAAAATCGATAAATTTATAGAATTATGCAACAATCGTATTTTAAATATAGAAAAAATGTATATATAACCGGTTCGATCGATAGTTCAACCGTTGAACCAATGACCGATAACTAGCGGTAAACTAGGTCGATAAAAATTATAGGTTTTAAAACACTGAAGAAAACAAAGTAAAATAATGAAGGACTTAAAAAAAGGTATTACACGTGTAATATTAAACCCCTGTTTGACTAAAGTTCTACTTTGTACTTCGTTACTAGAGTAGATTTTAAAACCGAATAATTTTCCTGCGGCGATTGAAGCTTCATCATCTCCGGTTCGTAACTTTTATGCTTCTCAAAACCATATCTTGTTTATACTTTTATTTATGAGGATATACTTTACTACTAACTATCTTAATCATGTTAATTAACTGTTGTATAGATATTATTATTTGGTGATTATTAGGAATTAAGCATGCATGCATGCAAAACCCAAGTATCGCTAACGATAAATTAGAGTTAAAAACTATCTTAGAAACACCAACTAATATAGACTGTTATAACTTAAACTCATAATTAAGTTGGTTGTTGTTGCAAATCTTTGCTATATTATTATAGATATATAACTTAAAAGCAAAGTTTATTGGTGAAGTCTCAATCTTTTTCAACGGTTTAATTGAATTTAGGACGAAAATCGGATAAGTTTATGGAATCATGCAACAATATCTATACTACTTTATAAAAGTTTTGGGAATTTCTATATAAAGTAGTCTTAAAATTTTAAGACAAAAATATTTTTTATTAAGAAATAACAGTCATTTAGTAAATGTTGTTGATATTGGTCAATAAATAAAAAGCACTATAATAAAAACCCTGTCTGAAAATGGTCAATCATTTTAAGGATTTTAAAAGCGCTTTAATAAAAAGTCTACATAATGTTCAATCATACACATATGTTCTATTGAAAATTTAAGGGTCTTTACAAAATTTATTTTTATAAATTGTTTTATTTAAATCTGTACGAAAACACAAACAATTACACCACCACCATGGTGAAACAACCCCACGAAATCTCCATCCATGACGATGTTACACTACCACCACGGGCATCTCCTCAACCACGGTTACTGCATCAACACCACCGCTACGCCATAAAATAATCATTTAGATGCCACATGGCGTTACATGGACCCTTCTATATATTAAATATAGAAAAATATATATGTATAACCGGTTCGATTTGATAATTTGACCGGTTGAATCAACAAGTAAACCAACAACTAAACTAAGTCGATAAAAAGTTAGGTTTTAAAACATTGAAGAAAACAAAGTAAAATAATGAAGGACTAAAAAAAAATTGTACACGTGTAATGTTAAACCCCAGTTTGACTAAAAGGTCTACTTTGTACTTCGTTACTAGAGTGGATTTTTGGCGATTATCTCCGGTTCGTAACTTTTTATGCTTCTCAAAACCATATCTTTTTTATAATTTTATTTATGAGGATTTACTTTATTACTAACTATCTTAATCATGTTAATTAACTGTTGTATAGATATTATTATTTGGTGATTATTAGGAACTAGCAGAGTATTCGCGCGTTGCAGCGGCGGTACTCTGAAATAAAATTTTTCGATAAAAGTGTATTTTAATTTATTATGTTCTTTTTGAAAAATAAAATTACGGATATCAAAATTTCATTATATAAGTGCCTTGTTAACTCACGAACCAATTAACCCGTCTTGTTAATTTCGGCGTTTAGTCATGTGGATTCGAGGCTCAAATACCGATTGGCCGCTGCCTGATTCGGAGCTTGAATATTGTATAATGTGTTTTATTATTGTGGTAGTGAAATTTAATCTGAATTGTGTTTAATTTGGTTGTATAATATCTTGATAATTTATATTTCTTTTTGTAAGGGTGTTTTAATAAGCAGTATTAATTGTATATATTGATGGGTTAAATAATTGACTACGTTAAATAAGCGTTAATGTGGTGTTTTGTTTTACATTATCTTCTTGTCTTGTGCGTCTCGAAAATTATGTTCGTTTAAGTGTTGTACACTATGTTTCTTTTCTTGTAAGTAGTAGCAATTATAGTCATTAATAACGTTGATCACTTTAATAGCGTTAATGTTGTAAATCCGAAAATTACATCATGCTTATTTTGTTGTGACATTATGCTTATTTTGTTTTAAATTTGAAAATTGGTTGCGGTATTGTACATTGTGCTTAAATGATTGTAATTTTGGTGAATGGATGTTTTAATAGCATTAATGTTATTTGATAGAATTTTGGTCTTAAAATGACACCATGCTTTATTTTGTTGTACAATATGCTTACTTACTTGTAATTACGAAAATTGGGTGCATTAAAGTGTTGTAAACCATGCTTAATTTATTGTAAGTCTTAAAATTTTAGAGAGTCATTCATGTTTTATATGTAGTATAGATTAAGCATGCATGCATCAAAACAAGTATCTCTATCCCTTTCGATAATTTTAACCAATTTTGAAAACTAGTTCGACCCGTAGGTTCAATAGGTTTTGAAAATTATGTTCATTTTTCTATCGGTGTGTTTGTTTAACATATTTTGGGGTTATGATGTTATTTGGTTTGACTTATGTTTCATAAGCCCATTCATTCAGGTCTATTTTAGGATTTATGAGCTTATTATGACTCAAATGGAAAGTAAGCCCAAAAGATAAGCCTATGGAATATAAGCATATCCGAATAAGTTCATAAGCCGCAAAATAAGTTAACAAGCACGTATTCGAAAAGAAGCTTTAACAAACAATCCTTACGCAATAGGAGTATCTAAGGAGCATAAAGTAGAGTGTTTTGGTACAAATAATTTAGGTTTATCTTAACAAGCACATTGAAGTATAATGCATGTTCTAACGCTTACTAAAGCGCTTATTTTCGATCAAAAAATAAGTAAATTAGCGCTTGAATTGCTTATCTTCTTATCGAGCAAAAAGAAAAAAAGCAATCAAAACACCCTCGAATTATGTTTATTACCATACATTCAGTTTAACGGTTGTGGCACTTCCGTTTTGATTTTTCCTTGTTTTTAGAACTAATATAGAGTTTATACTTTAATTATATCTATGTCTTCATATTTTATCATCAACAACTATTATGTTCATATTCATAACACATATTATTTCAAATTATAGCTTCATTAGTGTCTTTTGGACTTATTTTGTGTGTGTACTAAAGTGTTCTTGTATATATTTTGGCGGTAGCTTGGTTGCGACTAAAAAGATTATAGTTAGATGGATAGGATCGGCAACCTTCCTTCAGCTTAACGAAAAACATCTTATGTTTTCACCGATTCAAGAGGCGTGGAACAAGTATCCTATCTCGGGAATGGAGGTACCAATGGATCAAAATTCCTAAACTTACAATTATTGAGGATACGTTTCACGTATCAACCGATGCAACCGAAATAGCCTATTTTAGAGCAAGCGTTTGTCACACATCATGAAAGGATAACGAGGTTAAAAAGGCGTAAAATGTTCTATGCTATAAACCAAGTTCTTTCAAAGCATGAGGGTCCGATTGCGAGTTTACCCTTTCCATGATGAATCTTGCTTCCGTGATGAGATTGACCATATATTATCCGATTTGGCACAAAGAAATCATCAAGAAACTAAAACTTCACTTTGACCGAATACACTCACCTCTGCCCTTATCTCTCTTTTGTTCCGCTGCCTAACGGACCTATGTCTCAAAGGTTGTTATGTTATCCTCCATCAACATTTAATGGATTCAATTACTCTTACAAGCTTATCTTTGCAAGACATATACATAAATGATGAACCACTTCAACACCTCCTATCTAATTGCCCATTGCTTAAGAATGTGACTCGGTAATTTCTTACTAAGATAGAATATCGATCCTCGTGGTTTGTCATAACTTATCATCTATTGTATCTTTCTTTGCGAGGTATTGACATTCTGTGTCTTAGAAGTAGTGACGAAGATTCCATCATCAACCTTTTCAGTGTTTGCGAGTGGTTGAAACCTTGTCTATTTCGCCTGGCATCATTCAGGTAATATTCTTCACATGTTATATAATTGATTTAACTTAATTAGGGAAAAGAGTTTGGTTGTCACTGACTCTTTTGTTTTAGTCATTCCAGTCTTCTGTGCATGACGGAGTTCCACGAGAGCTTCCAACCACGTTAATTCACCTCAAATACTTAACTTTAAATGGTGTAAGATTCACTCACTTAGAGGGGTTATCTTTTCTTGTTCTTTTCGATCAAAAGCTCTCCAAACTTGGAGACACTTAAGGTAAGGGTAGTAACACAAATCCATCGGTATCCTATTAGTTTTAATTCTTATGCTAAGATCTGACACACTACGTAGATCGACAATAGAAACCTAGTAGACTATGTCTCAATGGAAGGTGATATATGCTCGTTTACACTCGAGGATTATCACGGATATTTGGTTGGAGCATTTACGAGCTACATATTAAAGGTTTTAAAAACAAGGAAATGAGTTGAATTTTGTGAAACTTATCTTGGCAAGTCACTGTACTAAAGAAGGTGAGGATATATCACGAACTCACCTTGAATGAATGGATCGATTTCAAAAGTTCTCTTATCATTCTCGTGCATCACGGTGGTAGTTATCAATGTTTGTGGATGGAACCAGATTATCGTAAGGCATTGTGGTTTTGCCGTCTCTCGCATTGTGTGAGACAGGTTATGAAAAATATGATCTTTTGTTATTTAAATTTGTTAATAGTTGAAGGTCTTATTGTTGATTCTGATTATGTAAGATGGGATTGGGGTTTTTGGTTTTGTGAGATGTGTCAAGTTACCTAATTTTCGACCATTCGTGTGAGCCAAAGCTGCATGAACAGAAATCCTAATTGGTTCTTAATTTTCATAGCGGGCTTATACATCACGAGCGAATAATGGATACATGTAATATCCATTCGATATCCGTACAAAAGCTGTTTTGAATAAGTGGTGTCTTGAGCGATCGCTAAACACGCTTAACCTTCGTGATATCATATGGTCGTGAAAATGTCATTTCTTCCTAGCCATCTTACTTATATCTTTCTCAAGTATATAAATTTTGAAAAATGGCTCACTTTTTTTATACAACTTGAGATATTTGACATTTGGCAGAATGAGACGTAAGACCACCCGGTGACCGGGGCCGTATGTGGCGGTATAGCCTTATGGCGCCGAACGGGGCCATATGTCGTGGGTGGGATTACTTTTTCTTTTTTCTTTTTCTTGGGTGTTTGTTTAAACTTATTTTGGGGTAATGATGATATTTGGTTTGACTGTTTTTTGGGTAAAGGGTCACCACCCGGTAAAATATATTTGGTTTGACTTATTTTTCATAAGCCCATTCTTTCCGGCATATTTTCTGATTTATGAGCTTATTAAATTATTATGATTCATAAATGGAAAGTAAGCCCAAAAAGATAAGCCTGTGGAATATAAGCAGATCCGAATAAGCTCATAAGCCCCAAAATAAGTTTTCAAGCACGTATTCCGAAAAGAAGCTTAAACAAACAATCCCTTATGCAATAGGAGTATCTAAGGACCATAAAAATAACTTTTCCGGCGATTGAAGCTCAATCTCCAGGTAGTTACTTTATGCTTCTCATAACCATTTCATTTTAAACTTGTTGTTTATAACTTTATACTTTATATATGAGAGTTTACTTTATATTAACTAGGAATTAAGAATGCATGCTGATCCAAGTATCTTTCTCCCTTTCGATAGTTTTACCAGACCCGGTTCGACCCGGACGGTTCAACCGGGTTTGAGGCGACCCGGTTCAACCCGGTTCTCGACACCCGGCCGGGTTTTGATTTTTCTCTTATTTTTTACATAATTTTACACTTATATGACATCTTCGTTGGTAAATGTTTTTCTAGGCTTAATATATGTATTAGTCATGACTTATATATATATATACCTTTTTATTGTAATGGTAGAAATGTAAGTTTTTATTCTATAGAAAACCGGGTTGACCCGTTGGTCAAACCGGTTGAACCGGTGACTCAATCGGGTCGATCAAAGACCCGGTTTTCTAAACATTGGTTTTACCTATTATTGTTACTACAAATGATCTTAATATTGTAAAACCAATGAGGTTTGGGTGTTTAGGTTACACGGATTGGGCGAGTCTTATACTGATATGTACATGGTCTAACCTAGTACATGGTCTAAAAAGTTAGACTTAACTTATAGTAGTTAAAGATACTATGAGAAAAAAAACCAATGTTTTAAAACCCTTCAACCGGGAAACGGCTCGAAGACCGGGCCGAACGTGATCGGGTTTTTGCTTGTTTGAGAACCGGATTGAACCGTCGGTTTTTCGTTGACCTAGTTTGATAAACCCGTCCGGGTCATGACTTTTTATCAAAAATCTAACAAAACTTTTTTTTTCCTATCAACCTTTCTAAGTTTATCTGACAAGCTGAAGTGGTGAGGACTAATGTTGGTTAAAATTTCGTAAAACGATAAATAGAGTTTTAAACTATTATATAAAAACCAACTAATATGGACTGCTATAACTTAAAATCATAAGTTGGTTGTTGTTGCAAGTCTTTACTATATTATTATAGACTAGGCGATTACCCGTGCCTAGCGGCATCGGTTTCTAGCGGCAGACAATTAACAATATGCGATATTGTGGTAAGTGTTTTGTATAACGTTCAAAATAGAACGTGAAAAAGGATGAAAATGTAATTACAAACGGTTGTAACATGTGATAATTTAACTCTAGCAAAAATTCTTAACATATACAAAACGACATTTAAAAATATTTAATGAAACTTAAAATAAAACATTACATCAATTATGAAATATTAACTAAGAACACATGTTACTCATCGCGTAAAACTTCTTGATACACGACATTTGAGGTATTGATTCGTACTTGACGGAACTCTTTGACTGGTTTAACAAATACCTTTGTTGTTTTACGAGATATCCCTCTAAATATTGAAATCATTGGTTTAATATTGTGATACTTTCCATACTTTCCATGCGAGACATGAAATCATTTCCATGCAACCATGCAAAGACGATTTAATATTGATTGAGAAGCGTTTGACTTTTTAAGTTTGAAAAGGTTTTAAAAAGCAAGACTATTTTCCATGCAACTCGTCTATTTCCATGCAAGCGTTTAACATTTGAAAAGGTTTAAAAATTTGACTTTCAATATTCAATATTCAAGTTTTCATTTTGCCCTTTGACCATTTTTCCATTTTAGATAGTAAAGATTTCAAATTTAAAAGTTTGTTCAAAATATTCAAAACTTTAACAATTAAAAAAAAATTCAAATTAGATAATTTTCAAATCTCAAATATTTTCAAATTTCAAAGTTTGTTCAAAATATTCAAAACTTTAACAATTAAAAAAAAAATTACTATTTACTAAAATCATTATTCAAAAAATTTATTATTAATTGCCAAAATCAATAAAAGTTTTTTTTTCAAAATATAAATTAAAATACATTATAACTAATATAATTTTGTATCCGATATACTTTCAACATATAACTTCAAAAAATCTACATAAAAATTTACTCAAATTTAGATATCAAATGTTTACCAATAACAAATTATTATAATATCCAAAAAATTATAACAAACAATTAATAAGAACATTACAACAAATTTAGATAAAAAAAAAAAAAAAAAAAAAAAAAAAAAAAAACCTTACAAACAAATTTATAAAACAAAATATTAAAACAAATCTACAAAAAATACTACACAATTTAATGTACAATTATATTTATACAAGTATACAACAAACTTAATAACAAATTTTTTTTGAAGAACCTATACATCTGGGGAAGCATATTTTGATGGTGGCAGTGAGATCCCTGCAAAGCAGTGGTGGCAGTAGTAATTCCAGCGAGGCGACAACGACGAGCTAAAAAAATAAACGTCAAAAAAACTGTAGGATATTAGTTTTCACATACACATCAAACCATAACACAAAGTGGCGTATAAATGGAATTCTAGAGAGAAAGTTAGAAGTTTAGGGAACTTAGTGAGAGAAAGTGAAAATATTATTATGAGCTCCAACTCTCTACCTTGGGAGGTAGAGAGTATTTATAGTCTTACATAAACGCCACACATCGGGTCGTGGATCGAGGCATACATGGGTAAAGACCCGTCAGTCCTCCACGGTGTTACTTAACTTAAAAGAACTACGACTACGAGCTTTCTAAAGATTACATATACTTGAGGTGACCGACTCTTTAATACCGGAATTTCTAATTCCTAACAATCTCCCACAGGAGGTCACCTCAATCATGTACCAAAATTACATTGAATACAAAATAGATATTACATTAACAATTTATCTTGCATTCTTGATGTAGTCCTTTGCTCCTAAGCTCGTAGTCATTGATTCTTCACAATGCATGTTTGGTTACTCCAAGTGGAGGTCTTTATCGATCCACGTGATAATAATTTTGAGCCATCTTTTGAGATCATCGACTATCAAAAATCTCGAGACATCCATTGTGGTGTTGGTATTATGTGATGTTGTGACTTTCGGACCGACATGCTCACATTACGGATCATGATATCTTCTCATCGAGTGGCCGAAGCTTTTGTTGATTCATGATATTGGCGGCGTAGCGAAGCATGGAGTGTAAATAACGAGTCATTGATGCACCAATCATGATTTCTTTTGAGATGAATGTGATAAGTGAGCATGCGGCTATAGATTGACCGCTTCATTCGATCACCGCAAGCGTCGGGTGTACCCGCATACAACAATTAGCAATAAATCGCACGAAAGTGTCTTTGATCACTTTCGTTGAATTGAGGTACACGCCCACGGTTCCCGTTGATCAAGACATGTCTTCGCCTGTGATCGGTATAATTCGAAGAATTTCCTTGACGGGGTTTCGTTGCTGCTCTAGCTGTTCTCAAACCGAAATCTCAAAGAAGACAACACGGATTGAGTGAACCAATAATTTTAAGTCCACCGATTGATGAAAAGAGATTTGAAAAACAATCGTATTGCTCGATAGAAATTGTTTTTGCAATACAACGAAGGTTTTATTGAAAATCAATTATCAATCATAAAACACCTTTGGTTTGAAAAATGAGTACACGGTCGATGTGCTAAAGAAAAGGGTAGTTAAGCACAAAGACCGGTTTTTCAAAGGTATCCGTCAATCCATAACTCGAACCAGATTGATTCAAGAGATTGAATCGCCCCATTGTTTCGTTCGGTTGTCACACGGTTGATCTATATAATAGATCTCACATGCCACCTACCGGGAGCTTGTTTGATGTTGGCTCCGAAGGCTTTCCATCTTCATTGTGAATATGTAAACACATCACTCGGATGTTACGGCAATACCACAAGGATAATGCGTGGGACTCAAGATATAATCTCTTTCCACATTGTGTGAAGCAGAGAGTCTTCATTGAAAGTGTCCTAATGAGATTTATTGATGATCTCGTGGCTCTAGACTCGATTTTGTGCATATTTGGATCTGTGCTTGAGACTAGGGAGAGGGTCTCTTCTTCATATCAACAATCTCTAAGAAAGTCGATAGATAATGTCGGTTTCCGTGAGAATGAAACAAGTCCTTTTAAGAGGAACTTGAGTGGTTTGGAAAGTTGAAGTGCGGTCGTCCACCGGGTCCATGACGTCTTGTCTTCAATACCGATGTTACCATCGTTAGCATATGAGTTGAACCCGGTTTACGCCCTAAGGTTGAATAAATGGAGGGCTATTTGTTTTCACCCTTTCTCATTCAAATCTTTTAATTCTTCACCCCTTGATTACTTACAGAGACTTCATAGCAAGAACCTTGTTGGGTTTATTCGATTACTAGCTCGATCGAGTCCGCACTCTTCCCATATCTCATTTTTCTCCTTTTATCATCATACCTAAGAACTCTACACTAACTAGTGGATAGTCCACTGGTAGATCCCTCCGGTTACGGCGGATCATGGGAACAAAACCTAACCTTATCATCCTTATATCACCGTACATAAAGTAAAGTTGGTCGGTCTATTTGGTATTGTTCATACGCCATTGGAACCAATTGAAAACCATTTGAAAATCAATTCGGATACTTGTGATATATTATCAAAGTATTTTGTACTGAATTGTTTTGATATTTTAGAACGAGAACTCCCCTCAACATGTGCATCAAGTATTTGAAAATGTTTTGCACACGAGGCAAGAGAAAGAAACTTCTTTGATTACCATTTTCTAAAGATATCAACATCACTTCCCACATCAAATCAAGTAGATAGAGCATTTCGGAAGGATGAGGTTTCCATAAATTTGCTCCCCTCAATATGTGCCTCGAGGTTTGAAAAGAGTTTTGCACATACTAAAGGGAACACTGCACATTGAGATAAGTTTATCACATTTCAAATCATTGGTTTAAGATAGATGCTCCCCTCAACATGTGCATGGAAAATTTGAAATCGTTTGTCACATGTGGGAAGGATAGCATGTACATCCTTATAAAACCATTTACCAATTATCGGTTTAAATCCAATTTAAATAACACATTCTCCCGATCATAATTATCAAATCATTTGAGATTTGTGATCTCTTATTGATTTAAATTGATTTTGAAAGCTTTTAAGGGAATTGTGACTTGATTATAGAAGCGATTTAATCGATAAGGATCGGATTTTAAGACTTTAAACTCCATTGATAAAACATGCATGTACATTTTTGAAAACAATTTAATGCCAAATAACTTTTTAATTTAATTGAAATCATTCTCCCCTCAATCAATGACATAGGTTGTTGATTGAGAGATAGAGATTTTGACAAATAAGTCCCGATGATTATCAAAAATAGAGACCGAGTTATTTTTCAAAGCATTTAGTTTTCAGAGATAAATGTTTATAGAATCGAGCATGGAATTTTGTAAGCATGATAAAACATGGCTCGTTCTTTCTTTTAAAATCGGGTTATTGCTCGAAATGACAATAAACCATTGTTTCTCTTTCTCCCAAAATAATTTTGATTTTTTTTTTTTTTTTAAATTAAAATTCGAACAATATCTAAAGACCCGTGTCATTCTTTGAATGACAAAGACAAAGACCGAGACATTATCGAATCGAGAAAGACATGACAAAATGACAATATTTTTGAAGATTTTTGAATTTTTCAAATTTTTTTTTTTTTTTTTTTTTTTTTGAGGATTTTATAATTTTGTATTTTGCTTTTCGAATAAATATTTACAAGAGATAGATGAAGATAGACCTTTACCCTCGTCTTCCTCCTCGAAGGCGTTTGAGTGTTCGGTTGAAGGCTTTTCAAGCCTAGTCGTGGAAGTATGAACTCAAAGCGTTCTCTTGGAAGAGCTTTGGTGAAGATGTCTGCTAACGATATTGAGACCTCACAAAATAGAGTTCCACCACACCTTTTTCCACTTGTTCCACGATGAAATGATGTCGAATGTCGATATGCTTTGCTCTTGAGTGTTGAGCGTTGTTGCATGAGAGAGCAATAGCACTTTTATTGTCACAAGATGAGAGGATTTTGTTGAATTCAAAGCCATAGTCGGATAATTGAGATCTCATCCATAAGATTTGAGCACAACAAGATGACATGGCTATGTATTCACCTCTGAGAGGAAATAGAAGTACTCATTTGCTTCTTTGAAGACCGACTCACAAGCATATCACCCAAAACCGAGCACCTCGAAGTACTTGACGAGTATCTTGACACCTGCATGATCGGCATCTACATAGGTCGTTAGTGACATACCGGTGTCCTTGGTGCAAAGACCCATGTTGATGGTTCCTTGAGATACCGAAGACCCGTTAATTAACCGCTTCAAGGTGCTTTTAGTAGGCTTAGCACGGTATCTAGCACACATGCAAGCAATGAACAAGATGTCTCGGTCTACTAGGCGTGAGGTACATCGTGATCCAATCATACTACGATATTTTGTTTGGTCAATCATGATCCCGAGTGGTCCTCATCTAGTTTGGTTCGATCAATCATGGGAGTGTCAGCAGGTTACTTGAATCAAATCCAAATTTCTTTAAGATCTCGCTTGCATATTTAGATTGATTTATGAAAATGCCTCAGGGACTTTGCGAAATTTGTAATCCCAAGAAAATGACATTTGTCCCATCATTGACATTTGAAATTTTGAACTCATTTCATTCGAAAACGATCACATTCCATTGGGTGCATCGAGGCAAAATAATATCATCAACATAAATTTGAACATGAATTAAATGTTTGCACGACTTCACGGTGAACAATGTTGGATCAAGCGCTCCTTTGCTAAATCCGGTTGATAGAAGAAACTATGACGATGTATCATACCATGCCTTGGAGCTTGCTTTAAACCGTAAAGAGCCTTCTTCAAACGATAAACGTGAGTAGGATGTTCTTGATTCACAAATCCTTGGGTTGGGCGATGTGAGCGACTTCTTTAAGATCTCCGCTTCGAAATGCCGTCTTCACATCCATCGATGACTACCATGTTCTTACTAGCGGCATTAGCGAGAAAGATTCGATTGCCTCGATTCGAGCAACTGGAGCAAAAGATTCTTCAAAGTCAATACCTCCTCTTGACGGTATCCTTTAGCAACCGATCGAGCCTTGTTCTTCAACACATCACCATGCTCATCAAGTTTCACTTTGAAGATCCATTTAAGAGCAATAATCATAGCACGCCCTCGAGCGGTACTAACTCCCATACATCAAGTCGATCAAACTCATGAATTTCATCTTGCATGGCATTGAACCGACTATCTTCATTCATGGCGGTTTTAACATCTTTTGGTTCGATCTTAGATAGTACGGAGTTGAAGAAGCACCATAAGGCATCGGTTGCAAGTTGTTTCGTGTTGATACGGATGAGAGGATTTCCAATTATGTTATCTAGTGGATGATCGTGAGTCCATTTTCTAAGGTGTTCATGTGGCGGTTGTTGAGGACCGAGGTAGCAGAGTCGATGTCTCCTCAAGGAGATGGTTCGATGATGATTCAGAGCAAATATGTTTTCAAATGGAGCATCTTCGGGGTAGCAAAGGGATTAACTTCATCATTGATGCCGAAAAGTTCCATGATGTACATTTGAAGAATGATGATTTGTTGATGAGATCAAGGATCGTGAGAAGGCTTCTTGGCTTAAAGATATTGAGGCCGAGGATTGACTTCATTCACGGAATATAAGCGACCTCTGTTGTAGGGATCGATACCTCATTAGTACTTGGATCATAAAGTTCATCAAACATAGGATCAAACAATTTCTTTAAATCATCTTCGAGACGGAGGTACATATGGAGTTTCTTGAGAGGAGTTTGGAACAAGGGATGAACCAATGGGACTGTTTTGAAGTGTGGGTCTGGAAATGGAGTGTCCAGGAGCCATTTGACCGGTCGACTCATCAAACGTAACGTGAATTGTTTCCATGATATTTCGGGTTCTTTTGTTGTAGATTCGGTATCCCTTTTTGTTTGGTGCATATCCTACAAATACTCCAATGTCGACTTTAGCCCTAAGTTTGCCTAAGTCTTGACCTCATTAGTTGGATAACACAATGCACCAAACACACGAAGGAAAGAGATTAGGTTTTCATTGTGGACAAGTTCATATGGAGTTTTTCCATGAACAGTGTGAATCGTGGAACGATTTTGTGTGTAGCATGCGGTGGCAATTGCTTGACCCGAGAAACATTGGAACCTTTGAGTAAATCGGCATTGTTCTAGCGGCTTCAACAAGAGTTCGATTTAGTCTTTCAACTACACCGTTCGTTGAGGAGTTCGTGGAACACTTCTTTGATGGTGATTCCAACGCTTTCATAGAATTCACTAAGTTGTTTGTTGACAAACTCGGTTCCATTGTGCATTCGATAATTACGACGGTTTTGTTAAGTCGAACTCGCGGTTGTTTGATGAGTTTGATGATGATATCGTGAGTTTCATCCTTTGTCCTTAAGAACTTGACCTGGTGAATCTAGAGTAATCATCAACCACAACTAACACATATTTCTTCCCAAAGATATTCTCGCACCCTCATTGGTCCACATAAATCCATATGAATCATATGAAGAACTTCATGTGAGTTAGTAGGTTTGGGTTTATGGGCATACTTCTTGCTTTTTCCCAATTGACATGCTTAACAAAGATGATCCTTTTCGTACTTGAGTCTAGGTAAACCTACAACTAAGTCCTTTCTCGTGAGATCATTGATGGTGCGAAGTTCGGTGATTGAGGCGGCGATGCCATAACCATGACTTTGTTTTAGAAGCCTTTGACAACAAGCAAATTGAGAAGACTTCATCATATCTTCGATGGAGATGGTGTATAGATTAGAACCACGTGAACCTCTTAAAAGTTCCTTACCATCAAGTTCTCTAACGAAGGTATGTTTTCGAAGGCTACTTCTAGATCCGAATCGCAGAATTGACCAATGAGAAAAAGTTGTGACCAAGACCTTCACATAGTAAACTCGGAGATAACACTTTGCCAACAACATAGTCTCCATAACCCATAATAGCACCGAAATGATCATTCCCGAATCTAACGAGTCCGATGAATTTGCTCACGAAGTTCATGAGCGTGACCGGTCGCCAAATCATATGCTTGGAGCGACTGAGTCCGGTACCACGAGCGATTTGAACGATCCGCAGTTGAACACGCACAAGAATGGATAATCGATAATTGGGATCCCCATGCAAGAATGGGTTCCATTTGGTTAGTAACAATGGTTGGAACACCCACATCGTAAATAGAAGCATTTATATCGTAAAATGAGGCGATGGAATCATTGTGAATAGATGCGGTACTAGTGTCTCAGATTAGCTACATTCACAGTGTGATCACTTCTTAAGGAATAGTTCTACCGTGGGCATCCATTTTCTAGTGGGCATTATCGATTAGTCTTTTGACCAATGGTATCCAATAATAGCCTATTTTATTGAATGTTCTTCCCGTGGGTTTCCACCGCTTTCTAATTTTCTTCGTTTTGCCTTTTAGCCTTCTTAGCATGAATTTTAGCATTAACAATATTAATCGGACAATTAACATCATTAGGCGTAACATTAACACCACATTCATGATTAGAGACGAATTCAAGCGGACATCAATACAAGGTTTGCAAATAGTATCGAATTGAATTAATTACAATGCGCCTATGGCTAATACTAGAATCATCACGATTCGCTTTATTCGATTCAAACTTAAAGTTCCTAGATTGTTCTTCTACTCTTTCCAAAGGCACATTCTTAGCTTTAGAGGTCCTATCATTCCTTGTATTGTCTTGAGACTTTGACATGCTCCTTTAATGTCACCGATTACTCTGTAGAGAATGGGAACATCGCTTGGTTTTACTACTCTTTGCATCACTGCTTAGATGTCTTTGGGATCCGAACTACATGCACACACTAAGGTTCACTTTCTTGAAACTAGAAGTTGACATTTGAACTCTAGAAGGCACACTTGAGTTCTCTTTCTTAGCATTGAGAGATCCGAATCGAACTACTTAAAGGCACACTACGGTTCACATTCAAAACAATGGGAATCGAATGAATATCATACTTGGCATTAGGCATCGAGCATGGAATCAAAGGATTAACTCTCTCACCTAATGACTTTGGGCATATTGTGATCAAGCATTCTAAGATTTCTTGAGATCGTTTGGCATATAAGCATGCATGTCCAATTGCATTATCATGAGGTTTCTCTAACTTATCCTCTTCAACAATCTCACGCAGACATTCTAGGCAATCCTTAAGGGATGAGAAGTATGTTTGAACAACAAGTTTGTTGTTCCTGAGATGAGGAGGGACATATTTCACAGACAAAGCATATTTATTACAAGAGTGAACCTTTGATACACCATTCTCCCCATTGGTCATAGGCATTTTCCCTTTTACGACTCTTGATTCTCAATTTCCTTTTGCAATGAAGCTATTTGTTCGTTATTTTTGTTACGAGTGATCTTTATTGATTCAAATAACTCATTGAAATGACGTTTAACCTTTTCATTTTCTTCCGAAAACTTTCATTTTCTTTTGTAATGCATTTACTAGGTTTTGAAGATGAAACGTTTGAGAATCTTGAGAGTCTAAAGGAGGAGGCATTTGGGAGCTGTCATATTGTTCGTTTGACCCTTTAATTGAGAGATTTGGGCTTTCAATTTTACGATCGTGTTGCAATGAGCTTGAATCATTCATCACGCTTGTTAATTTGAAAACTCGCATCAAACTCGGAGCATCCGAGATGTCTTGATATTTGAAGTTTTGACATTTTCTTTAAGATGTTGATATTTTAGTTGTAAGTTAAAATGCTCAACCTCTAATTTAGAAAAATGTTTAACCAAATTGTCATGATCATCCAGCTCAATTTTCTCGTTTAGTTTAGAATTAGTTTTTCAAGCTCAATGACACGATCATGGGAGACTTTCGAGGCAACAGATAGTTCATGAAATTGGGAAGCATTAATAGAGCAATTTGAGCGATGAAAACACATCTTGAGCAACACATTCGATAATAAGAGTCTCATTTAATGTATGCAAGTTCTTTCTCTCAATCTCATTATATTTTAGTGCACGCTCATAGTCACTAACTTCCACAATCATTGCATCAAATTCCTTTTCCATTCCCTTAATATCGCTTTCTATCCCCTTTTAAGACTCTCAAAGTGATCTTTTAGAAGTTTAAAGAAAGGCATGACCTCGCTTAAATAACATTCTTTCATTTGTTCAAAACCCTTTCTCCTTGATTATACCAAAGGGTGTGATCCTTTTCTTGCAAGTTTTCTCAAAATCAACAAATAGTTGAAATATAACGTATTGGCTAATTAAGGTCTTGCTTTTAGTGGCAATTGTTCTAGGAACAAGATGCATTGGTGTATTAGGAGGATACACAGGTTGCTCTAGGCATTTTCCAAAGGGAGGTTTGTTTCAACAATGTTTTCACTTTCTACTTATCTAAATCCATTTTCCGAAGACTTGTTCGGAGTCAACAATGTCGAGGCTTAAACTTGTTCAAGGAAATCCGGTTTTCCTTCTTGTAGTCATGGGGAGTGATAATAACTTTTTCTCTTTGCATTTAGGATCATTTAGTTTCTTATTCATCTTCTCCCTAGTGATTTCATCTAATTTCTTATCATCCTCAATTACTCAGCGCAACTAGGTTTTTGTCTAGGTTTAAGAATCTCATTGCCATCATAGATAACACTTTGAGTCGCTTTTGCTATCTTTCCATACTCGGGGTTGGGTTTATCTATAATGGGAACACTATGCTTATCGCTTAGAACTCTATGCTTAGTGATCATGTGAAGCGGTCAGAATGGTGTTTCCTTGTATGTACAACTTGTTTTCAAGTTTGTTTTTCAAAGTTTTCGATTAGAAAAATCTCTCAAGAGTTTTGATTCCTTTGCATTAAATTCTTGCTAAGCATTTTCACATTTTCTTGAAGTTCTTGTTTTGCTTAGTTGTTTTAGAAAGCTTTTCTTGCAAGGAATTTAATTCTTGTTTCAATACTTCTTCTAAAATTACTTTTCTAATGACCGACGCACTTGGTCATCCATTTCACCGTCACGAGTGGTCAACTCAAATTTTGCACGTTGTTCATAAATAGCAACACGTTCTTTATAGGCATTTAGTTCGAAATTACAGAATCATCGAGGGCACATGCAGTATTCATAAAAACATAGTCATTGTTGACTGCGAAGATGCATCACTTGGTACAACTTCACTTTAACTTTGTTTCATCGTATTGATCATATGGGACAATATCGATATTACCCATATTTTCAACATTTGATTCAATAGTTTCAGCTGATTGTACTTTGTCATGCATCTGCTGCACATCGACATCATCGTATAGTTTTAATACCTCCGAGATGAGTTTGTCTTTGGATGGGCCACTTGTGGTGAAGAAGAGACCTTGGGAGAAACCATTGGAGAAATGCTAGCCATAAAATTGTGTGTGCGATGGGTCCATCATCCACATCAGTCGTATGCATCACAATCGGCGACTTGAAAGGCATTCGATGATTGTGACATATCTCACGAATAGGTCGCTCATCCACATCTCGCATCATAGGTCTTGGCATTGCCTCGCCTAGAAACAACAATTCCTCTTCATCCAGCGGCACCATTATCCCGAGCTTGTACAAGCGAGATCTTATCTCTCAAATGTCGGCGATTCGTGGACGCTTTGGAGATGTGCGGTTCCTTGCAATGTGTCCCTCACCACCACGCTTATAACATTTGATCGGCTTAGCTTGACCTTGATTACCATTTCTTCCTCGATTCGATTACCAACATAACCTCTACCACTCCACCTCTTCCCGATCATACTGCTTTCTGAATCGGTTGCACCACGATCCTCCCATCTTTAACAGAGCTTGATTGTGTGGGTTAGATGTCGTTACGAGGTTGTTGTTGGTTTGTGAGAGAATTCATGTTTTGACTAATCGGAAGAGCTAGTTGATTAATGAAGTTACCCACGTGTGCATCGGCATCGACTTGTTTGAACATAGGATCGGGAATGAGTTTGTGATTACCATTACCCAAGGGTATGACTTGTGAGGCTTTGGTTGTGATTCGATGTTTGAGTAGAAGGCGGTTGAATCATTAGGCGAGCTTGACTCTCCACGGTTGGTTTTAAACCGATTAAGAATCATTTTTCAAACATAGCATGTCTCTCATTCTCAAGGAGGAAGGCATAGAGTTGCTCATAGTTTGTATTCTTCAATCCTTTAGTGAGCTTCACAGAGGTGACAAACTTATGCCATTCGGGATTCATGTTGTTCACAAATTTAGAGTTCAAATGAATGTTAGGCATAGTCATTCGATGTTCCTCATATCATTCACCAACTTATGAAATCTCACATAGTACTCATAGACACTCTCATCCGGTTTCATCTTGAAGTGTTCAAATTCATCATAGAGTTGTGATTATCTGCCTTCCATAGTTAATTCGAACACGAGAGAAGCATCTTGACATTATCCCATACGCCTTTGCTTCGTGTTGTGATTGATCGACTTGTAGATGTCTTTAGGAAGACCTTGAAGAACAATGTTAGAAGCCCGATATCCGCATCAAATCTCTTTTCTCCTTATCATCAAGCTCATCATACATTTTAGGTCCATCCATTCGTAAATAGAGTTCCATCTTCATTAGTATCAAGTATATCTCTAGTCGCCTCAACTCGATACGGTCCTTCATCAATGGATTTGAGAATGTTGACACCATTTTCCTTTCCAAGGTAGTACAATCGATTCGTTGAGCCCAAGAATCGTAGTCGATTCTGTCAAGCATGGGTGGACGAGTATCCAACCACCGCTTGAACATCCTCGGCAACAGTGGAGATGATAGTAGGAGTTTTTAGACATGTTAACGGATTATACGGGATTTTATAACTCTATGATTAAACCGGAAATAGATTCTTTCACGGATTTTACTAAATCAAGAGAAAACCGTAAACAATCACCCAAGTCGCTGAAGATAATGCACTAAGTCGCTAACACCTAATTCGCTACACCCCAAGTCGCTAAAGTCCCAAGTCGCTAGACAAATGCAAGTCGTTATAGTAACTCGCTAAACCTCAAGTCGCTAGCAAAATTTTGGCGACAGATTTGCTGCTTAAGTCGCTAAAGATTCAAGTCGCTAAAGAGCAACTCGCATGCACCAAGTCGCTACCACTGTCGCTACCCGTAGTGGAGAGTCCACTACTTGTCTTTAATCGCTAGGTCTAAGTCGCTAGCTCCAAAGCGTAACTCGCTACAAAATTGTGAAGCAAGTCGCTACGAAGAAAGAAATCCGTATATCAAGTCGCTAGCAAGAAAAACCACATAAACTTTTCAATCCAAAAACACCCCAACCAAGATGATTCAAGCTTACCAAATGAAAACCTAAACACTTGTGATGATTCTAAACATAAAAGTACTAACAAAATCCAAGCTTTAACACAAGAAATCAACCAAATGATGCACAAACCACTAAACTTTTTCAAACTAAAAAAAAAAACCACATAAAAACCACTAAAAATCCAAAGATGTGCAAGATATGATCTAACCATGGCTCTGATACCAATTGTAGGATATTAGTTTTCACATACACATCAAACCATAACACAAAGTGGCGTATAATTGGAATTCTAGAGAGAGAAAGTTAGAGGTTTAGGGAACTTAGTGAGAAAAGTGAAAAATATTATTATGAGCTCCAACTCTCTACCTTGGGAGGTAGAGTATTTATAGTCTTACATAAACGCCACACATCGGGTCGTGGATCGTGCATACAGGGTAAAGACCCGTCAGTCCTCCACGGTGTTACTTAACTAAATACTACTTAACTTAAAAGAACTACGACTACGAGCTTTCTAAAGATTACATATACTTGAGGTGACCGACTCTTTAATACACGAATTTCTAATTCCTAACAAAAACTCTTACAAACTTCCAACATATGTAGATCTGTAAACCAAGCGGCATATCTAAAAAAACTCATAAAACCTCATAAAACATGCGGATCTATAAACCTCACAAGCAATGCAACTCCTAAAATTCAAAGAGATACTGGGTTGTGTCGAATATTCCGACGAGGATGCGAAACCTAAAAAAAAAAAAACTCATAAAGCACTCCCATCTACTAGTATGAATAAAATATATCATAAAAACTATCAAAACTCAAAAAGAAACTCAGAGAAAAGCTTACCAATCTTGGTGGCAAAGACATCATTTTCCAATCAAAGAACACCAAATCGAAAAAAGTCAAACATGTTAGAACAACTCAAGTGGGTAAAAAACATATAAATAAATATAAAAAAAAAAAAAAAAAAAAAAAAAAAAGCGAGGCTCTAAAAAGAAGAACCAAATTATGTATAATGTAGTATTAGTAGGTACCACAGCGATGCTTGTGGCGTGGTACCACAGAATAAAATTCTTGGATGAATATATTTTAATTTTATGTTTTTCGTTACAACAACTCTATAAATTGTAAGAATTTTATATTTGAGTAATTTTAACAATGCTGGTCTTTTAAGTTGCGTAGGTTGTGTTTTTATGCTCGTGTTTTAAGTGCTTGGGTTATTGGATTTTAATAACAATAACAAAATGGTACAGTAACTTTTTTAGTTATTTATTATTTTTATTTTTTTGTAGATTTATGTTTTGATTGTAAATTTGAGTTATAACAGTTTCAACACCCAAAACCAAATTAACCCTTTAATGTTCATAGGGTCCAACGAAGGTTAGTCCAATAACACAACCTCAAAAAAATTTCTTGCATCCAAAACCAATACTTCTAAGCAACTGTCGATGTGATACTTTCGGATGATTGCGAGCCCAATCAAAAGTAGCCAAAGTCCAATAGAGCTTAATAAACCCAAGTCCAAATCCAATACCATTAACCCTAAACATATGCTACATAACACCACTTAATAAAACACACTTACCCTAATCTTAATCTATCACAAAAACGCAGACACACTTTCACAACAACACACTAAATGGATCTAGAAAAGAATCAAACACTAATCAATCTTTATCTCCTTCGATCAAATACCTTGATATATGATGAGCACAAATGGGAAAGGTTCAAAGATCTTGATACGGGCAGGTTGTGTTTTCGATTCATTTTGTTTTGATGAAACCGAATCAAAAGAAGGATGAAAACTTAATGGTTTTGTCCTCCTTTTAATTATTCAGACAGTAATAAAGAAGGTGTTAGCTTCGATAAGATCTGTGATGAGATTGTTCAAAACACACAAGATCTATAAAGATCCGTATCACTTGGAACAAATCTGAGATCTAGTTATTATTCATTTGGTGATATATATAGGCTTTAATTGGTGACACATTAAAGTTTCTCACGTGTAGATGATGTATATGTTTTTCAGAAGAAAGAATTGTGTGGTTTATATCCAGGAGATAGTCTTAAGACTAAAGGGTGTTTTGTGAAGGGTGTAATTTTTTTTTCACCGCTCTCGTGGGACAAGTAGCCGGAATATGAGTGGAATCATATTTATTCTTGGAAATAATGGAGTATAGATTTGTACATTATGCTTTACATTTTGTATTAATTGGTGATGAGGTGTATTAATTGTTTGATCAAGTTGTGTATTAATTGTAGTTTGATTTGTATTTTATTTGTGCTTTAAGTATTGTAACTAATGCTTTGTAACTTGTAAGTCCGAATTTTGGGCTTTAATGTGTTGTACATCATGCTTTAACACTTTCAAGTCGAAAAGTCTGAAAATTAATTAGGAGAGAGAGTGATTTGTGTATTATAAGTAGTATAGATAGGTGGAAACACAAAGGAACCAAGTATGCATAATCAAAGAATGTCAATTGTCAATCTTAATTACATGTTCTCAAATCTGTTGTTATCTTGAACTATTTATCTAAAAGTTTAGCCTTCAACTTCCGTCACCACTATCGAACATCAGTAATCAAATTTTCATAAATATAAGTACGAGCAAAATCACATATGTGAATAACAACGACTAAAAAAAACTTGACGTTACCCGTCTTGCATATATATTTTCAGCCAACCTCTCGGCCACTTCCGCCTTCCCATGAGTCTTACACACAACCAATAACGCACCCCACAATGCCTCATCAGGCACCACATCCATCTGTTCCACCATCACCTCCGCCTCCTCCACCCTCCCCAGTAAACATCACCCCATCCGGCTCCACCCCGTCACTCACCATCTCATCAAAAAGCTCAAAAACTCCTCACACTTCCCATAAAACCCGTACCCACTAATCATGGCTTCCGACCCAAAACTTAGATCTATAAAAAAAACTAAAAAAAATCGATGGTGGCTGTTTCGGTGGGGGTCTCGATGGTCGTAGGGGTAGGAACCTCGATGGTGGCTGTTTCGTTGGGGGTGGGGTCTCGGTGGCTGAGAAAAGCTAGGGTTTTATATCTATGAATAGAGAGAGAGAGAGAGAGAGAGAGAGAGAGAGAGAGAGAGTCTATGATATGTAAATATTGTGTGCGGTTTTTCATCTTAGCGTTTATTTTTAAGCCTAACTTTCTCTCACATTTGACTACTTTCAATATTCAATATTCAAGTTTTCACTTTTCCCCTTTGACCATTTTTCCATTTTAGATAGTAAAGATATATAACTTAAAAGCAAAGTTTATCGGTGGAGTATCAAAATTTTTCATCGGGTTAATTGAATTTAGAAAGAAAATCTAATAAATTTATAGAATTATGCAACACTGTATTTTAAATATAGAAAAAATGCATATATAACCGGTTCGATCTGATAGTTCAACCGTTGAACCAATGACCCGGTAAACTAGCGACTAAACTAGGTCGATAAAAAAATTATAGGTTTTAAAACACTGAAGAAAACAAAGTAAAATAATGAAGGACTTAAAAAAAAAAGGTATTACACGTGTAATATTAAACCCCTGTTTGACTAAAGGTTCTACTTTGTACTTCGTTACTAGAGTAGATTTTTAAAACCGAATAATTTTCCTGCGGCGATTGAAGCTTCATCATCTCCGGTTCGTAACTTTTTATGCTTCTCAAAACCATATCTTGTTTATACTTTTATTTATGAGGATATACTTTACTACTAACTATCTTAATCATGTTAATTAACTGTTGTATAGATATTATTATTTGGTGATTATTAGGAATTAAGCATGCATGCATGCAAAACCCAAGTATCGCTAACGATAAATTAGAGTTAAAACTATCTTAGAAACACCAACTAATATAGATCGTTATAACTTAAAATCATAATTAAGTTGGTTGTTGTTGCAAATCTTTGCTATATTATTATAGATATATAACTTAAAAGCAAAGTTTATTGGTGAAGTCTCAATCTTTTTCAACGGTTTAATAGAATTTAGGACGAAAATCGGATAAGTTTATGGAATCATGCAACAATATCTATACTACTTTATAAAAGGTTTGAGAATTTCTATATAAAGTAGTCTTAAAATTTTTAAGACAAAAAATATTTTTTTTATTAAGAAATAACAAGTCATTTAGTAAATGTTGTTGACAATATTGGTCAATAAATAAAAGCCCTATAATAAAAACCCTTTAATACAAAATGGTCAATACGACTTTAAGGATTTTAAAAGCCCTTTAATAAAAAAGTCTACATAATGTTCAATACATACACATATGTTACAACTGAAAATTTAAGGGTCTTTATGTGCAAAATTTATTTTGTAATAAAATTGCTTTATTTAAATACCCACGAAAACACAAACAATTACACCACCACCATGGTGAAACAACCCCAACGGAAATCTCCATCCGCACAAATTACACTACCACCACCGGCATCTCCTCAACCAACGTTACACATAACCACCGCTCGCCATAAAATAATCACCCAGACCCGCCACCGCATCACATGGCATTCTTCTAAGATATTAAATATAGAAAAAATATATATGTATAACCGGTTCGATTTGATAATTTGACCGGTTGAATCAGCAAGTAAACCAACAACTAAACTAAGTCGATAAAAAAGTTAGGTTTTAAAACATTGAAGAAAACAAAGTAAAATAATGAAGGACTAAAAAAAAATTGTACACGTGTAATGTTAAACCCCAGTTTGACTAAAAGGTCTACTTTGTACTTCGTTACTAGAGTGGATTTTTGGCGATTATCTCCGGTTCGTAACTTTTTATGCTTCTCAAAACCATATCTTTTTATAATTTTATTTATGAGGATTTACTTTATTACTAACTATCTTAATCATGTTAATTAACTGTTGTATAGATATTATTATTTGGTGATTATTGGAATCAAGAGTATTCGCGCGTTGCAATGGCCAGATCAAATAAAATTTTCGATAAAACGTATTTTAATTTATTATGCTCTTTTCAAAAATAAAATTACGGATATCGAAATTTCAGATAGCCGTGCCTGTTCGGGCTCGAACTCGATGGCCGCGTCTGCTCTACCGAGCCGTTTAGTCCCGCTACTGTCGTCGTGCCGATTGGCCTGTTGCCTGCCCGGCTCGAATATTCAGATAATGTGTTTTATTATTGTGGTAGTGAAATTTAATGCCGGAATTGTGTTTAATTTGGTTGTATAATATCTTGATAATTTATATTTCTTTTGTAAGGGGTGTTTTAATAATCAGTATTAATTGTATATATCGATGAGTTAAATAATCGACTACATTAAATAAAGTTAATGTGGTGTTTTGTTTTACATTATCTTCTTTGTCTCAGACGTCTCGAAAATTATGTTCATTTAAGTGTTGTACACTATTTTTCTTTTCTTGTAAGTAGTAGCAATTATAGTCATTAATAACATTGATCACTTTAATAGCATTAATGTTGTAAGTCTGAAAATTACATCATGCTTATTTTGTTGTACATTATGCTTATTTTGTTTTAAATTTGAAAATTGGTTGCAGCTATTGTACATTGTGCTTAAATGATTGTAATTTTTGGTGAAGGGTGTTTTTAATAGCATTAATGTTATTTGATAGAATTTTGGTCTTAAAATGACACCATGCTTTATTTTGTTGTACAATATGCTTACTTACTTGTAATTCTGAAAATTGGGTGCATTAAAGTGTTGTAAACCATGCTTAATTTATTGTAAGTCTTAAAATTTTAGAGAGAGAGTCATTCATGTTTTATATGTAGTATAGATTAAGCATGCATGCATGCAAAACCCAAGTATCTCTATCCCTTTCGATAATTTTAACCAATTTTGAAAACTAGTTCGACCCGGCCGGTTCAACCGGGTTTTGAAAATTATGTTCATTTTTTCTATCAGGGTGTTTGTTTAACATATTTTGGGGTTATGATGTTATTTGGTTTGACTTATGTTTCATAAGCCCATTCATTCCGGTCTATTTTCTGATTTATGAGCTTATTATGACTCAAATGGAAAGTAAGCCCAAAAAGATAAGCCTATGGAATATAAGCATATCCGAATAAGTTCATAAGCCGCAAAATAAGTTAACAAGCACGTATTCAGAAAAGAAGCTTTAACAAACAATCCCTTCTGCAATAGGAGTATCTAAGGAGCATAAAAGTAGAGTGTTTTGGTACAAATAATTTAGGTTTATCTTAACAAGCACATTGAAGTATAATGCATGTTCTAACTTGCTTACTAAAACTGCTTATTTTCGATCAAAAAAATAAGTAAATTAGCGCTTCGAATTGCTTATCTTCTTATCCAAGCAAAAAGAAAAAAAGCAATCCAAAACACCCTCCAATTATGTTTATTACCATACATTCAGATTTAACGGTTGTGGCACTTCCGTTTTGATTTTTTCCTTGGTTTTTAGAACTAATATAGAGTTTATACTTTAATTATATCTATGTCTTCATATTTTATCATCAACAACTATTATGTTCATATTCATAACACACATATTATTTCAAATTATAGCTTCAGCTAGTGTCTTTTGGACTTATTTTGTGTGTGTACTAAAGTGTTCTTTGATATATTTTGGCGGTAGCTTGGTTGCGACTAAAAGATTATAGTTAGATGGATAGGATCGGCAACCTTCCTTCAGCTTAACGAAAAACATCTTATGTTTTCACCGATTCAAGAGGCAGCAAGAACAAGTATCCTATCTCGGGAATGGAGGTACCAATGGATCAAAATTCCTAAACTTACAATTATTGAGGATACGTTTCACGTATCAACTGATGCAACTGAGCTGCCTATTTTAGAGCAAACGTTTGTCACACATCATGAAAGGATAACGAGGTTAAAAAGACGTAAAATGTTCTATGCTATAAACCAAGTTCTTTCAAAGCATGAGGGTCCAGTACACGAGTTTACCCTTTCCATGATGAATGCTGCTTACCGTGATGAGATTGACCATATATTATCCGATTTGGCACAAAGAAATACTGTCAAGAAACTAAAACTTCACTTTGACCGGGTACACTACTGTCTACCCTTATCTCTCTTTTTGTTCCGTCAGCTAACAGACCTATGTCTCAAAGGTTGTTATGTTATCCCTCCATCAACATTTAATGGATTCAGTACTCTTACAAGCTTATCTTTGCAAGACATATACATAAATGATGAACCACTTCAACACCTCCTATCTAATTGCCCATTGCTTAAGAATGTGACTCTGGTAATTTCTTACTAAGATAGAATATCGATCCTCGACGGCTGTCATAACTTATCTGTCTATTGTATGCTGCTGCAGGGTATTGACATTTACTGTGTCCTTAGAAGTAGTGACGAAGATTCCATCATCAACCTTTTCGAGTGTTTGCCAGTGGTTGAAACCTTGTCTATTTCGCCTGGCATCATTCAGGTAATATTCTTCACATGTTATATAATTGATTTAACTTAATTAGGGAAAAGAGTTTGGTTGTCACTGACTCTTTTGTTTTAGTCATTCCAGTCTTCTGTGCATGACGGAGTTCCACGAGAGCTTCCAACCACGTTAATTCACCTCAAATACTTAACTTTAAATGGTGTAAGATTCACTCACTTAGAGGGGTTATCTTTTCTTGTTCTTTCGATCAAAAGCTCTCCAAACTTGGAGACACTTAAGGTAAGGGTAGTAACACAAATCCATCTGGTATCCTATTAGTTTTTAATTCTTATGCTAAGATACAGACACTTTCTGTAGATCGACAATAGAAACCTGGTAGACTATGTCTCAATGGAAGGTGATATATGCTCGTTTACACTCGAGGATTATGCAGATATTTGGTTGGAGCATTTACACGAGCTACATATTAAAGGTTTTAAAAACAAGGGAAATGAGTTGAATTTTGTGAAACTTATCTTGGCCAAGTCACCTGTACTAAAGAAGGTGAGGATATATCACGAACTCACCTTGAATGAATGGATGCAGATTTCAAAAGTTCTCTTATCATTCTCTCGTGCATCACCAGTGGTAGTTATCAATGTTTGACGGATGGAACCAGTTATCGTAAGGCATTGTGGTTTTGCCGTCTCTCTCATTGTGTGAGACAGGTTATGAAAAATATGATCTTTTGTTATTTAAATTTGTTAATAGTTGAAGGTCTTATTGCTGATTCTGATTATGTAAGATGGGATTGGGGTTTTTGGTTTTGTGAGATGTGTCAAGTTACCTAATTTTCGACCATTCGTGTGAGCCAAAGCTGCATGAACAGAAATCCTAATTGGTTCTTAATTTTCATAGCGGGCTTATACATCACGAGCGAATAATGGATACATGTAATATCCATTCGATATCCGTACAAAAGCTGTTTTGAATAAGTGGTGTCTTGAACGATACGCTAAACCTGCTTAACCTTCGCATATCATATGGTCGTGAGAAATGTCATTTCTTCCTAGCCATCTTACTTATATCTTTCTCAAGTATATAAATTTTGAAAAATGGCTCACTTTTTTTATACAACTTGAGATATTTGACATTTGGCAGAATGAGACGTAAGACCACCCGGTGACCGGGGCCGTATGTGGCAGATAGCCTTATGGCGTTAACGGGCCATATGTCGTGGGTGGGATTACTTTTTCTTTTTTCTTTTTCTTGGGTGTTTGTTTAAACTTATTTTGGGGTAATGATGATATTTGGTTTGACTGTTTTTTGGGTAAAGGGTCACCACCCGGTAAAATATATTTGGTTTGACTTATTTTTCATAAGCCCATTCTTTCCGGCATATTTTCTGATTTATGAGCTTATTAAATTATTATGATTCATAAATGGAAAGTAAGCCCAAAAAGATAAGCCTGTGGAATATAAGCAGATCCGAATAAGCTCATAAGCCCCAAAATAAGTTTTCAAGCACGTATTCCGAAAAGAAGCTTAAACAAACAATCCCTTATGCAATAGGAGTATCTAAGGACCATAAAATAACTTTTCCGCGATTGAAGCTCAATCTCCGTGTAGTTACTTTATGCTTCTCATAACCATTTCATTTTAAACTTGTTGTTTATAACTTTATACTTTATATATGAGAGTTTACTTTATATTAACTAGGAATTAAGAATGCATCTTGATCCAAGTATCTTTCTCCTTTCGATAGTTTTACTGCACCGGTTCGACCGGACGGTTCAACCGGGTTTGAGGCGACCCAGTTCAACCCGGTTCTCGACACCGCCGGGTTTTGATTTTTCTTATTTTTACATAATTTTACACTTATATGACATCTTCGTTGGTAAATGTTTTCTAGGCTTAATATATGTATTAGTCATGACTTATATATATATATACCTTTTATTGTAATGGTAGAAATGTAAGTTTTTATTCTATAGAAAACCGGGTTGACCCGTTGGTCAAACCGGTTGAACCGGTGACTCAATCGGGTCGATCAAAGACCCGGTTTTCTAAACATTGGTTTTACCTATTATTGTTACTACAAATGATCTTAATATTGTAAAACCAATGAGGTTTGGGTGTTTAGGTTACACGGATTGGGCGAGTCTTATACTGATATGTACATGGTCTAACCTAGTACATGGTCTAAAAAGTTAGACTTAACTTATAGTAGTTAAAGATACTATGAGAAAAAAAACCAATGTTTTAAAACCCTTCAACCGGGAAACGGCTCGAAGACCGGGCCGAACGTGATCGGGTTTTGCTTGTTTGAGAACCGATTGAACCGTCGGTTTTCGTTGACCTAGTTTGATAAACCCGTCCGGGTCATGACTTTTATCAAAAATCTAACAAAACTTTTTTTTCCTATCAACCTTTCTAAGTTTATCCGACAAGTCAAGTGGTGAGGACTAATGTTGGTTAAAATTTCAGAAAGCGATAAATAGAGTTTTAAACTATTATATAAAAACCAACTAATATGGACTGCTATAACTTAAAATCATAAGTTGGTTGTTGTTGCAAGTCTTTACTATATTATTATAGACTAGGCGATTACCCGTGCCTAGCGGCATCGGTTTCTAGCGGCAGACAATTAACAATATGCGATATTGTGGTAAGTGTTTTGTATAACGTTCAAAATAGAACGTGAAAAAGGATGAAAATGTAATTACAAACGGTTGTAACATGTGATAATTTAACTCTAGCAAAAATTCTTAACATATACAAAACGACATTTAAAAATATTTAATGAAACTTAAAATAAAACATTACATCAATTATGAAATATTAACTAAGAACACATGTTACTCATCGCGTAAAACTTCTTGATACACGACATTTGAGGTATTGATTCGTACTTGACGGAACTCTTTGACTGGTTTAACAAATACCTTTGTTGTTTTACGAGATATCCCTCTAAATATTGAAATCGCTGGTTTAATATTGTGATACTTTCCATACTTTCCATGCAGACATGAAATCATTTCCATGCAACCATGCAAGACGCATTTAATATTGATTGAGAAGCGTTTGACTTTTTTAAGTTTGAAAAGGTTTTAAAAAAGCAAGACTATTTTCCATGCAACTCGTCTATTTCCATGCAAGAAGCGTTTAACATTTGAAAAGGTTTAAAAAAATTTGACTTTCAATATTCAATATTCAAGTTTTCATTTTTGCCCTTTGACCATTTTTCCATTTTAGATAGTAAAGATTTCAAATTTAAAAGTTTGTTCAAAATATTCAAAACTTTAACAATTAAAAAAAAATTCAAATTAGATAATTTTCAAATCTCAAATATTTTCAAATTTCAAAGTTTGTTCAAAATATTCAAAACTTTAACAATTAAAAAAAAATTACTATTTACTAAAATCATTATTCAAAAATTTATTATTAATTGCCAAAATCAATAAAAGTTTTTTTTCAAAATATAAATTAAAATACATTATAACTAATATAATTTTGTATCCGATATACTTTCAACATATAACTTCAAAAATCTACATAAAATTTACTCAAATTTAGATATCAAATGTTTACCAATAACAAATTATTATAATATCCAAAAATTATAACAAACAATTAATAAGAACATTACAACAAATTTAGATAAAAAAAAAAAAAAAAAAAAAAAAAAAAAACCTTACAAACAAATTTATAAAACAAAATATTAAAACAAATCTACAAAAATACTACACAATTTAATGTACAATTATATTTATACAAGTATACAACAAACTTAATAACAAATTTTTTCAAGAACCTATACATCCGGGGAAGCATATTTTGATGGTGGCGGTGAGATCCTCGCAGCGTTGGTGGCGATAGTAATTCCAATGAGGCGACAACGACGAGCTAAAAAATAAACGCCAAAAATCAGAGGATATTAGTTTTCACATACACATCAAACCATAACACAAAGTGGCGTATAAAAGGAATTCTAGAGAGAAAGTTAGAAGTTTAGGAACTTAGTGAGAGAAAGTGAAAATATTATTATGAGCTCCAACTCTACCTTGGGAGGTAGAGAGTATTTATAGTCTTACATAAGCATACACATCGGTCATGGATCGTGCATCTGAGTGGGTAAAGACCGTCAGTCCTCCACGGTGTTACTTAACTTAAAAGAACTACGACTACGAGCTTTCTAAAGATTACATATACTTGAGGTGACCGACTCTTTAATACCGGAATTTCTAATTCCTAACAATCTCCCACAGGAGGTCACCTCAATCATGTACCAAAATTACATTGAATACAAAATAGATATTACATTAACAATTTATCTTGCATTCTTGATGTAGTCCTTTGCTCCTAAGCTCGTAGTCATTGATTCTTCACAATGCATGTTTGGTTACTCCAAGTGGAGGTCTTTATTGATCCACGTGATAATAATTTTGAGCCATCTTTTGAGATCATCACTATCAAAATCTCGAGACATCCATTGTGGTGTTGGTATTATGTGATGTTGTGACTTTCGGACCGACATGCTCACATTCGGATCATGATATCTTCTCATCGAGTAGCGAAGCTTTTGTTGATTCATGATATTGGCGGCGGCAGCGAGCATGGAGTGTAAATAATGAGTCATTGATGCACCAATCATGATTTCTTTTGAGATGAATGTGATAAGTGAGCATGCGGCTATAGATTGACCGCTTCATTCTCGATCACCGCAAACGTCGGGTGTACCGCATACACAAGATTAGCAATAAATCGCACGAAAGTGTCTTTGATCACTTCGTTGAATTGAGGTACACGCCCACGGTTCCCGCTGATCGAGACATGTCTTGCTGTGATCGGTATAATTCAAGAATTTCCTTGACGGGGTTTCGCGGTGCTCTAGCTGTTCTCAAACCGAAATCTCAAAGAAGACAACACGAATTGAGTGAACCAATAATTTTAAGTCCACCGATTGATGAAAAGAGATTTGAAAAACAATCGTGTATTGCTCAATAGAAATTGTTTTTGCAATACAACGAAGGTTTTATTGAAAATCAATTATCAATCATAAAACACCTTTGGTTTGAAAAATGAGTACACGGTCGATGTGCTAAAGAAAAGGGTAGTTAAGCACAAAGACCGGTTTTTCAAAGGTATCCGTCGATCCATAACTGAACCGTGATTGATTCAAGAGATTGAATCGCCCCATTGTTTCTGTTCGGTTGTCACACGGTTGATCTATATAATAGATCTCACATGCCACCTACCGGGAGCTTGTTTGATGTTGGCTCGAAGGCTTTCCATCTTCATTGTGAATATGTAAACACATCACTCGGATGTTCGGCAATACCACAAGGATAATGCGTGGGACTCAGATATAATCTCTTTCCACATTGTGTGAAACAGAGTCTTCATTGAAAGTGTCCTAATGAGATTTATTGATGATCTCGTGGCTCTAGACTCAATTTTGTGCATATTTGGATCTGTCTTGGGAGACTAGGGAGAGGGTCTCCTTCTTCAATATCAACAATCTCTAAGAGAAAGTCGATAGATAATGTCGGTTTCCGTGAGAATGAAACAAGTCCTTTTAAGAGGAACTTGAGTGGTTTGGAAAGTTGAAG
Organism: Chrysanthemum lavandulifolium; assembly: GCA_022545495.1. NCBI lineage: Eukaryota > Viridiplantae > Streptophyta > Magnoliopsida > Asterales > Asteraceae > Chrysanthemum > Chrysanthemum lavandulifolium. Next base: position 284,694,857 of record CM040242.1, on the reverse strand, counting down.
TGCGGTGCGTCCGGGTCCATGACGTCTTGTCTTCAATACCGATGTTACCATCGGTAGCATATGAGTTGAACCGGTTTCACGCCTAAGGTTGAATAAATGGAGGCTATTTGTTTTCACCCTTTCTCATTCAAATCTTTTAATTCTTCAACCCCTTGATGCTTACCGAGACTTCATAGCAAGAACCTTGTTGGGTTTATTCCAAGATTAGCTCGATGCCGAGTCCGCACTCTTCCCATATCTCATTTTCTCCTTTTATCATCATACCTAAGAACTCTACACTAACTAGTGGATAGTCCACAGGTAGATCCCTCCGGTTACGGCGGATCATGGGAACAAAACCTAACCTTATCATCCTTATATCACCGTACATAAAGTAAAGTTGGTCGGTCTATTTGGTATTGTTCATCCGCCATTGGAACCAATTGAAAACCATTTGAAAATCAATTCGATACTTGTGATATATTATCAAAGTATTTTGTACCGAATTGTTTTGATATTTTAGAACGAGAACTCCCCTCAACATGTGCATCAAGTATTTGAAAATGTTTTGCACACGGAGGCAAGAGAAAGAATTAACTTCTTTGATTACCATTTTCTAAAGATATCAACATCACTTCCCACATCAAATCAAGTAGATAGAGCATTTCAGGAAGGATGAGGTTTCCATAAATTTGCTCCCCTCATATGTGCCTCGAGGTTTGAAAAGAGTTTTGCACATACTAAAGGAACTCGCACATTGAGATAAGTTTATCACATTTCAAATCATTGGTTTAAGATAGATGCTCCCCTCAACATGTGCATGGAAAATTTGAAATCGTTTGTCACATGTGGGAAGGATAGCATGTACATCCTTATAAAACCATTTACCAATTATCGGTTTAAATCCAATTTAAATAACACATTCTCCCCGATCATAATTATCAAATCATTTGAGATTTGTGATCTCTTATTGATTTAAATTGATTTTGAAAGCTTTTAAGGGAATTGTGACTTGATTATAGAAGCGATTTAATCGATAAGGATCGGATTTTAAGACTTTAAACTCCATTGATAAAACATGCATGTACATTTTTGAAAACAATTTAATGCCAAATAACTTTTTAATTTAATTGAAATCATTCTCCCCTCAATCAATGACATAGGTTGTTGATTGAGAGATGAGATTTTGACAAATAAGTCCCGATGATTATCAAAAATAGAGACCGAGTTATTTTTCAAAGCATTTAGTTTTCAAAGATAAATGTTTATAGAATCGAGCATGGAATTTTGTAAGCATGATAAAACATGGCTCGTTCTTTCTTTTAAAATCGGGTTATTGCACGAAAATGACAATAAACCATTGTTTCTCTTTCTCCCAAAATAATTTTTGATTTTTTTTTTTTTTTAAATTAAAATTCGAACAATATCTAAAGACCCGTGTCATTCTTTGAATGATGACACAAAGACCGAGACATTATCGAATCGAGAAAGACATGACAAAATGACAATATTTTTGAAGATTTTTCAATTTTTCAAATTTTTTTTTTTTTTTTTTTTTTTTTTTTTTTGAGGATTTTATAATTTTGTATTTTGCTTTTCGAATAAATATTTACAAGAGATAGATGAAGATAGACCTTTACTCCTCGTCTTCCTCACGAAGGCGTTTGAGTGTTCGGTTGAAGGCTTTTCAAGCCTAGTCGTGGAAGTATGAACTCAAACGTTCTCTTGGAAGAGCTTTGGTGAAGATGTCGCTAGCGATATTCGGACCTCACAAAATAGAGTTCCACCACACCTTTTTCCACTTGTTCCTCGATGAAATGATGTCGAATGTCGATATGCTTTGCTCTTGAGTGTTGAACGTTGTTGCATGAGAGAGCAATAGCACTTTTATTGTCACAAGATGCAGGGATTTTGTTGAATTCAAAGCCATAGTCGATAATTGAGATCTCATCCATAAGATTTGAGCACAACAAGATGACATGGCTATGTATTCACCTCAGAGAGGAAATAGAAGTACTCATTTGCTTCTTTGAAGACCACTCACAAGCATATCACCCAAAACCGAGCACCTCGAAGTACTTGACGAGTATCTTGACACCTGCATGATCGGCATCTACATAGGTCGTTAGTGACATACCGGTGTCCTTGGTGCAAAGACCCATGTTGATGGTTCCTTGGAGATACCGAAGACCCGTTAATTAATCGCTTCAAGGTGCTTTTAGTAGGCTTAGCACGGTATCTAGCACACATGCAAACAATGAACAAGATGTCTCGGTCTACTAGTCGTGAGGTACATCGTGATCCAATCATACTACGATATTTTGTTTGGTCAATCATGATCCCCGAGTGGTCCTCATCTAGTTTGGTTCGATCAATCATGGGAGTGTCAATAGGTTACTTGAATCAAATCCAAATTTCTTTAAGATCTCGGTTGCATATTTAGATTGATTTATGAAAATGCCTCCGGGACTTTGCGAAATTTGTAATCCCAAGAAAATGACATTTGTCCCATCATTGACATTTGAAATTTTGAACTCATTTCATTCAAAACGATCACATTCCATTGGGTGCATCGAGGCAAAATAATATCATCAACATAAATTTGAACATGAATTAAATGTTTGCACGACTTCACGGTGAACAATGTTGGATCAATCGCTCCTTTGCTAAATCCGGTTGATAGAAGAAACTATGACGATGTATCATACCATGCCCTTGGAGCTTGCTTTAAACCGTAAAGAGCCTTCTTCAAACGATAAACGTGAGTAGGATGTTCTTGATTCACAAATCCTTCAGTTGGGCGATGTAGACTTCTTTAAGATCTCCGGATTCGAAATGCCGTCTTCACATCCATCGATGAACTACCATGTTCTTACTAGCGAGATTAGCCGAAAGATTACGATTGCCTCGATTCGAGCAACTGGAGCAAAAGATTCTTCAAAGTCAATACCTCCTCTTGACGGTATCCTTTAGCAACCGATCGAGCCTTGTTCTTCAACACATCACCATGCTCATCAAGTTTCACTTTGAAGATCCATTTAAGAGCAATAATCATAGCACGCTCGAGCGGTACTAACTCCCATACATCAAGTCGATCAAACTCATGAATTTCATCTTGCATGGCATTGAACCGCCTATCTTCATTCATGGCGGTTTAACATCTTTTGGTTCGATCTTAGATAGTACGGAGTTGAAGAAGCACCATAAGGCATCGGTTGCAAGTTGTTTCCGTGTTGATACTGTGATGAGAGGATTTCCAATTATGTTATCTAGTGGATGATCGTGAGTCCATTTTCTAAGGTGTTCATGTGGCGGTTGTTGAGGGACCGAGGTAGCAGAGTCGATGTCTCCAAAGGAGATGGTTCGATGATGATTCAGAGCAAATATGTTTTCAAATGGAGCATCTTCGAGAGTAGCAAAGGGATTAACTTCATCATTGATGCGAAGCAGTTCCATGATGTACATTTGAAGAATGATGATTTGTTGATGAGATCAAGGATCAGTGGCGCTTCTTGGCTTAAAGATATTGAGACCGAGGATTGACTTCATTCACGGGAATATAAGCACCTCTGTTGTAGGGATCGATACCTCATTAGTACTTGGATCATAAAGTTCATCAAACATAGGATCAAACAATTTCTTTAAATCATCTTCGACGGAGGTACATATGGAGTTTCTTGAGAGGAGTTTGGAACAAGGGATGAACCAATGGGACTGTTTTGAAGTGTGGGTCCCGAGTGGAGTGTCCAGGAGCCATTTGACCGGTCACTCATCAAACGTAACGTGAATTGTTTCCATGATATTTCGGGTTCTTTTGTTGTAGATTCGGTATCCCTTTTTGTTTGGTGCATATCCTACAAATACTCCAATGTCGCTTTAGCCCTAAGTTTGCCTAAGTCTTGACCTCATTAGTTGGATAACACAATGCACCAAACACACGAAGGAAAGAGATTAGGTTTTCATTGTGGACAAGTTCATATGGAGTTTTTCCATGAACAAAGTGAATCGAGGAACGATTTTGTGTGTAGCATGCGGTGGCAATTGCTTCACCAGCAGAAACATTGGAACCTTTGAGTAAATCAAGATTGTTCTAGCGGCTTCAACAAGAGTTCGATTTAGTCTTTCAACTACACCGCTCGTTGAGGAGTTCGTGGAACACTTCTTTGATGGTCGATTCCAACGCTTTCATAGAATTCACTAAGTTGTTTGTTGACAAACTCGGTTCCATTGTCTGCTCGATAATTACGGTTTTGTTAAGTCGAACTGCAATTGCTTTGATGAGTTTGATGATGATATCGAGTTTCATCCTTTGTCCTTAAGAACTTGACCCGGTGAATCTAGAGTAATCATCAACCACAACTAACACATATTTCTTCCCAAAGATATTCTCACCCTCATTGGTCCACATAAATCCATATGAATCATATGAAGAACTTCATGTAATGAGTTAGTAGGTTTGGGTTTATGGGCATACTTCTTGCTTTTTCCCAATTGACATGCTTAACAAAGATGATCCTTTTCGTACTTGAGTCTAGGTAAACCTACAACTAAGTCCTTTCGGTGAGATCATTGATGGTGCCAAGTTCGTGTGATTGAGACGACGATGCCATAACCATGACTTTGTTTTAGAAGCCTTTGACAACAAGCAAATTGGAGAAGACTTCATCATATCTTCGATGGAGATGGTGTATAGATTAGAACCACGTGAACCTCTTAAAAGTTCCTTACCATCAAGTTCTCTAACGAAGGTATGTTTTCTCAAGGCTACTTAGATCCGAATCGCAGAATTGACCAACAGAGAAAAAGTTGTGACCAAGACCTTCTACATAGTAAACTCGAGATAACACTTTTGCCAACAACATAGTCTCCATAACCCATAATAGCACCGAAATGATCATTCCCGATCTAACAGCCCGATGAATTTGCTCACGAAGTTCATGAGCGACCGGTCGCCAATATATGCTTGGAGCGACTGAGTCCGTGTACCACGTAACGATTTGAACGATCTGCAGTTGAACATGCACAAGAATGGATAATCGATAATTGGGATCCCCATGCAAGAATGGGTTCCATTTGGTTAGTAACAATGGTTGGAACACCCACATCGAAATAGAAGCATTTATATCGAAAAATGAGGCGATGGAATCATTGTGAATAGATGCGATTAGTGTCTCAGATAGCTACATTCACACAGTGTGATCACTTCTTAAGGGAATAGTTCTACCAAGGGCATCCATTTTCTAGTGGGCATTATCGATTAGTCTTTTGACCAATGGTATCCAATAATAGCCTATTTTCTTGAATGTTCTTCCCGGGGTTTCCACCGCTTTTTCTAATTTTCTTTCGTTTTGCCTTTTAGCCTTCTTAGCATGAATTTTAGCATTAACAATATTAACGGACAATTAACATCATTAGCGTAACATTAACACCACATTCATGATTAGAGATGTAATTCAGCGGACATCAATACAAGGTTTGCAAATAGTATCGAATTGAATTAATTACAAGACGCCTATGGCTAATACTAGAATCATCACGATTCGCTTTATTCGATTCAAACTTAAAGTTCCTAGATTGTTCTTCTACTCTTTCCAAAGGCACATTCTTAGCTTTAGAGGTCCTATCATTCCTTGTATTGTCTTGAGACTTTGACATGCTCCCTTTAATGTCACCGATTACTCTGTAGAGAATGGTAACATCGCTTGGTTTTACTACTCTTTGCATCACTGCTTAGATGTCTTTGGGATCCGAACTACATGCACACACACTAAGGTTCACTTTCTTGAAACTAGAAGTACCGACATTTGAACTCCTAGAAGGCACACTTGAGTTCTCTTTCTTAGCATTGAGAGATCCGAATCGAACTACTTAAAGGCACACTACGGTTCACATTCAAAACATTGGGAATCGAATGAATATCATACTTGGCATTAGGCATCGAGCATGGAATCAAAGGATTAACTCTCTCACCTAATGACTTTGGGCATATTGTGATCAAGCATTCTAAGATTTCTTGAGATCGTTTGGCATATAAGCATGCATGTCCAATTGCATTATCATGAGGTTTCTCTAACTTATCCTCTTCAACAATCTCACGCAGACATTCTAGGCAATCCTTAAGGGATGAGAAGTATGTTTGAACAACAAGTTTGTTGTTCACGAGATGAGGAGGGACATATTTCACGCATAAAGCATATTTATTACAAGAGTGAACCTTTGATACACCATTCTCCCCATTGGTCATAGGCATTTTCCCTTTTACGACTCTTCGATTCTCGATTTCCTTTTGCAATGAAGCTATTTGTTCGTTATTTTTTGTTACGAGTGATCTTTATTGATTCAAATAACTCATTGAAATGACGTTTAACCTTTTCATTTTCTTCTAGAAAAATTTCATTTTCTTTTGTAATGCATTTACTAGGTTTTGAAGATGAAACGTTTGAGAATCTTGAGAGTCTAAAGGAGGAGGCATTTGGGAGCCCGTCATATTGTTCGTTTGACCCTTTAATTGAGAGATTTGGGCTTTCAATTTTCTCGATCGTGTTGCAATGAGCTTGAATACATTCATCACGTTTGTTAATTTGAAAACGCATCAAACTCGGAGCATCCGAGGATGTCTTGATATTTGAAGTTTTGACATTTTCTTTAAGATGTTGATATTTTAGTTGTAAGTTAAAATGCTCAACCTCTAATTTAGAAAAATGTTTAACCAAATTGTCATGATCATCCAGTTCAATTTTCTCGCTTAGTTTAGAATTAGTTTTTCAAGCTCAATGACACGATCATGGGAGACTTTCAGGCAATGAGATAGTTCATGAAATTGGGAAGCATTAATAGAGCAATTTGAGCGATGAAAACACATCTTGAGCAACACATTCGATAATAAGAGTCTCATTTAATGTATGCAAGTTCTTTCTCTCAATCTCATTATATTTTAGTGCACGCTCATAGTCACTAACTTCCACAATCATTGCATCAAATTCCTTTTCCATTCCTTAATATCGGTTTCTATCCCCTTTTAAGACTCTCAAAGTGATCTTTTAGAAGTTTAAAGAAAGGCATGACCTCGCTTAAATAACATTCTTTCATTTGTTCAAAACCCTTTCTCCTTGATTATACCAGTGGGTGTGATCCTTTTCTTGCAAGTTTTCTCAAAATCAACAAATAGTTGAAATATAACGTATTGGCTAATTAAGGTCTTGCTTTTAGTGGCAATTGTTCTAGGAACAAGATGCATTGGTGTATTAGGAGGATACACAGTTGCTCTAGGCATTTTCCAAAGGGAGGGTTTGTTTCAACAATGTTTTCGACTTTCTCGCTTATCTAAATCCATTTTCCGTAAGACTTGTTCGGGAGTCAACAATGTCTCGAGGCTTAAACTTGTTCAAGGAAATCCGGTTTTCCTTCTTGTAGTCATGGGAGTGATAATAACTTTTTCTCTTTGCATTTAGGATCATTTAGTTTCTTATTCATCTTCTCCCTAGTGATTTCATCTAATTTCTTATCATCCTCGCACTCAACGCAACTAGGTTTTTGTCTAGGTTTAAGAATCTCATTGCCATCATAGATAACACTTTGAGTCGCTTTGCTATCTTTCCATACTCGTGGTTGGGTTTATCTATAATGGGAACACTATGCTTATCGCTAGAACTCTATGCTTAGTGATCATGTGAGCGGTCAATGGTGTTTCCTTGTATGTACAACTTGTTTTCAAGTTTGTTTTTCAAAGTTTTCGATTAGAAAAATCTCTCAAGAGTTTTGATTCCTTTGCATTAAATTCTTGCTAAGCATTTTCACATTTTCTTGAAGTTCTTGTTTTTGCTTATTTGTTTTAGAAAGCTTTTCTTGCAAGGAATTTAATTCTTGTTTCAATACTTCTTCTAAAATTACTTTTTCTAATGACCGACGCACTTGGTCATCCATTTCCGCTTTCACGAGTGGTCAACTCAAATTTTGCACGTTGTTCATAAATAGCAACACGTTCTTTATAGGCATTTAGTTCGTAAATTACGTAATCATCAGGGCACATGCGGTGTATTCATCAAAACATAGTCATTGTTGATGCGCAAGATGCATCACTTGGTACAACTTCACTTTAACTTTGTTTCACGTATTGATCATATGGGACAATATCGATATTACCCATATTTTCAACATTTGATTCAATAGTTTCGATTGATTGTACTTTGTCATGCATCTGTTGCACATCAAGATCATCGTATAGTTTTAATACCTCCGAGATGAGTTTGTCTTTGGATGGGCCACTTGTGGTGAAGAAGAGACCTTGGGAGAAACAATTGGAGAAATGCTAGCCATAAAATTGTGTGTGCGATGGGTCCATCATCCACATCGAGTCGTATGCATCACAATCAGGCGACTTGAAAGGCATTCGATGATTGTGACATATCTCCGAATAAGTCGCTCATCCACATCTCGCATCATAGGTCTTGGCATTGCCTCGCCTAGAAACAACAATTCCTCTTCATCCAGCGGCACCATTATCCCGAGCTTGTACAAGCGACTTCTTATCTCTGAAGTAATCAAGATTCGTGGACGCTTTGGAGATGTGCGCCTTGCAATGTGTCCTCACCACCACGCTTATAACATTTGATCGGCTTAGCTTGACCTTGATTACCATTTCTTCCTCGATTCGATTACCAACATAACCTCTACCGGCTCCACCTCTTCCCCGATCATACTGTCTTTCCGAATCGGTTGCACCACGATCCTCCCATCTTTAACAAGAGCTTGATTGTGTGGGTTAGATCTTGCTCGAGGTTGTTGTTGGTTTGTGGGAGAGAATTCATGTTTTGACTAATCGTAAGAGCTAGTTGATTAATGAAGTTACCCACGTGTGCATCAAAGATCGACTTGTTTGAACATAGGATCGTGAATGAGTTTGTGATTACCATTACCCAAGGGTATGACTTGTGAGGCTTTGGTTGTGATTCCGATGTTTGAGTAGAAGGCGGTTGAATCATTAGGCGAGCTTGACTCTCCCCGGTTGGTTTTAAACCGATTAAGAATCATTTTTCAAACATAGCATGTCTCTCATTCAAGGAGGAAGGCATAGAGTTGCTCATAGTTTGTATTCTTCAATCCTTTAGTGAGCTTCACAGAGGTGACAAACTTATGCCATTCGGGATTCATGTTGTTCACAAATTTAGAGTTCGGTGAATGTTAGGCATAGTCATTCGATGTTCCTCATATCATTCACCAACTTATGAAATCTCACATAGTACTCATAGACACTCTCATCTGGTTTCATCTTGAAGTGTTCAAATTCATCATAGAGTTGTGATTATCTCTCTTCCATAGTTAATTGTAACCCGAGAGAAGCATCTTGACATTATCCCATGCCTTTGCTTCGTGTTGTGATTGATCGACTTGTAGATGTCTTTAGGAAGACCTTGAAGAACAATGTTAAAGCCCCGATATCGCATCAAATCTCTTTTCTCCTTATCATCAAGCTCATCATACATTTTAGGTCCATCCATTCGTAAATAGGAGTTCCATCTTCATTAGTATCAAGTATATCTCTAGTCGCCTCAACTCGATACGGTCCTTCATCAATGGATTTGAGAATGTTGACACCATTTTCCTTTCCAAGGCGGTCATATCGATTCGTTGAGCCCAAGAATCGTAGTCGATTCTGTCAAGCATGGGTGGACGAGTATCCGAACCACCGCTTGAACATCCTCGGCAATAGTGGAGATGATAGTAGGAGTTTTTTTAGACATGTTAACGGATTATACGGGATTTTATAACTCTATGATTAAACCGGGAAATAGATTCTTTCACGGGATTTTACTAAATCAAGAGAAAACCGTAAACAATCACCCAAGTCGCTAGAAGATAATGCACTAAGTCGCTAACACCTAATTCGCTACACCCCAAGTCGCTACACCCCAAGTCGCTAGACAAATGCAAGTCGTTAAGTAGTAACTCGCTAAACCTCAAGTCGCTAGCAAAATTTTGGCGACAATTAAGCTGCTTAAGTCGCTAAAGATTCAAGTCGCTAAAGAGCAACTCACATCTGCACCAAGTCGCTACCACTGTCGCACCGTGGTGGAGAGTCCACTACTTGTCTCGTTAATCGCTAGGTCTAAGTCGCTAGCTCCAAAGCGTGAACTCGCTACAAAATTGTGAAGCAAGTCGCTACGAAGAAAGAAATCAGATATCAAGTCGCTAGCAAGAAAACCACATAAACTTTTCAATCCAAAACACCCCAACCAAGATGATTCAAGCTTACCAAATGAAAACCTAAACACTTGTGATGATTCTAAACATAAAAGTACTAACAAAATCCAAGCTTTAACACAAGAAATCAACCAAATGATGCACAAACCACTAAACTTTTTCAAACTAAAAAAAAAAACCACATAAAAACCACTAAAAATCCAAAGATGTGCAATATATGATCTAACCATGGCTCTGATACCAATTGTAGGATATTAGTTTTCACATACACATCAAACCATAACACAAAGTGGCGTATAAATGGAATTCTAGAGAGAAAGTTAGAGGTTTAGGGAACTTAGTGAGAGAAAGTGAAAAATATTATTATGAGCTCCAACTCTACCTTGGGAGGTAGAGTATTTATAGTCTTACATAAAGCCCACATCGGGCGTGGATCGTGCATACAGCTGGGTAAAGACCCGTCTGTCCTCCACGGTGTTACTTAACTAAATACTACTTAACTTAAAAGAACTACGACTACGAGCTTTCTAAAGATTACATATACTTGAGGTGACCGACTCTTTAATACCTGGAATTTCTAATTCCTAACAAAAACTCTTACAAACTTCCAACATATGTAGATCTGTAAACACAAGCGGCATATCTAAAAAAAACTCATAAAAACCTCATAAAACATGTGGATCTATAAACCTCACAAACAGCGGCAACTCCTAAAATTCAGGCGAGATACCGGTTGTGTCAGAATATTCCGACGAGGATGCGGAAACCTAAAAAAAAAAAAAAACTCATAAAGCACTCCCATCTACTAGTATGAATAAAATATATCATAAAAAAACTATCAAAACTCAAAAAGAAACTCGTAGAAAAGCTTACCAATCTTGGTGGCAAAGACATCATTTTCCGACCCTAAGAACACCAAATCGAAAAAAGTCAAACATGTTAGAACAACTCAGTGGGTAAAAAATATAAATAAAAAAAAAAAAAAAAAAAAAAAAAAAAAACGAGGCTCTAAAAAGAAGAACCAAATGATGTATAATGTAGATAGTAGTGTACCACATGCATGCGATCATGTGTACCTACCAATAAAATTCTATGGCGATGAATTTATTTTAATTTTATGTTTTTCGTTACAACAACTCTATAAATTGTAAGAATTTTATATTTGAGTAATTTTAACAATCTTTGGTCTTTTAAGTTGCGTGAGGTTGTGTTTTTATGCTCGTGTTTTAAGTGCTTGGGTTATTGGATTTTAATAACAATAACAAAATGGTACAAGAACTTTTTAGTTATTTATTATTTTTATTTTTGTAGATTTATGTTTTGATTGTAAATTTGAGTTATAACAGCTTCAACACCCAAAACCAAATTAACCCTTTAATGTTCATAGGGTCCAACGAAGGTTAGTCCAATAACACAACCTCAAAAAATTTCTTGCATCCAAAACCAATACTTAAGCAATCGTCGATGTGATACTTTCGGATGATTGCGGTGCCCAACCAAAAGTAGCCAAAGTCCAATAGAGCTTAATAAACCCAAGTCCAAATCCAATACCATTAACCCTAAACATATGCTACATAACACCACTTAATAAAACACACTTACCCTAATCTTAATCTATCACAAAAAAACGCAGCACACACTTTCACAACAACACACGAAACAGATCTAGAAAAAGAATCTGAAACACTAATCAATCTTTATCTCCTTCTTGATCAAATACCTTGATATATGATGAGCACAAATGGGAAAGGTTCAAAGATCTTGATACGAGCGGGTTGTGTTTCGATTCATTTGTTTTGATGAAACCGAATCAAAAGAAGGATGAAAACTTAATGGTTTTGTCCTCCTTTTAATTATTTAGACAGTAATAAAGAAGGTGTTAGCTTCGATAAGATCTGTGATGAGATTGTTCAAAACACACAAGATCTATAAAGATCCGTATCACTTGGAACAAATCTGAGATCTAGTTATTATTCATTTGGTGATATATATAGGCTTTAATTGGTGACACATTAAAGTTTCTCACGTGTAGATGATGTATATGTTTTTCAGAAGAAAGAATTGTGTGGTTTATATCCAGGAGATAGTCTTAAGACTAAAGGGGTGTTTTGTGAAGGGGTGTAATTTTTTTTTTCAGCCGCCACTCTCGCCGGACAAGTAGCCGGAACAGTAACCGGAATCATATTTATTGCCGGAAATAATGGAGTATAGATTTGTACATTATGCTTTACATTTTGTATTAATTGGTGATGAGGTGTATTAATTGTTTGATCAAGTTGTGTATTAATTGTAGTTTGATTTGTATTTTTATTTGTGCTTTAAGTATTGTAACTAATGCTTTGTAACTTGTAAGTCTGAATTTTTGGGCTTTAATGTGTTGTACATCATGCTTTAACACTTTCAAGTCTGAAAAGTCTGAAAATTAATTAGGAGAGAGAGTGATTTGTGTATTATAAGTAGTATAGATAGGTGGAAACACAAAGGAACCAAGTATGCATAATCAAAGAATGTCAATTGTCAATCTTAATTACATGTTCTCAAATCTGTTGTTATCTTGAACTATTTATCTAAAAGTTTAGCCTTCACTTCCGTCACCACTATCGAACATCGAGAATCAAATTTTCATAAATATAAGTACGAGCAAAATCACATATGTGAATAACAACGACTAAAAAAACTTGGCGTTACCGCCTTGCATATATATTTTCACCAACCTCTCGCCACTTCCGCCTTCCATGAGTCTTACACACAACCAATAACGCACCCCACAATGCCTCATCAGCACCACATCCATCTGTTCCACCATCACCTCCGCCTCCTCCACCCTCCCCAAGAACATCACCCCATCCGGCTCACCCGTCACCACCATCTCATCAAAAGCTCAAAACTCCTCACACTTCCCATAAAACCCGTACCCACTAATCATGGCTTCCACCCAAAACTTAGATCTATAAAAAAAACTAAAAAAAATCGATGGTGGCTGTTTCGGTGGGGGTCTCGATGGTCGTAGGGGTAGGAACCTCGATGGTGGTCGTTTAGATTGAGGTGGGGTCTCGATGGTGAGAAAAGCTAGGGTTTTATATCTATGAATGAGAGAGAGAGAGAGAGAGAGAGAGAGAGAGAGAGTCTATGATATGTAAATATTGTGCGGTTTTTCATCTTAGCGTTTATTTTAAGCCTAACTTTCTCGCATTTGACTACTTTCAATATTGATATTGAAGTTTTCACTTTTCCCTTTGACCATTTTTCCATTTTAGATAGTAAAGATATATAACTTAAAAGCAAAGTTTATCGGTGGAGTATCAAAAATTTTCATCGGGTTAATTGAATTTAGAAAGAAAATCTAATAAATTTATAGAATTATGCAACACTGTATTTTAAATATAGAAAAAATGCATATATAACCGGTTCGATCTGATAGTTCAACCGTTGAACCAATGACCCGGTAAACTAGCGACTAAACTAGGTCGATAAAAAAATTATAGGTTTTAAAACACTGAAGAAAACAAAGTAAAATAATGAAGGACTTAAAAAAAGGTATTACACGTGTAATATTAAACCCTGTTTGACTAAAGGTTCTACTTTGTACTTCGTTACTAGAGTAGATTTTAAAACCGAATAATTTTCCTGCGGCGATTGAAGCTTCATCATCTCCGGTTCGTAACTTTTTATGCTTCTCAAAACCATATCTTGTTTATACTTTTATTTATGAGGATATACTTTACTACTAACTATCTTAATCATGTTAATTAACTGTTGTATAGATATTATTATTTGGTGATTATTAGGAATTAAGCATGCATGCATGCAAAACCCAAGTATCGCTAACGATAAATTAGAGTTAAAAACTATCTTAGAAACACCAACTAATATAGACTGTTATAACTTAAAATCATAATTAAGTTGGTTGTTGTTGCAAATCTTTGCTATATTATTATAGATATATAACTCAAAAGCAAAGTTTATTGGTGAAGTCTCAATCTTTTTCAACGGTTTAATAGAATTTAGGACGAAAATCGGATAAGTTTATGGAATCATGCAACAATATCTATACTACTTTATAAAAGGTTTGAGAATTTCTATATAAAGTAGTCTTAAAATTTTAAGACAAAAATATTTTTTTATTAAGAAATATGAGTCGTTTAGTAAATGTTGTTGACAATATTGGTCAATAAATAAAAGCCTATAATAAAAACCCTTTAATACAAAATGGTCAATCGACTTTTAAGGATTTTAAAAGCCCTTTAATAAAAAGTCTACGTAATGTTCAATACATACACATATGTTACAACCGAAAATTTAAGGGTTTTTACTAACACTTATTTTGTAATAAAAGTTTTATTTAAATACCCACGAAAACACAAACAATTACACCACCACCATAGTGAAACAACCCCACCGGAAATCTCCATCCGCACAAAGGTTACACTACCACCACCGGGCATCTCCTCAACCAACGTTACACCGCAACCACCGCCGTAAAAATAATCACCAAGACCCGCCACCGCATCACATGCAGTGCTTCTAAGATATTAAATATAGAAAAATATATATGTATAACCGGTTCGATTTGATAATTTGACCGGTTGAATCAACAAGTAAACCAACAACTAAACTAAGTCGATAAAAAGTTAGGTTTTAAAACATTGAAGAAAACAAAGTAAAATAATGAAGGACTAAAAAAATTGTACACGTGTAATGTTAAACCCCAGTTTGACTAAAAGGTCTACTTTGTACTTCGTTACTAGAGTGGATTTTGGCGATTATCTCCGGTTCGTAACTTTTTATGCTTCTCAAAACCATATCTTTTTTATAATTTTATTTATGAGGATTTACTTTATTACTAACTATCTTAATCATGTTAATTAACTGTTGTATAGATATTATTATTTGGTGATTATTAGGAACTAGCAGGGTATTCGCGCGTTGCAGCGGCGGTACTCTGAAATAAAATTTTTCGATAAAAATGTATTTTAATTTATTATGTTCTTTTTGAAAAATAAAATTACGGATATCAAAATTTCAGATATAGCCGCGCCTGTTCGAGACTCGAACCCGTGGCCTGCGTCTGCGGCTCGAGCCGTTTAGTCCGCCGGATTCCGTCTCGCCTGCCGATTGGCCGTTCTGTTCGGGCTCAATATTCAGATAATGTGTTTTATTATTGTGGTAGTGAAATTTAATGCCGGAATTGTGTTTAATTTGGTTGTATAATATCTTGATAATTTATATTTCTTTTGTAAGGGTGTTTTAATAAGCGTATTAATTGTATATATCGATGAGTTAAATAATTGACTACATTAAATAAGCGTTAATGTGGTGTTTTGTTTTACATTATCTTCTTGTCTCAGACGTCCGAAAATTATGTTCATTTAAGTGTTGTACACTATGTTTCTTTTCTTGTAAGTAGTAGCAATTGTAGCCATTAATAACATTGATCACTTTAATAGCATTAATGTTGTAAGTCTGAAAATTACATCATGCTTATTTTGTTGTACATTATGCTTATTTTGTTGTAAATTTGAAAATTGGTTGCAGCTATTGTACATTGTGCTTAAATGATTGTAATTTTTGGTGAAGGGTGTTTTTAATAGCATTAATGTTATTTGATAGAATTTTGGTCTTAAAATGACACCATGCTTTATTTTGTTGTACAATATGCTTACTTACTTGTAATTCTGAAAATTTGGTGCATTAAAGTGTTGTAAACCATGCTTAATTTCTTGTAAGTCTTAAAATTTTAGAGAGAGAGTCATTCATGCTTTATATGTAGTATAGATTAAGCATGCATGCATGCAAAACCCAAGTATCTCTATCCCTTTCGATAATTTTAACCAATTTTGAAAACTAGTTCGACCAGGCCGGTTCAACCGGGTTTTGAAAACTATGTTCATTTTTTCTATCGGGTGTTTGTTTAACATATTTTGGGGTTATGATGTTATTTGGTTTGACTTATGTTTCATAAGCCCATTCATTCCGGTCCATTTTTGATTTATGAACTTATTATGACTCAAATGGAAAGTAAGCCCAAAAGATAAGCCTATGGAGTATAAGCGGATCCGAATAAGTTCATAAGCATAAAATAAGTTAACAAGCACGTATTCGGAAAAGAAGCTTTAACAAACAATCCCTTACGCAATAGGGTATCTAAGGAGCATAAAAGTAGAGTGTTTTGGTACGGATAATTTAGGTTTATCTTAACAAGCACATTGAAGTATAATGCATGTTCTAACTTGCTTACTAAAAGCGCTTATTTTCGATCAAAAATAAGTAAATTAGCGCTCGAATTGCTTATCTTCTTATCCAAGCAAAAAAAAAAAAGCAATCCAAAACACCCTCCAATTATGTTTATTACCATACATTCAGATTTAACGGTTGTGGCACTTCCGTTTTGATTTTTTCCTTGTTTTTTAGAACTAATATAGAGTTTATACTTTAATTATATCTATGTCTTCATATTTTATCATCAACAACTATTATGTTCATATTCATAACACACATATTATTTCAAATTATAGCTTCAGCTAGTGTCTTTTGGACTTATTTTGCGTGTGTACTAAAGTGTTTGCTGTATATATTTTGGCAGTAGCTTGGTTGCAGCTAAAAAGATTATAGTTAGATGGATAGGATCAGCAACCTTCCTTCAGGCTTAACAGAAAACATCTTATGTTTTCTACCGATTCAAGAGGCAGCAAGAACAAGTATCCTATCTCGGGAATGGAGGTACCAATGGATCAAAATTCCTAAACTTACAATTATTGAGGATACGTTTCACGTATCAACTGATGCAACTGAGCTGCCTATTTTGGAGCAAACGTTTGTCACACATCATGAAAGGATAACGAGGTTAAAAAGACGTAAAATGTTCTATGCTATAAACCAAGTTCTTTCAAAGCATGAGGTCCAGAGACGAGTTTACCACTTTCCATGATGAATGTCGCCACCGTGATGAGATTGACCATATATTATCCGATTTGGCACAAAGAAATACTGTCAAGAAACTAAAACTTCACTTTGACTGGGTACGCTACTGTCTACCCTTATCTCTCTTTTTGTTCCGTCAGCTAACAGACCTATGTCTCAAAGGTTGTTATGTTATCCCTCCATCAACATTTAATGGATTCAGTACTCTTACAAGCTTATCTTTGCAAGACATATACATAAATGATGAACCACTTCAACACCTCCTATCTAATTGCCCATTGCTTAAGAATGTGACACTGGTAATTTCTTACTAAGATAGAATATCGATCCTTGCTGGCTTTCATATCTTATCTGTCTATTGTATGCTGCTGCAGGGTATTGACATTTACTGTGTCCTTAGAAGTAGTGACGAAGATTCCATCATCAACCTTTTCGAGTGTTTGCCAGTGGTTGAAACCTTGTCTATTTCGCCTGGCATCATTCAGGTAATATTCTTCACATGTTATATAATTGATTTAACTTAATTAGGAAAAGAGTTTGGTTGTCACCGACTCTTTTGTTTTAGTCATTCGATCTTACATGCACGACGGAGTTCCACGAGCTTCCAACCACGTTAATTCACCTCAAATACTTAACTTTAAATGGTGTAAGATTCACTCACTTAGAGGGTTATCTTTTCTTGTTCTTTCGATCAAAAGCTCTCCAAACTTGGAGACACTTAAGGTAAGGGTAGTAACACAAATCCATACGGTATCCTATTAGTTTTAATTCTTATGCTAAGATCTGAGACACTTCGTAGATCGACAATAGAAACACAGTAGACTATGTCTCGATGGAAGGTGATATATGCTCGTTTACACTCGAGGATTATCACGATATTTGGTTGGAGCATTTACACGAGCTACATATTAAAGGTTTTAAAAACAAGGAAATGAGTTGAATTTTGTGAAACTTATCTTGCCAAGTCACTGTACTAAAGAAGGTGACGATATATCACCACTCACCTTGAATGAATGGATCAGATTTCAAAAGTTCTCTTATCATTCTCTCGTGCATCACCAGTGGTAGTTATCAATGTTTGACGGATGGAACCAGTTATCGTAAGGCATTGTGGTTTTGCCGTCTCTCTCATTGTGTGAGACATGTTATGAAAAATATGATCTTTTGTTATTTAAATTTGTTAATAGTTGAAGGTCTTATTGCTGATTCTGATTATGTAAGATGGGATTGGGGTTTTTGGTTTTGTGAGATGTGTCAAGTTACCTAATTTTCGACCAT
This sequence comes from Chrysanthemum lavandulifolium, assembly GCA_022545495.1. Taxonomy (NCBI): domain Eukaryota; kingdom Viridiplantae; phylum Streptophyta; class Magnoliopsida; order Asterales; family Asteraceae; genus Chrysanthemum; species Chrysanthemum lavandulifolium. The sequence continues at coordinate 284,676,479 of CM040242.1, read as the reverse complement.
TCGTGTGAGCCAAAGCTGCATGAACTGAAATCCTAATTGGTTCTTAATTTTCATAGCGGGCTTATATAGGTCACGAGCGAATAATGGATACTTGTAATATCCATTTGATATCAGTACAAAAGCTGTTTTGAATAAGCCGGTGGCTCAAACGATAAGCTGAACCGCTTAACCTTTGCATATCATATGGTCGTGAGAAATGTCATTTCTTCCTAGCCATCTTACTTGTATCTTTCTTAAATACTACGTAAATAAATTCGTAAGACCATCCGGTGACCGGTGCCATAGGTGGTGGCATAGCCTTATTGCGCCGACCAACAACAACCCCTCCGCGTTATAACCCTCAACGCTATACCAGCCAGTCGTGTTATCCTCTTTTTTTATTTTGTTTTTTTTGTGTTGTATTTGTATTTTATTAAGTTATGTATGGGTCATGAGGTTTCTTATGACCTGAGTGATAGAAGGAGTGTATTTTGTGTTAAGTTATAAGTTCTGAGTTATAGAGAAAAAAATTGAGATGACAATATTTTTTTGTATAATGCGAGCCATGTGGCTCTAGAACACCTTGTGCTCTAACAAAAACGAGTAAAGCATAATAAAAATTATTCTCAAACAATTTTGTGTTTTTATTGAGATACTCCGTATAGAATAAGGTGAGAAAATACCATTACGAGCATACTTTGTGTCCATGACATTGTCAAGTTGATTTTTGTTAAACACTTTTTTAATGAACTACAAACTTGCATATTTACTCATAATCTCATATCAACTTACAGAATTATAATTATAATTATTATTATTATTATAATAATTATTATTATTATTATTTTTTAAAACATCACTCATTAGAAAACAAAATGATTTATGAGAAATTAGTGGGAGCCAGGAGACACTGGTTGGGCTCCCACTCCTTTCTGAATCTGGCTTAGTCTATGAAAAATAAAAGCCGCTCTTGGCATTATTCGAGTGGTAACAACAATGAGGTCTTGATGCGTGAAAGTGTGTCCAAAGCTTCGTCAGAAATCCCCGAAATGTAAAAAGCAAATGGAATGAACTCAGACCCGCTTTCTTCACATTTGGACACATATATCCTTTCTTCTTCTCCACAAGATTATGTAACGCCACCCCTGGAGCCCACGATTCACATCAATACCCGCAAAGGAGATCACGGTCATCCAAACACGTCGTCCTACCTTGGATCCGCTTTTATTATTATTATTATTATTATTATTATTATTATTATTATTATTATTATTATTATTATTATTATTATTATTATTATTATTTTTTTATAAAACATCACTTTATTAAAAACTTAAAGAATTTACAAGAAATTAATTGGAAGCTCGGATCTTAACCGAGCCCCACTCCCACTAATATAAGAAAGCCTAATCCTACTAAAATATGACCAAGAACCCGTCTCCGATGTCCCGAGTCATCGAGAATTTACTGGATCACGCTTTTAGTAAGGTCACAACATCCTTCTCAACTTACATTATTATTATTATTATTATTATTATTATTATTATTATTATTATTATTATTATTATTATTATTATTATTATTATTATTATTATTATTATAAAATCTCACTCATTAGAAAACAAAAGGATTCTGAGAAATTGGTGGGAAGCGGGGACTTAGTTGGGCCCCACCCTTTCTCTGAATACAAAAGCTTAGTCTGTGGAAAATAAAAGCCCCACTTTTGACACTATTCGGTAGGTAATAAAGAATGAGTCTTGATACGTGAAAGTGGCTTATTATTATTATTATTATTATTATTATTATTATTATTATTATTATTATTATTATTATTATTATTATTATTATTATTATTAATAAAACATCACTTTATTAGAAAATGATAGGATTTACAAGAAGTTAGTGGGGAGCCAGATACTAACTGGGCTCCCACTCCTCTAGCTATAAAAAAGCTAATCCTACTAAATATATGAGCAACTGCACGTGCTCTAATGTCTTGGGTCATCGAGAACTTTCGGATTCGTTTAAGTAAGGTCAATGCGCCTTTCTCAAGTTCCCCAAAAGAAGAGAACGAGAAGGGGAGGAACCCATATCCAATATTCACGCACTTAGCCTCATACTTGACGCGTTTACGTTGTGCAGCCTCAACCACCGCACGACCCGGCATAAAATCAACCATACCAATTTCGCGCAAGGGTGAAGACCGGTCAAATCAACACATACATCAAGCCCTCCGTCCGAGTAGAAAGCAACATGTCACCGGACGTAAGGTTTGTCCCTTTCCCATAAAGCCCAATATTAACCTCTTTACGAGCCGAAATCCCCGATCGAGAACATATGTCAACAAGAACATCACGCACCACATTATGCCGATGTTTAATGCCAATAATACCGGTGAAGATACAAAGATGGTCCCAAAAATATCCCCAGTAAAGACCTTGGAACAGGCTGAGCACGACATCTGAACTGAGAATAGGGGAACACCTAGCCGATAACACAACACGCACCGGTAAGTCCTAGCATTCATAGTCTGCCCCAACCCAGATATTGGAACCACCCTAAGCCAGTCTGAAGTATGTGGGTGGAACTCACTTGAACTCTAAACAGGTATTTAGTATAGTTTGGTTGACCACTTAAGCCGTTTATCATACATGTTTTGTTTGATTGATAATGGGTTCAACGGTTTAACTTGTCAAGTCGCGGATTTTTTTATAAAATAAAAATAAAATATAGAAAGTGTAAGTGGGACAACTCGTTAGCCTATTTAACATGTTTTCATTAGAGGATAAATAGACTTATTTGGGTGTACTCATACCAACCTATTTGACCTGTTTATCCTCTAATAGTTTTAAGTCATGTAACATGCTAATCGGTATAGACTAATGTGTTAAATGGGTTAAACGGGTCATACCGCAACTTTACTTGATCTGATCAATCTAAGTAACCTATTTTCACCCGTCAACCAAAAGACTTGTGTCTCAATGATAATTAATGTTGTTTGAGAAACTCATCAAATAAGTGGTTGTGTCCACAAGACATATTAGATAAACTAGAAGATTGCCTTGAATGCGGCATGGCACCGGTGATTATTTTGTGGCGAGCGGTCCGGTGGTTGCGTGTGTATGCGTGGTTGAGGAGGTGCCGGTGGTGGTAGTGTAATCATTGTCGCATGGAGAGGTCGGTGGGGTTGTTTCACCATGGTGGTGGTGTAATTGTTTGTGTTTTTGTGAGTATTTAAATAAAGCAGATTGTTATAAAATATGTTGCACATAAATACCTTTAAATTTTCGGTTGTAACATATGTATCATTGAACACTATGTAGACCTTTTATTAAAGGGTTTTAAAAGCGCTTAAAGTCGTATCGACCATTTTGTATTAAAGGACTTTTATTACAAAACGTATTGACCATCACAATTAAAAGTATTGACCAATATTGTCAACAACATTTACTAAATGATTTGTTATTTCTTAATAAAGAAATGTTTTTTGTCTTAAAAAGTTTAAGACTACTTTATATAGAAAGTCCCAAACCTTTTATAAAGTAGTATAGATTTGTGATATATACATTATGAGATAGATAGTTGTTAAAAACAAACAAAATAAATGGTATTCTGCGTATATGTAAACATGTTAAGATTGACAAGACTTAGCTAACTATTTAAACATGCCATATTTAAGCTGGAAAATTTTAACCCGCAAACCTAAAACAATAAATAAAAAACCCGACCCATTGGCACACAAGCAAGACATCCAAAACACTTACCTAAAAAGTATTCAACTCTACTCATTTCTCAAAAATTTTGAGTCAAGATAACTAAAGAAACAAAAAGTAAACAATTTCAGCTCAATGTGTAAGACTAGTTGTAATGGTGACCTAAAGTTTCTAGGATCACCCCAGCCACCTTAGCGTCACCTCCTCTTCTTCCTCTAAGATCAAATACATAACTTTAAGTCCGTAATAACACGACCTAAATCACAACAAAAAAAACCATATGAAAAAGAACGATCGTCTGGCCAATCGAATCAAGCTCAAAATGGGGATGGACACGTTGGGTTGGGTCGTCATAAGGGGAGGGGATGCGTCCTTCGTGATAGACCGACCGATCACTCGGACCACGTACTACTAGTCTAAGGGGGAAAAAAAGTAAACAAATTTTAGTTTAATATTAAGGGGAAACATTTTTACTTCAAAGTCTTAAAAAAAATAAAAAATAATAAAAAAATAAAAATAAAAAATAAATAAAATAAAATAATTATTTGACAGTTTTTTTTTCTTTTTAATTTCTGGGTTCAGTTCTTAGGAATAAAAAAACCAACTTCAACTCACTTTCGTGGCGATTTGAGCTCCATTTCCGGTTAGTTACTTTATGCTTCTCAAAACCCATTTCTTATTTCTAATTGATATTTATCTTTGTTTCAGTTTTATCGTTCGTATACTTTAATGAAGATCTATATATAAATTTTTTTTTTTTTTTTTAACAGCAAATAGATCAACATTCTTATTGAATATTAAACTAAAACGACAGGCAAGCGGGCAACAAGCTGCGCCGCTAGCCCTTTTTGAATAGCAAAACTTAGTCTATATTAATGTTTAATTAAGCCCTTCAATTTTAACAGGTTCAAATTTGCCTTATTTGTCCCTAAATAAGCAAATAAGCAGAAGAAGTTTGTTTTATCCAAGCACTCTAAAATGCTACTAGTAATATATTAGCAGATGATAAATAATCTCAAACACCCTTTAATTTTCTTTCTTACTAACGGTTGTGCTACTTCCATTTTAATTTTGGGGGTGTTTGTTTAAGCTTATTTAGAGGGCTTATGCTAATCTTTTGGGCAACCATGGTTTCCGACCTTTTGACCGACTAATCCACGGGGTTTGAACCCACCGTCACATAGATTCAAACCCGGTAAAGCCCTCCCTTTTGACGAGGTTGGCTGGCCACGGTTGTTTGCACCTAGCTAGAATTGAACTTACGACCTCTCGCATAGCCTTTTACCACTAGACCAGCTTCTGATACGACCCGAGACTTGACACAAATATAAACGGGATTAGGGTTTGTATCAACAGGTTGTGGGTTGTGTTCAGGATTAGGGTTTGTATCAACAGGTTGCGAGTCGTGTTCGTGTCCACCCGTTTATTAAAACGCGTGTTTGGATTGGGAATAGGTTAATTGGGTCGACCCTCCAACCAATTTAACTTGTTTAACCCGTGTAACATTTTTAACCTGTCAATCCGTTTATTAAAACGTCGTGTTTGGATCGGGAGTGGGTTAAATGGGTCGAACCCATTTAATTTGTTTACCCTGTGTAACATTTTTATCTGTCAATCCGTTTAGATAAACAGGTCCCCGATTAGTTTAACAGCTCATGTTCGGGTTGAGGTATTCTGACACTCCAGCCCACGAACCCGAACCCTACTAAAACTATAATGAAATTTATATCTCTGTAATTTTACATTCAATTGCGAAATTTGCATTTTATCATATTTCAATTACAACTAGTCTGTATTAGACTTATTTTGTGTGCATAATAAACAAAGTTTTTGTTGGATATTTTTCAGTCGGTAAATTTGAAGCCAGCAAGAATATCCTGAGATGGATTGGTTCAGCAACCTTCCTCCAGGCATAATAGAAATCATCTTATGTTTTCTACCGATTCAAGAGGCGGTGAGGACAAGTATCCTCTCTCGGGAATGGAGGTACCGTTGGATCAAGATCCCCAAACTTGAGTTTGAGGAGTTTAAGTTTCATGTATCGACTGATGTGGCTGAGTCGTCTAATGGAGCTGGCTCGCCTGGTGTGGAGCAAATGTCTGAACAATCACGCAAACGGAAAGATTTGATTAAGAGACGTAAATTTTTCTATGCTATATGCCAAGTTTTTTTAATGCACGAGGGTCCATTACATGAGTTCACCCTTAACATGCGCCCATGTGACCAAAGTTTTATTGACGATGAATTAGTTGAGATTGATGGTATAATATCTCATTTGTCAAGGAAAAGTACCGTCAAGAAATTAGCGATCGACAATGAATGGGGGTGGTATAAGCTACCCTTCTCTCTTTTCTCATTCCATCAGTTAGCAGACCTGCGTCTTGGTGGTTGTGCCTTTTCCCATCTACCAACATTCAAAGAATTTGGTAGTCTTACAAGCTTATCTCTCAACGCCGTACACATTACTATCAAAGAACTTTTACATCTTCTATCCAATTGTCCATCACTCAAGACAATGACATTGGTAATTTTAAAGTAAGATAGAATATTGAGTATTGTCAGCTTTCATAACTTACCTGACTATTGTAAGTTGATGCAGGTAAATGAAATGTATATGCGAAGTGGATATCCCACCGTTAGTGACAATCCCGCCATATTTGACCTATTCGAGTGTTTACCAGTGATCGAAAGTTTGTCTATCCCGTTTGCCATCTTTCAGGTACTTTTCATCACGTGGTATATATCATTTTGTTTCTTTTCCGTATGTCAACATTTATTTGGGGAAAGGAGTTTGCTTATTACTAACCCTTTTGTTATAGTGGTTCAAGTCTTGTGTTCATAAAAAATTTCCACGAGAGCTTCCAATCAGATTAAACCATCTCAGATACTTATATCTATATGAGGTATGCTTCACTCGCAAAGACGGGTTATCTATTCTTGTTCTTTTTATGAAAAGCTCCCCGAAGCTGGAGAAAATTGAGGTATGGGTGATAACATAAATCCATCTTGAATCCTGTTAGTTTTGATTCTTTATGCCGAAATACACTAGCATATTAAATCCCGGCATTTCTTGTAGATTGACAATCTAGATTTTGAGGAATGCAACTCCTCCTCTGAGGAAGATAACTTGTTGACGGGAGATGATCTACGCTCCTTTAGACTCGGTGATTATTCAGATATTTGGTTGGAGCATATGAGCGAATTACATATCACAAGTCGTGTAATCTTTGGGAGTGAGTTGAACTTTGTGAAACTTATCTTGGCTAAGTCACCGGTGCTAAAGAAGGTGACAATAAAACTCGACTACAGGGAGTTTGATGAGGATGAAGAGTTGCAGACATTACAAGTTCTCTTAAGTTCCCCACGCGCATCACCAGTGGTTGAAATCATTGTTTGACGGGTTGATAGCACTGTGGCTTTGTTGACTGTTTAGTTAACTTAACCGTTTAGTAGTTTAGCCGTGTCTGAGATGGGATTTTGAGAAATATGATATGCTGTTAGTTTTGCATTTTGAAGATTACTAATTGAACCAAACCAAGAGATTGTTAGACTTTTTAATTTTGCAGTAACGAAAACTTTTGGCTGTGTTTGGGTTTGCCACAAACTGAACCGACCCCGACTACATAGTGTATTAGGCTTAAAATGTAGGTATTGGTTATTGAGTTATCTTAACACTTCCTAAAAGGTGATTTTAGTGTGTTTGGTTTTGTGATGAGAATGGGTATGACTGTATGGGAAGTACCTAGCAAGTAGCAATTGTGTTGGAACTGGAGTATGTACTATTTTGTTGTTTTACTTAGCAAGTTATTTACCCATCATTATCTGACTTAAATTAACAAGATGCTAATTGGTGGATCACCCATATACTCCTAAATTAAAAATACTTTTAATGAGGTATTTTACTCATTTTAAAAAGGGTTTTGATTATAAAATAGTCATGCACTTACTTTTATGTCTTATTTGAGTATATGAACTACTAAAAATTCCATTTATTGATAAAAATTTACAATTCTGAGTAGGTTAAATTTAGGGTCCGCTTGGTTTAATTAAGAGAATGAGAAAAGAAATGCAAAGGGTATACTAAGGAATGCAAAGGGTAATGGATACTTTAACCCTCAATTTGTAGTCTGAACGAGTCATTACCTGGTTTAGATATTCTTGTTCATTTACTCCACCAAGATAATTAATGATTCTTTTCCAAAAGATTAGGCTATGCACAATGGTTGCGTCGTCTGTTGGTCGATCGATCGGTCGTCGCCGTCGTCTTATTGTGGCCATTTGGTCACCGTCGGTCGTCGAGAAAAAATGCACAACTCGGCCATATTTTGACCTAGTTCTTGTACTTGTTTGTGTATGTTGAATATTTTGACCATTTTGTATTGCAAAGTAAGAAAAAATTACTTTGAGAAATTTATACATTTATATACCTTTTACTTAAAAAATTGAATTAAAAAAATAAAAAGGTCGTTGTTGTGGATCTTTAAGTCATTTGAAAGTCGTCAAGAGAAAAGCGATGTGACATATAAAATCGAGGTCGTTTGGGTCACCATCACAGATAATTTTAAGTATGAATCTCATATTAACATAAGATTAGATATTGGTACTCCCTAAAATACAAGTAATATCCCCTAATTTTTTTATCTTTTATTTTTCTTTTTATAATTTTGTTTTTATTATAAAACAATAAAATAAAACAAAACATAATAGAAATTATAAAGTTTGATAAGTTAAAAATAGTCAAATACAAAAAGTACAAAACAAAATATCATAATGAAATAGTCTTGGCATGTTAACAAAGTGTGTAAAGCTGCCAAAAAAAAATACATAACAAAAACTATAAAATTTGCCAAGTCAAAATAATAAAAGACCCAAGATATAAAAAAAAAAAAAAAAAAAAAAAAAAACTTTTAATAAAGTGGTGTTAAGGGGTAGCTAACAGATGTTACACCTACGTAGTAATTGTTTTATCACATAATAAAAATGCCGTTTGCTTCAAGAACGCGGTGCCACCTCATCGGGCGGTAGACAATGCCTCAAAACAGTAGGCCGAACTCGAAGTCATGATGACTCGTCATTAAAAGCCATACTGAAAGGAACGTGCGCGACATAGAAGAAAACATTCAAAACTCTACGATTAACATGAAGCTAAACCTAAGAATTCCAATCATGCCATCAAGGCATGTTCTTAGGTACTTGATAGAACTCGATGGCATCACCGTGTCCGAGAAGACAAGGCGGTAATGGAGCTTCCTCACCACGCACGTCAAGGAAGTCCAATCCTCAACGGAAAACTAGCCGCCTCAACAGGTTCCTATCTAATCGAAGAAAAGTCATCGCTTTTCAAACACTCAAGTGTATGTGGTGACTTTCGTGGACAACCGGAGGCAAGCTTTCACCACACTCAAAGCAGATCAGCAACGCCCCAACACTCGTGGCACCCGACTGGGAAGAGCCGATCATGTATCCGCCAAGAACTCAGGGGCGGCCAACAGTTGCTACTAACAGATAGGGACCTCTGCAAACCCCTATCTATTTTGTCGCCAAAGCCTCAAGAAGACGGAGATGAACTATAGTGCCATGGAAAATTGGTCTTGGCATTAGTGTTTGCCGCAAGACGATCGCTACGGACTTCCAAGCCACCAATAGCGGTAATTACGCATCGCCATCAAGCAGATCATCTCCAAACCCGATGCGTCAGACGACTCCGTATGGAGGTGTTGCAGTGAACACAACATCTCTTACGTGCCACGCATCGCAATAAAAGGACAAGTTCGCGGACTTCATCATCGAGAAGCCGACATCGACGAGGTACCTACACCAACGAAGGCACCATGATCCATGGATCCTGCTACGTATGGGTCCTCGCGCGGATGGCTCGTGAGTCGGCCTTATTCTCACAAACCCGCAGGAATGGAATTCACTTACGCATCTGCTTTGAATTTACCGACAAACAACGAGGCGAATATGGCCCGATCGGCCGGATCACGCATCAGCAATGGGTGTACGTAATTGAAGCAAATGCGGACTCGACTAGTGGCCAACCATGTGTTGGGTGAATACGCCAAAGAAGAAAACATGATTCAAGATCTCGAGAAGACTAAAGCATCGATCAAAGGCTTTGACAGATTTACTATTAAGCAAGTCCCCGTGAGGAGAAAATCGCAGCGTATGCACTGAGCAAGATAGCCTCGATAAGTCAAGACACTTATCAAAGCAAGGTCGTGGAAACATCGAAAGCAAGTCGATAGCGAGATGGAAGTTTCAATCATAGAGGAGGATGGTCCCACATGGATGACCCAATTGCGCATTTCTTAGCAAAGGGACATACCCCAATGCATGTAAGCTCAGAATACCGCACAGTACAGAATTGAATTGCGCGACAACATCGATCGACGCTCTTTCCTCCAACCATGGCTTCGGCGCGTAGCGTGCAAGCAAATTATGTACGCGAGAACCATGAGGTTCATGTAGCATGCACGCAGGACCACGGTCTGTTGTAGCACGCGCCATGCGACGGATACTATCGCCAACCATGCATAAAGATGCGCTGGATTTGAGGGAAGTAATGATTGCCAAGTCCATGCACTGCATCGCGCAAAACCACGCATGAGTTAACACCAATCACGGCGCCATGGCCATTCTACAAACGGGCATTGATATCGCCGGCCCTTTTCCGAAGCAGTTAGCGGTCTCAAATTTCTCATCGCCGCTATAGACTACTTCACCGTTGGATCGAGGCAAAAGCAAGAGCGGTACCATCGCAACCGTGTAAACGCTTTGTCCGGGATAACATTGTACGCCGCCGATTACCCGGTGAAATCATCTCGACAACGGAAACAATTGCCACAACCCCTTTAAAGATTGGTGCGAAAGTTAAACATTACCCGACTGCTGCTTGCTACGCACCCACAAACCAATGGTTTAGTCGAGCGCGCAAACCAAGCCCGCGGCGAATCAAAGCACGCTGACAAGCACAAAGGAAGGTGGTCAAGAACTTTCACATATTATGGCACACCGCACCGCTAAACCGCATTGTGGACACCCCTTTCTCAGATACGGATGTAAGTCGTTATACCAACCGAGATCGGCATGCCAACTATCCGCACCGCGAGATTAATGCGACACACAACGACGATGAAAGACGTGGTCGACTTGACCCACTGAAGAAAGACGCGAACGCGACCATACGGAGGCAAGGTCAAGTCAAAATGAAAGGATACTACGATGCCAAGGTACGCAGTTGTTCATTCGGCACTGTGTGACTTTGTTCATCATGACAACGAGGCAAGCCGCCGCCGAAGACACAGTAAGCTCCTAAGCCTGGAAGGACCTTATGAGGTTACCGGGTTAACACAAAGCGCTGCATCGGCCACGAGGTTTCGATATCGCATCACAAGACATGGAATATCAAGAACCTCAAGAGGTACCTATAAGAACCTGCTACGATAGCGCGCAGACGCCCGCACTTTTAGTGCCCAATAAACATTCATGTAATCGCTTATTTATTTATCTTTGTTATTTCGATAAACTTGTATTATTAAAAATGTCGCGGTTTCTAGCTAACTCCGACACATTTTAAGTTGTTATTCCATATACCGTATGCTTTAACAATTTTTTATTTTGCCTACTCACGTGCGGCATGCACCACATAAACCCACGATGGTAACAGGATAAGTTGACCTACTAACTAACTTGTTGAAAAGAGGTTGCAAACCCATCAATACCGGATCACGCATCCTTGTTAAACACCTTATTCTCAAGACGTTGAATAAGATATGTGCGCATCCCACGACGGTTGCGAAGAATGCACACGCCATGTTTAACAACTTTGAGCCAAGACACTTGCTTCCTTAATATATTATATTTACGTACGAACATACACGATTATGATTAAATACTTAGAATTATGTTCCAGTATACTCCGATTATACATGATTATGGATTTCTTATATTTACACCGCGTACATCGCAACAAATACATCTTTACGATACTTAGACGTATATGTACATTACTAATGTCCACAAGCAACAAGCAAAAAGCAATTTTATTTATAACTACGATTATTAAAAGATAGCAAACATATCCGCTATAAGTCGCTATAACGCTGCGGCGGAAGTGCCACATGACTTGTCGCTTTTCTTACTACCGACACTCTTCAAAGACATCCGCACCGAGAAGACACAGAGCCACAATCGACGGGTACTCCATCGACTGGTAAGCCGCACTAAGTCCACACAAAATGGCCTTACCGCAATACCTTTTTCTTGGCAAGACGGTGGCACGCGCTTCAAGACCTCCTTTAAAGGTACCTCTTTCTCAATGCAGTGATTCTCGACTATCCCTAGACGCAGAAGACGGCACTTGAGTCTGCACTACGGGTTTCGTAAAATAGTCCTGGTCAGTTCCCATCCGACGATGACGCGCCAATGTCAACCCCGCCATAATAACACTTATCGGATAATCTTGGTCGCGCCAAGTTCAAATCTGGGGAGCTCTAAGTCCTTCACATGGCAATGACCAATTGATCATATGATTCAAAGATTGTACCCCATCTTCTCTCAACAGTGCCATCAGCCTGGCCATGGAGTTGTTCCACCGCTCGATTTACCACGCCTAAAGCGCACTGCAACCTCCCAATGCATTCACCACTCGACGACTCTAAGGTACTAAGCGCAATGACAGATCAGGCCTATGAGCCACCTACGCTGCAATCACCGATATAAGATGATACAATTCATCAGACGATGCTCACCATGCAGTTTTGCTTTCTCCTGACCTCCAAGGACCAAACACAAGATCTCTAAGCTCTCCCAATCGCAAGAAACAAACTTTCTTTTCCCCGATCTAGGTGTTTCAAGGCCCAAGAAGACGCAGACTTGTACTTGGCGCCTCAAGACGCTCCCGACTTATTTGACACATTAGCGCCATCTTGTCATCTACTGTTTTGCATATGCGCTTAAGCTCACTAGTCTCAGACGAAAGGCCATCCAGCAAGGCTTGGTACTTGCCACCAAGGCCCAAGTAGCTATTGTTGATCTTTTTGAGCTTGGTCTTCCCCACCGGACACTTGATCTTTCACTTCACAATTAACGGCTCGATGGGCGAGACTTGAACCAACTCTCAACTAATTGACCCAGGGCACATCCGCACGCCTGGTTTTTATCCGCTCGGGCGGCTCGAATACCGACCGTGTTGGACTCGCTTGGGAGGTGATTTATGACCGCCCATCCCGCGAATAATTACCAAACAAGAATGTTAGAATCCCAATAGAACATTCTCCAACCAAGTTAAGATTATATATGTATGGTTTTACTTACTTGGCTCCGCATCATCGGCAGGTGCGACGACGCTCATCGCTGGAGGACAACTCCACGCTTGAACCACGGACGTTTTTTCTTGATGGACCCGCACCATGATCTTGTTTAACTTCGCGGCTGCGCGCCGCCTTCTTCTTCTTCCTTCGATGAATCACCATACGCCGATCGCCACCAGCCGACGCGCTACTCGTGATTGGGACGATCAGAGCGCTGTTTCCACCGCAACGGAGGAGCTAGTCCCCGTATCCCCGCATTCGCCCATGACACGCCCTTCGCCAGCCAAGATTGGCCTCGGCATCCTCAACGCTTTACTTACTGGCCTTTCGCTTCGCCAACCGCATTTGACCGTGAATAGATCCATCTCAAGGCAAAACACGTATACAAAAGTTATATAACGCGAAAAGACGGAAGATTACTTACATTATTTATACGCAGAGATTTGGAGGAATAAGTACCCACCGCCATATGCCTAAAAAATAGGAATCTCATCTTCGGCCAAAATAATTGCAAGGATTCCCATGTGCACCAAAAACCTCAGATATGCACTAATAGATGCGTTCGCATTTATCAAACCGCATCCTCAACGTTATAAGACCCGTGCAATGGGCACTCATCCCTCTCAGATTTCCTCGCAGATAGAACTCATAATTCCACGGAAACATGTATCATCTACCCGTAAGAAATACTCCCTCCACCTAAGGGCGCCTAATTTATCCAGATAGCACCCAGCTCACCTGCGTCAAAAGTTACCCACCCATGCTACCAATGAGGTGTGGTAAAATGCGAATAAGTCGATGGTGGGATTAATCCCCAACAAACGGCAATTTACTTCAATTAGTAATTTTGGTCACTGATGCAAGGTAATCCGGAGTATGTAGTGTATAATAATTTAACACATCGACAGGAAGCGTGACAAGGTCACGCTGATTCGCAATTAATAACCGTGTAAACACCCACCTTCTTCGGGAAATTGCAATCGTGGACGCGATCCGAACCATTGATGCACGCCCCGGTATAAAGTAACCGAGGCAAATTCCATCGATCGACAAATTAAGGTCGGAGAAGTCGACAAACCGCTTAACCATGGTGATATACTTTTCTCGTTATCACGCACGCCGTTACCCTTGGTGGTTGGTTACTTTTGGGATAATGACTCTAATTTGCTTTTGTAGAGATTGAAAGATGTTTTACCCGGCGGAATCGGTGAAAATGAATTCCAAGTTATATTTTCTCCTTTTCCACACGACACACGTGGATCCCACTAAGCTTCACTATGTGACGAGATGACTTGATACAAGAATTTCCCGACAACCAGGGCTCGACTATTCACATGGATGTCTCGACACATGTACCACCTGCAGGTATATGGCTTCTGGATACGTTGTATACTATTTGTTTTTTGGGACTACGGTCATTAGTCTAGCATCCGCAGCCCGCACCACGCATACTAGACCTGGGGACATGATGACGAGATAGTCCGTGTCGGGTCATGAACCGACCACAGCTCAATACCCAAGCCCAAAGACGACTCGAGCTAATATCAATAAAGGATTGGACTCACGAAAGCCCAAGCCCAAATCTATTTACTTGAATGGATATAGATATCTTCTAAAATATGAAGATAATCATCCCAACCGACTTAGGCGGATACGCTTGCATGGGAACACGGAACCAACAAGGATTCCGCATATATATAAAGTGGAATACCCCTCGCTTAAGTGCACGATCTCATAACCCTAAACCTTAAACCCTAAACCGACATCACTCACGGAGGATAATCGGGAGACAATCCCACGGTGTTTCTAACGGTGTTTCGTCTCTTAGCGCAGGTCTCAAGCAAGAATTCTCAATTGGTACGAGAACCCGAGCTCCAAATCAGAACGCCCAACTTTTGTATCAACAGTAATATATACTAAAAGTCCAAGATACAAAAGTTAAAAGAGATAAGAAATGGAATAATAACACCACTAAACGCTGTAGTCCGGATGGCGGGTCAATGTTCGTGAGTCCACGACTGGGTTGATTTTGCCTCCTTTTGTTTATTTAAAAACATTGCAATCGTTAGTCCCTTAAAATGCAATCGTTAGTCTTCGAGACCAACGATGCAAATATTTTAACTTACGTTAGGAGATAACGGAGAACATCTGATCGTTAGTGCGGCTAACTTTATTAACGGAGGATGTATGGCCAACTTTACTAACAGAGGGATGATTTTGTGCAAAAGAAGAGGATATAAACGAGACCACAAACCACAAAATGTAGTTTGACTCTTCATAAATATATTATAAACTATTTAAATGCATAGTCAAGGAATAATATCCGGTTTTGCTTATAAACGGTAAGCTTAATGAGGTTTTTTTCGGTTAATCTTGGAATCATTTTCGATTTTACCCTGCCACCTTAAACGTGTACACTTAACGGCGCTCAACCGCTGAACTCTTTACGTACTTTACTTAATGTAGGAGTAAACGATCAAGAACACTCAATGAATGAGTAATGTTGTTTTACTAATATACCTCAAGTCAAATAATTCCGTATTTCTTTCAATCGACAACACAATTTAAACACCACACTAATATTTTATTAAACTTTTCATCATGATCTGGAGAAATTATTAAAACGGTAAGAATGGTAATAATATGAGATGCATATATATTCGCGAACGATCTAATATTCATATTGTAATTTCTTCTAATTCTTCTCATATTCATTATATTTCTCATTCGATCCTTACTCCATTCGTCCATTCTTCTAAAATTGTTATTTTCTTATACTTTTCAAACTTAATATAATACGGTATTAGTATCATCTTTAAATGGTATTAGTATTTTGTATATATTTTTTCTTTTTTCTTCACAAAATATTTTTTTGCTATCGCTTTGAAGAATCCAATTTTCAACTACAAGCCACACACACAAGACATATATTCATAAAAAAAACTGACAAGAACCAATTTTATCCGAAGCACACCATCACCTATTTTACGAAGTAGGGCTAAGACTCATTCAAAATCAAACCCAACCGATTTAAAATTGAACCAAACCAAAACCTAACTATTAGATATAACGAAACCAAACCGAATATGGTCCTGTTCTTTGATATATATGGTCTAGGTGTGAATTTCTGCGGTATCGAACCGAACCGAAACAAAAAGAAAATAGTATATAAAATCGAAATCGAACCCAATATACCTGGGCCGCTCCTTTGGTTTTTTGTTCGGTTCGCTTCGTTCAATATGGTCACCCACAAGCATATCGCTAATTTGCGAAAAAAAAAAGAAAAAAAAAAAAGAAACGATAAATGACTTAACTAAAGAGCTTAAAGAAGATTTAACGATAAACGAATCAGACAAGAACAAGAATGCACAACACATTTACGACATCTCCTTTATACACGAAGCTCAAAAAAATAAACACTAAAACTAACTGTTTGATTAAAAAAAAAAAAACCCCAAATATTGATTCTTTTAAAACAGAGTTCAAAGATCATTTCTCAGAAAGAACCCTAACCACCATTCCTTTCTGCAGCAATTGAAACTACATCTCAGTTTGCTTCTCAAAACCATATCACATTTCTAACAGGTATTTTTATTCACTTCAAACTTTTTATGCTTTTTATACTTTAATGTTTCATATTATTGTTGGTGATTTTACATGATATTATTTAAGTGTAATGGACTGACTTAGTTGACCAATGTGTAATTGTGATAAATGTTTAACAAGTCGGGGTTGCGGAGGGCACTTGTATGACGTTATTATGATTGCTATTCGGGGCGAAGCCCTGAATGACGGGGTCTGGGGGCAGCCTCAGGCAGGGTCCCTGGCGGCAGCCCCCAAGAGGGCCAAGGGGCAGCGCCTGTATAAAGTGCTATGTTAAAACGCACTAGAAAATAAAATTCCGTATTTTGTCCCATATTTTAACTGCTTGTTATTAAGTAACCTAGCGATTACAACCACTATGCGCTTTTGGTCATATATTGCTTTCTCGTTCGTTTTCATAACATACATAACATATTCTCAAGTTCAAAATCAGTTTTATCCGATTAGAGATTTCGTAGAACCACCAAATACTTCAATCTAATAGTGTTTACACGACTCCTTGACATCGGATCAAATTTTCCTAACAATTATTTCTTTATTATGACTAACTAGGAATAAGAAATGCTAATATACTTGCCCTTTTTGTTTTACCCATTTAATCGTAATAGTTTTCTAATAGTTCTAAAAGGGTGTTGGGTTTGCTTATGATGAAAATTACAATAAAACCTCCCACAAAAATGAGGAATGGAGGATACATTGTTAGAAAATGTCGATCGAGTCGATTTTAAAGGGAGAAGAGTTTGAGTTATTTATGGCTTATGAGCTTATTTGATTTTGCTTTATATTTCATGAGCCCAAATTTTCCGGCTTATTTTTAGATTTATGGGCTTATATAAGCTTATATGATATAATAAAGTTATATAAGCCAATGAGTTTAAATAAGGCGAAAAATGGGGCTTGTGAAATGTGTCGAATCAAATAGGCCTGCACTAACAAAAGTTTAAAAAAAAAAAAAAAAAAAACACCAAGTTGCTTGGTTGTAAACTCTTAGGCGGTACTCTAGCCGGTAGTGATCGGCTTAGCCGAAGTACTCAGATAGAAATTTTTATTTGTAAATCTCAAATTATATGTGTGACATGTTCATAGGACCCTAGATATATGTTAAGAAACATTAGCACAATTGTACAAATGTTTCAAACAAGTTTTGACCAAACCGACTTTTTGGCTGGTTCGCCCAAGACTCAAGTTGCCTCTTTTCACTGACCAGCTGCAGTACCTAACTACTGGCCTTGTAATCCGGTTTTACAACACTGCAAATAAGCACTTTGAAATAAGTGGGTCCAAATGCTTATTATAAAGTTATAACTTTTATCTTTCCCCAAATAAGAAGCAGTTTGTTATGTCCGAGCATTCTTAACTGCTTATCTGTTTGAATATAAGCAGATAAGAAAATAAGCAGTCCCAAACACCCTTAAATCTTGTTTGTTTACTTTGTACCTATACATTTGGTGATTTAATGATTGTAATACTTTCATATCTGTTTTGTCCATGTGTTCTGAAACTAATTCCATGTCTATGCCCGCTTTATCGCCGCCAACCATTATGTTCAGTATCATATATCCCGAGGAGTTTTGTTAGATCGTGATAATTTTTAACTTAACCTATCAAGCAAAGTTTATGTGGCATAGAACGATAGGTTTTGATAGTAGATAATTTTGCAAACATGAGTATTGCGAGATGGATATGATTAGCAACCTTCCTCCAAACATAATAGAAACTGTCTTATGTTTTCTACCGATTCAAGAGGCTGCAAGGACAAGCATCCTCTAGGGAATGGAGGTATCGTTGGATCAAAATTCCTAAACTTGTGTTTGAGGAGGCAAAGTTTCAAGCATCGTATGATGTGCTGTCTAGTAATAGACTATAATGTATAGGAGAAAGAAAATTGCTGCTATATCCAAGTGGTGTTAATGCACGAGGGTCCAATACATGAGTTCACTTTTGATGCTCCCGGACGATGCAAAGTGCTTGAAAATCACACATGTGTTGAGATTGATTGTATAATATTTCATTTGTCAAGGAAACATACTGTTAAGAAATTAAAAGTTGACTTTGAATATGGGATATATAGCTACCCTACTCCTCTTCTCGCTTTTCTCACTTGAGCGACCTTTGTCTTGTTGGCTGTTCTTTAGCCATAAACCGACATTCAATGGATTTCATAAACTTACAAGCTTATCCCTGACGGCGATACATCTCTAAAAACACTTCTACATGTCCTATCAAGTTGTCCATTGCTCAAGAACGTGACTCTGGTAAGTTTTTTAAGATCGAATATCCATTCTTGTAATCTTCGATCTTATGTGACTATTGTAAGTTTGCTGCAGGAAATTGACGGTTTATATATCCTTATTAGGAGTGATGAGAGTGCTACCATTATTAACCTATTCGAGTTTACGAATGATTGAAAGTCTGTTTATTCCTTACCATCCTTGAGGTAATTTATTTAACATGTGATATATTTGATTTTTACTTTATTATTCTTTCTGAATGGTAACATTTTGGTATACGATTGATTCAAATTGAGGACAAGAGTTGACTTATACTTACTTTTGTTGTGGTCCTTCAAGTCTTTTCTTCATGACAGAACTCCACGAGAGCTTCCAGCCTTATTAAGCCATCTCAAAAAACTTCTATACACGCGAGATACCTTTCACTCAAAAAGTCGGTTATTTTTCTTGTTTTTGATCAGAAACTCCCGAATTTGGAGAAACTTGAGGTAATAACAGAAACCCATCTTATGTCATATTAGTTTTGATTCTTATGCCAAAATTCTAAACGATTTTAGTAGATTGACAATAGCGATCTCGATCAAGATGACTCCTCTATGGAAGATGACTGTGTATTGGAAGATGAAATATACCTTTACAGTAGATAGCTATCCAGATATTTGGCTGGAGCATCTGAACGGTACATTTAAAAGGTTTTAAAGACTGGGGAACGAGTAAATTTTGTGAAACTTATCTTGGCCAAGTCACCGTGCTAAAGAAAGAGGATAATCCTTGACTATCGTATGCTTGATGAGGATGAAGAGTTGCAGATTTTACAAATTCTCTTAAGCTTCCCACATGCATCGCCGGTGGTAGAAATCATTATTTGACGGATGGAAACTAATTATGGATTTATGGAAATACATGGTTCAGTCTGTCCAAGACTTGGCTTGCGCCAGATAGTAGTTTTACTTTTGGCTTTAGAACATTTTCATGCACTTTGTTCGGATTAGCATCTCTTTGGTTTGACAAAATTTGTTTAAATATCGAAACCTGGTTTCTTTGCCAGTTTCAAAGATTATCTCTTTAGCTTGTTGTGACATTTGTTTTCTTTTAGGTGCACTGGTTTGTAAACATTCTACTCCTTGTTTCTTTCCACTTTCGTGTCTCTACTTGTAAAATGCAAAGTGATACTAAAGTTGTTAAAGTGCTAAATTTGTTAAGTTTTGACCATTGTGGCATCTGACCAGAAGTTTGAAGGCTTTCAATGGCTCGCTGCGACACGCCTTAGTCTTTACAAGTATGATGTTGGTATTTTGGCCCAGCGGCTAGCGGTATGTGACAAGTGACAACCAAAAGGTTCCGAGTTGAATTATTCTTTAAGAGGTGTGTGATTAATGTGAAATGATATGCTTCATTTAGGCCCAAATTGTACTGTTTGTTGATATTTTCTGGGCCCGTTATGTTAAGAAGCCCAATATCAATGCTAACCAAATTAACAGAATACTCACTAGTATACATAGCCCAAACAATCATTTACCCTAAATAAATAGGGTGTAATAACTAGTATTGGATCTATTGTTAGAATAAAAATAAAAAGGCAGTCTATTCACCGCGCTACGTCCTCCACCCACCTCCTCTTTTTCTTATTAAATTGGTTAGAGGTATTTTTATTTAACCCGTCATATTCCACACCAAATTTCAAACGCAAATAACTTTCAAACGACAAACTTTTACGAAAACCGATTTCACCATAATTTTTAAAATTGATTATCTTTAATTTGTATAAATCTTGATAAATATTTCAATTTTTTTTTACATATCAAATTGCTCTTGATTTTCTTTGATTTTCTTATTTTTTACGCCATAAATGTCGAATCTTGAAAACTTAAATATGAAAGTTATAGATTTTTGTTCACTTACCCGAAATTCAAATCACCAAATTCGATGTCATATGGTAAGATATAACACGTTAAAGATGTGTTTTCTCATATTTGTTGCAGACAAGGTGTTTGATGAAACGTTTATTTAGATTTTAGTTAAAAGTTGAGCTAAATGCACTAATTTTTGTCCCACAACGCATCATTAATCATTTTATTAATGTAAGATTCAAAAGTGATGTTTTAATAGTTAATGTTTTAACTATTAAAACCACGAACCAAAGCCACGAATCACGAACCAAATCAAACTGTTAAAAAAAAGATAAAAGAAACTCATGAACCTAACTAAACCGATGAACCAAACCAATAATCGATAACCAAACCAAAATCGAAACTATGATTGATGAACCTAATAAACCGATGAACCAAACCAATAATCATGAACCAAACCAAAATCTGATGACGAGGTCCGTGTCGGGTCATGAACCCACCACGCCTCAATACCTACAAGCCCAAAGACGACTTGAGCCAATATCAATAAAGGATTGACTCACGAAAGCCCAAGCCCAAATCTATTTACGGAATGGATATAGATATCTTCTAAAATATGAAGATAATCATCCCCAACCGACTTAGGCGGATACGCCGAAGTTGGGGAACACGGAACCAACAAGGATTCCGTGCATATATAAAGGAATAATACCCCTCGCTTAAGGTACGATCTCATAACCCTAAAACTCCTTAAACCCTAAACCGATTACTCACTCACGCCGGAGGATAATCGTGGAGACAATCCCACCAGAAGCCTAACGGTGTTTCTTGTCTCTTAGC
This sequence comes from Chrysanthemum lavandulifolium, assembly GCA_022545495.1. NCBI lineage: Eukaryota > Viridiplantae > Streptophyta > Magnoliopsida > Asterales > Asteraceae > Chrysanthemum > Chrysanthemum lavandulifolium. The sequence goes on along the minus strand of CM040242.1, from coordinate 284,654,949 downwards.
GCAGTCTCAAGCAAAGAATTCTCAATTGGTACGAGAACCGAGCTCCAAATCGTGAACGCCCAACTTTGTATCAACAAGTGGCGCCATCCGGACCCTACACTAAGAATCGACACTAGAATGACAAAACACGCAATCGCCGATCGCAATGATCTCATGGGAAGAAGTCACAGAGCGGACTAACCCCAAGCTGCATCATTGGGACAACCAAATACGCTAAAAGTAAGGGGGTCGTCAAGACTTGATCTTCCTCTCAGAGAACCGCACTCGAATAACCCAAGTCACTACAACCACCACGAGTGAGTAGACCCATCACAAGACTCTGAACAACCCGCCTTTACTACTCCTTTCCAATCGGTGCCGAACCGACCGACAAAGGTACCAGAGGCACCAAGTCGGGATAAGGGTGCAAAGAAGAGAAACAAACGCACTCACTCGAGGAGTCGCGCTGCACTAGCACCGTAAGCTTTCAGATCACAAAACCACGGCATTGGCGCCTCATGCAAGAGGAAGAGAAGAATAGATCGTATGAACTCAAGGCCCGACTCAATTTCGATTCGAGTACGATATTTCCACCGCGCAACCCGGGCGGAAAGCGCAGAGGAACCGGTCATAAAACCCCAAAGATTTAATGTAATCGGGAGGAGAATCGAGGGTGATGAGACATCTCACCGCAACACTTGGCTGACAAAGGATAGAGAAGAACGGCAGATCAAAGGTTCACGCCAGATCGGGTAGCCGAGAGTACAGTGATAGACCGCGAAAATATCCCCAGTGAAAGTCCTTCGATCCGCACTATGAGTCGACTCGAGAGGATCACAAGAAGCCCGTAAGAAGATAAATTCATCTTCCGACAACCCTGACAACGAGGATAGTGACACCGGGCATTGAAATCCGTATGCACGCGATAGCCAAGAGGAAGACATGTCTCTTCCATGGCGCCGCCGAAGCGGATGCGCTCACCGACGCATTAGTGATTTCTCCGAGAACAAGAAAAGGCGCATGCCCGCAAATGTTAAACCTATGATGGGACAGTGATCCCGACGACCACCTAAAAATTTTTGAATCACCACACCATCGAAAACCGCCACAACCGCTTGGTGCCACATGTTTAATTCCACACCGTGGAAGCGCGCGAACCGATTCAACAAACTCCCACGGGGAGCGTGAATGGTTTTGAAGAGTTGAGAAAGGCGCCCGCCTAAATTTTACTCAACGCAAAAGTGTAGCAAAACCCCGCCGAACTCGCCAGGTAAAACAGTAACCAAGGAGAATCCACGAGCGCATTCATGGAACGCTTCAAAGATGAATGCATGCAGTTAAAGCATGCCTCAAGTCTTAAAGATCTCGGCTTCATGAATGGGATTAATAACCCGTAACTCATCAAGAGGTTGAACGACAAGATCCCCGAGACCTTCGATGAACTCATGAAGCGCCTCGGTCTTTTGTCCAGTGGAGAAGTCGCGCATGGATAGCAAAAGAACTATTCCGCCACGGTCACAGAACAACCCGGGAGACAATCCAATGACCGAGGTAATAACTGTAATAGAGCTATCGCAGCCAGAGGAGCGGCAGAGATGGATAATGATGTATACCCCCGATCAAAACCCCAAAGGAAATACTCGCAGCAGGGAGCGAATTTCCCAAGATCGCCGCAGATGCGCACACCGTAAGATAAGCGATCGGGAATGGATACCGTGACTACCATGCACAAAAGGGTCACACTACTAACGAGTGTGTCCAACGCGCTAACTCATCGACAAGATGGTCAGCAAGGCAGGCGGACCACTTAGTTAAAAATATTAAAGAGGAAGAGATAAGCAAAAGAATGAAAGCAAGAAGGAGACACCCAAGGATAAGGCCGACACAATCTATATGATACGACGCGGCAAATAACCACCGATGTAAGGTCACCAAGAGTTTTCCAAGAAGTGAAATCTCTTTCCCTACTTTGATCGCGACAACGCAAAGATCGTGAGCCCTCACCATTGAAATTAGCGCGGTGGTCACGACATACACCGCATGTACATCGATGGTGGGGCATCGCAAATATTATGTATGAGCATTGCTTTAAAAGGCTACGGCCGAAATACGTAGTCGCTAAACTGTCAACATCGCACTCACCGGCTTCACAGCGAGAAGATATGGCCTATGGGCCAATCATGATTGCTAGTCAAGATTGGCAACGCAGAGCACTCTACAACGACCGGATGGATTTCATGGTGATCAAATCCTTCGCCATATAATGGCATTATTGGGAGACCCGGATATCGCCCATGCGCTGGTGTCAATCAACAACAAGACGGATGCTTAAATTCTAATAAGGGGCATTGTCACTTTACAATGCCACGGTGTTAAATGAGAATGTAACACGCTATATGCGAAAGGGAACCAATCCCAAGCAAAGGCGCAAAAAATTCCCAACTTTAAGGTCGCAATTCACCCGTAATATCCGCACTCAGAAATAACCATCGAGGGTCATTGTCGGACAACCAAAGCGGCTTTGTGTGCGCCCCTACAAAAGAATGTAGATATTTTCGCATGGGAGCCCAAACACATGATCGGGCGCATCACGCCGATCACGTAGAGCATAAACTTAGAATCCGGCAAGGATACTTACCGATACGCCGTAAGAAGCGTGGCAAGCTCCGCAGGGCGCAGTAATTCGCAGAGGTACGTAAATTAGTTAAAGCGGAATTATGCGTGAAGTCTATTACCACGATCGCTTTCTAATCCAAGAATGGTCAAAAAGCGACGGTAGTCGCGAATGCGCGAGACTTCACCGACCTTAATAAAGCATGCCCACAGGATCGCTATCCGCTACCGTAGATAGATTGGAAAATAGAGTCCTTGTGCGGATACCCGCTGAAGTGTTTTCTCGATGCGAGGCGGATATCACCGATACAAATGGCCCAAGAAGACGAGGAAAAGACAATTCCCACACAAGCCAAGGCGCATCGTTACACAAAATGCCGCTTGGCTTCAAGAACGCGGTGCCACCTATCGGTTGGTAGACAATGCCTTCAAAACAGTAGGCCGCAACTCGAAGTCTATGTGATGACCGGTCATTAAAAGCCATACCGAAAAGGAACCGTGCGCGACATAGAAGAAACATTCAAAACTCTACGCGAGATTAACATGAAGCTAAATCCTAAGAAATTCCACCTTCAAGGCCATCAAGGCATGTTCTTAGGGTACTTGATAGAACCCGATGGCATCGCATCGTGTCCAGAAGACAAGGCGGTAATGGAGCTTCCTCACCACGCACGCTCAAGGAAGTCCAATCCTCAACGGAAAACTAGCCGCCTCAACAAAGTTCCTATCTAATCGCCAGAAAGTCATCGCTTTTTCAAAACACTCAAGAAGTGTATAAAAAGGGTGACTTTCGTGGACAACGGAGGCGGAAGAAGCTTTCACCACACTCAAACAAAGATCTAGCAACGCCCCAACACTCGTGGCACCCCGACTGTGGGAAGAGCCGATCATGTATCCGCCAAGAACTCATGGGGCCAACAAGAAGGTTACTAACAGATAGGGACTTGCAAACCCCTATCTATTTTGTCAAGAAAGCTCTCAAGAAGACGGAGATGAACTATAGTGCCATGGAAAATTGGTCTTGGCATTAGTGTTTGCCGCCAAGCGATCGCTACCGTATTTCCAAGCGCACCCGATAGCGGTAATTACGCATCAAGCCATCAAGCGCATCATCTCCAAACCCGATGCGTCGTGACGACCCGTATGGAGTGTGTTGCTAGTGAACACAACATCTCTTACGTGCCACGATCGCAATAAAAGGACAAGTTCGCGACTTCATCATCGAGAAGCCGACATCGACGAGGTACCTACACCAAGCGAAAGCACTACATGATCCATGGATCCTGCTTACGACGGGTCCTCATGCGCTGGATGGCTCGTGAGTCGGCCTTATTCTCACAAACCCGTAGGAATGGAATTCACTTACGATCGCGCTTTGAATTTACCTCGACAAACAACGAGGCGTAATATGAAGCCCCGATCACCGGACTACGATTGCACCGAATGGGTGTACGAATTGGAAGCAAATGCGACTCGACTAGTGGCCAACCATGTGTTGGGTGAATACGCCCAAAGAAGAAAACATGATTCAAGATCTCGAGAAGACTAAAGCATCGATCAAAGGCTTTGACAGATTTACTATTAAGCAAGTCCCCGTAGGAGAAAATCGCAGCGTATGCATCGAGCAAGATAGCCTCGATAAGCTTCGACACTTATCAAAGCAAGTGCCGTGGAAACACCGAAAGCAAGTCGATAGCGGAGATGGAAGTTTCCGCAATCATAGAGGAGGATGGTCCTACATGGATGACCCCAATTGCGCATTTCTTAAGCAAAGGACATTACCCCAAGAATGCATGTGTCATAGAATACGGCGACAACAGCAGAATTCAATCACGCGACAACATATCAGACGACGCTCTTTCCTCCACCCATGGCTTCGGCGCGTAGGCCCCGCAAAGCAAATTATGTGTCGCGAGAAATCCATGAGGGTTCATGTAGCATGCACGCAGACCACGGTCCGTTGTAGCACGCGCCACGCGATCGGATACCATCGCCAACCATGCATAAAGATGCGCGGATTTGATAAGGAAGTGCAATGATTGCCAAGTCCATGCACCTGCATCACAAAAACCACAAAGATGAGTTAACACCAATCACGGCGCCATGGCCATTCTACAAATGGGGCATTGATATCGCCGGTCCTTTCCAAAGAGCAAAGAAGCGGTCTCAAATTTCTCATCGCCGCTATAGACTACTTCACCAAGTGGATCGAGGCAAAAGCAAGAGCGACAATTATCGCAACCGTGTAAAACGCTTTGTCTCGATAACATTGTATGCCGCCGATTACCCGGTGAAATCATCTCGACAACGGAAACAATTCGCGACAACCCTTTAAAGATTGGTGCGAAAGTTAAACATTACCCAACACTTCAAGGCTTGCTTACGCACCCACAAACCAATGGTTTAGTCGAGCGCAAACCAAGCCCGGGTGAAGGAATCAAAGCACGCTGACAAGCACAAAGGAAGGTGGGTCAAGAACTTTCACATATTATGGGCACACCGCACTCGCTTAAAACCAAAGACAGGGACACCCCTTTCTCAGTATACGGGATGTGTCGTTATACCAACCGAGATCGGCATGCAACTATCCGCACCGCGAGATTAATGTGACTACAAACGACGATGAAAGACGGTCGACTTGGACCCACTCGAAGAAAGACGCGAACGCCAGCCTATACGGGAGGCAAGGTCAAGTCAAAATGAAAGGATACTATGATGCCAAGGTACGCAGTGTTTCATTCTGCACTGTGTGACTTTGTTCATCATGACAATGAGGCAAGCCGCTACCAAGACACAGTAAGCTCGGACCTGCTGGAAGGACCTTATGAGGTTATCAAGCAACGGCACAAAGCGCTGCATCGGCCACGAGGTTTGATGGTCGCACTCATCACAAGACATGGAATATCAAGAACCTCAAGAGGTGCTACCTATAAGAATTGTTACAGATAAGCATAGCGCAGACGCCCGCACTTTTAGTGCCCAATAAACATTCATGTAATCGCTTTTATTTTCATATTTATGCTTTCTTTGTTATTTCGATAAACTTGCAAGTATTAATAAAAATGTCGCGGTTTCTAGCTAACTCACACACATTTTAAGTTGTTATTCCATATACCGATGCTTTAACAATTTTTATTTTGCCCACGACGGCGCAGCATGCACTACACATAAACCCACGATGGTAACAGGATAAGTTGACCTACTAACTAACTTGTTGAGTAAGAGGTTGCAAACCCATCAATACCGGATCACGATCCTTGTTAAACACCTTATTCTCAAGACGTTGAATAAGATATGCGCATCCCACGACGGTTGCGCAAAGAATGCACACGCATGTTTAACAACTTTGGAGCCAAGACACTTGCTTCCTTAATACGATATTTACAAGACGTGACTCATAACATACACGATTATGATTAAATACTTAGAATTATGTTCCAAAGTATACTCGATTTTCATACATGATTATGGATTTCTTATATTTACACCGGCGACAATCGCAACAAATACATCTTTTACGATACTTAGACAGATATGTATACATTACTAATGTCCACAAGCAACAAGCAAAAAGCAATTTTTATTTATAACTACGAGTTATTACAAAGATAGCAAACATATCCGCTATAAGTCGCTATAACGCCTAAGGGTCAAGTGCCAACATGACTTGTCGCTTTTCACTTCACCGATACTCTTCAAGACATCCGCACTCGAGGTGACACGCAGAGCCACACCGACGGCACTCCATCGACTGCAGCGAGCCGCACCAAGTCCACACAAAATGGCCTTACCGCAATACCTTTTTCTTGGCAAGACGGGTGGCATGCGCCCAAGACCTCCTTTAAAGGTACCTCTTTCTCCAATGCAAAGGATTCGACTATCCCTAGGACGCCGCAAAGACGGCACTGAGTCGCGACTCATGGGGTTTCGTAAAATAGTCCTACTGTGTCCGATCCTCAAGACGATGACGCGCCAATGTCAACCCCGCCATAATAACACTTATCGGATAATCTTGGTCGCGCCAAGTTCAAATCATGGGAGCTCTAAGTCCTTCATTTTTGCATGGCAACACCAATTGATCATATGATTCAAGATTGTACCCCTGCACCTTCTCAACAGTGCTTTCAACAGCTCAAGGCCATGGAGTTGTTCCACCGCTCGATTTACCACGCCTAAAGCGCACCGCACAACCTCCCGAATGCATTCACCACCTCGACGACTCTAAGGTACTAAGCGCAGCATGCGCAGACTGCGGCCTATGAGCCACCCACGCCTCGCAATCACCGACATAAGATGCGGATACAATTCTTCATCGTACTGATGCTCACCATGCAGCCTTTGCCTCCTGACCTCCAAGGACCACTCACAAGATTCTAAGCTCTCCCAATCACAAGAAACAAACTTTCTTTTCCCTGATCTAGGTGTTTCAAGGCCCAGCAGCACGCAGACTTGTACTTGGCAGCCTCAGCACGCTCCTGACTTATTTGACACATTAGCGCCATCTTGTCATCGGCCTGTTTTTGCACATATGCGCTAAGCTCACTAGTCTCGGCACGAGCGCTATCCAGTTGCGCTTGGGTACTTGCCAGCTGCGCCTCCAACAGAGCTATTGTTTGATCTTTCTTTGAGCTTTGGTCTTCCCACCGACACTTGATCTTTCACCACAATTAACGAAGCCTCGATGGGCTGAGACTTGAACCAACTCTCAACTAATTGACCCAGGGCACATCCGCATCGCCTGGTTTTCTTTATCCGGCCTCGCTGCTCGTAATGCGCCGACCGTGTTGGACTCGCTTGGGAGGTGATTCTATGACCGCCCATCCCGCGAATAATCACCAACAGAATGTTAGAATCCCAAATAGAACATTCTCCAACTAAAAGAAGATTATACATGTATGGTTTTACTTACTTTGGCTCCGCATCATCGGCAGATGGTGCGACGACGCTCATCGCTGGAGGACAACTCCACGCTTGAACCACGGACGTTTTTCCTTGATGGACCCGCACCATGATCTTGTCGGTCCTTTTAGCGCTAAGCGCCGCCTCTTCTTCTTCTTCCTCTTCGTGATGAACTCCAACATGGGCGCCGATCGCGCTACCACCGACGCTACCTCGTGATCGACGACTCAGAGCGGCGTTGCTCCACCGCAACGGAGGAGCTAGTCCCCGATCCCCGCATTCGCCCATGACACGCCCTTCGCTTGCAGCCTAAGATTGGCTCGTCATCCTCAACGGTCTTACTCCTGCCTTTACGGCCACGGCTTCGCCAACCGCACGACCGTGAATAGATCCATCTCGCAAGGCAAAACACGATACAAACAAAGTTATATAACGCGAAAAAGACGGAAGATTACTCTTACATTATTTATACGCAGAGGTACGGAGGAATAAGTACCCACCGCCATCATGCCTAAAAAATAGGAATCTCATCTTCGGGCCAAAATAATTGCGGCCGATTCCCATGTGCACCAAAATCCTCAGATATGCACTAATAGGGATGCGGTTCGATTTATCAAACCGCATCCTCAACGTTATAAGACCCGTGCAATGGGCACTCATCCCTCTCAGATTTCCTCGCAGATAGAACTCATAATTCCACGGAAACATGTATCATCTACCCGTAAGAAATACTCCTCCAATTCCTAAGTATGCCTAATTTATCTCAGATAGCACCGCAGCTCACCGCTAAGCTGCAAAAGTTACCCACCCATGCGCCCATGAGTGTGGTAAAATGCGCGAATAAGTTGATGGTGGGATTAATCCCCAACAAACGGCAATTTACTTCAAATTAGTAATTTTGGCCGCCGATGCAAAGGTAATCGCGATATGTGTAGTGTATAATAATTTAACACATCGCATAGAAGCGTGATGACAGGCACACGCTGATTCGCAAATTAATAACCGTGTAAACACCCACTTTCTTCGGGAAATCGCAATCGCGGCACGCGATCCGAACCATTGGATGCACGCCCCGGTATAAAGTAACCGAGGCAAATTCCATCGATCGATTAAATTAAGGTCGGAGAAGTCGACAACCGCTTAACCATGGTGATATACTTTTCTCGTATCACGCACGCCGTTACCTTGGTGGTTGGTTACTTTTGGGATAATGACTTTAATTTGCTTTTAGAGATTGAAAGATGTTTTACCGTGAGGAATCCGTGAAAATGAATTCCCAAGTTATATATTTCTCCTTTTCCACACGACATGCGACACGTGATCCCACTAAGCTTCATTGTGCGGACGAGATGACTTGATGACAATGGGCAAGAATTTCCCCGACAACGAGGCCTCGACTATTCACATGGATGTCTCGACACATTGTACCCACGGTAGTATATGGCTTCTTGGATACGCTTTGTATACTATTTGTTTTTGGGACTACGGTCATTAGTCTAGCATCCGCAGCCCGCACCACGCATACTAGACCTGGGGACATGATGACGAGGTCCGTGTCGGGTCATGAACCCGACCACGCCCCAATACCTACAAGCCCAAAGACGACTCGAGCCAATATCAATAAAGGATTGACTCACGAAAGCCCAAGCCCAAATCTATTTACTTGAATGGATATAGATATCTTCTAAAATATGAAGATAATCATCCCCAACCGACTTAGGCGGATACGCCGGTTGGGGAACACGGAACCAACAAGGATTCCGTGCATATATAAAGGGAATAATACCCTCGCTTAAGGTACGATCTCATAACCCTAAAACTCCTTAAACCCTAAACCGACACTCACTCACGCCGGAGGATAATCGGGAGACAATCCCACTGTAAGCCTAACGGTGTTTCTTGTCTCTTAGTGCGCAGTGTCTCAAGCAAGAATTCTCAATTGGTACGAGAACCGAGCTCCAAATCGTGAACGCCCAACTTTTTACTTGTATCAACAGCTAATATACTAAAAGTCCAAGATACAAAAGTTAAAAGAGATAAGAAATGGAATAATAACACCACTAAACGCGTAGTCCAGATGGTGGGTCAATGTTTGGTGAGTCCACAGACTTGGGGTTGATTCTTGCTTTGCCCCTTTTTGTTTATTTAAAAAACATTGCACTGTTAGTCCCTTAAAAAAATTGCACTGTTAGTCCTCGAGACCAACGATGCAAATATTTTAACTTACGTTAGGAGATAACGGAGAAATAATTTGCATCGTTAGTTTGTGGCTAACTTTATTAACGGAGGGATGTATGGTGGCCAACTTTACTAACAGAGGGATGATTTTGTGCAAAAAAAAAGTAAGAGGATATAAAACGAGACCACAAACCACAAAAATGTAGTTTGGACTTTCTTCATAAATATATTATAAACTATTTAAAATGCATAGTTGAAGGAATAATATCTGGTTTTGCTTATAAACGGTAAGCGAATGAGGTTTTTTCGGGGTTAATCTTGGAATCATTTTCGATTTTACCCTGGCCACCTTTAAATGTACACACTTAACGAGGTTTGAACCGTTGAACTCTTATGTACCTCTTTACTTAATAGAAGGAGTAAACGCATCAGTAAACACTCAATGAATGAGTAATGTTGTTTTACGAATATACCCTCAAGTCAAATACTCCGTATTTCTTTCACCGACAACACAATTTAAACACCACACTAATATTTTATTAAACTTTTCATCATGGATCTAGTGAGAAAAATTATTAAAATGAGAAGAGTGAGAAATAATAAGGAGATGCATATATATTTGTGAATGCATCTAATATTTGTGGTTGTAATTTCTTCTAATTCTTCTCATATTCATTATATTTCTCATTTGATCCTTACTCTCTCCATTCGTCCATTCTTCTAAAATTGTTATTTTCTTATACTTTTCAAACTTAATATAATACGGTATTAGTATCATCTTTTAAATGGTATTAGTATTTTTGTATATATTTTTTTCTTTTTTTCTTTCACAAAATATTTTTTTTGCTATCGCTTTCGGTAAGAACGGTCAATTTTCAACTACAAGCCACACACACAAGACATATATTCATAAAAGAAAAACTCGACGCAACCGAATTTTATCCGAAGCATACACCATCACTGCTATTTTACGCAAGTAGGGCTAAGCATCGGTCCAAAATCAAACCCAACCGACGAAAATTGAACCAAACCAAAACCGAGAACTATTAGTATATAGAACCGAAACCAAACCGAATATGGTCAGTTCGGTTCGGTTTGATATATATGGTCTAGGTGTGAATTTCTCGGTTTTGGGTCGAACCGAACCGAAACAAAAAGAAAATAGTATATAAAACCGAAATCGAACCGAATATAATCGGTTCAGTTCGGCTCGGTTTTTTTGTTCGGTTCAAGTTTCTGTCCAATATGGTCAGCCCATGTGCAAGCATACTCGCCTAATTTGCGAAAAAAGAAAAAGAAATAAAAAAGAAAAGGAAAATGATAAATGGACTTAACTAAAGAGCTTAAAGAAATAACGATAAACGAATCAGACAAAGATAAGAATGACAATACATTTACGATTAGATCTCTTTATACACGTATCAAAGCTCAAAAGAAAATAAACACTAAAACTAACTGTTTGATTAAAAAAAAAAAACCCCAAATATTGATTCTTTTAAAAACAGAGTTCAAAGATCATTTCTCAGAAAGAACCCTAACCACCATTCCTTTCTGCAGCAATTGAAACTACATCTCCAGTTTGCTTCTCAAAACCATATCACATTTCTAACAGGTATTTTTATTCACTTCAAACTTTTTATGCTTTTTTATACTTTAATGTTTCATATTATTGTTGGTGATTTTACATCACTGATATTATTTAAGTGTAATGGACTGACTTAGTTGACCAATGTGTAATTGTGATAAATGTTTAACAAGTCGGGGCAGTGCGGAGGGCACACTTGTATGACGTTATTATGATTGCTATTCGGGGCGAAGCCCGAATGACGGGGTCTGGGGCAGCGCCTGGTAGCAGGGTCCAGGCGGCAGCCCCTGGGTAGGTCCGAAGGGCAGCGCCTGTATAAAGTGCTATGTTAAAACGCACTGAAAATAAAATTTCCGTATTTTGTCCCATATTTTAACTGCTTCGTTATTAAGTAACTGCTATAGCAGCTTACAACCACTATGCGTTTTGGTCATATATTGCTTTCTGGTTCGGTTTTCATAACATACATAACATATTCTCAAGTTCAAAATCTGAGTTTTATCCGATTAGAGATTTCGGTAGAACCACCGAAATACTTCAATCTAATAGTGTTTACACGACTCTCGGATTACTGTGATCAAATTTTCCTAACAATTATTTCTTGCATTAAGTGACTAACTAGGAATAAGAAATGCTAATATACTTGCCCTTTTTTTGTTTTACCCATTTAATCGTAATAGTTTTCTAATAGTTCTAAAAGGGTGTTTGGGTTTGCTTATGATGTGAAAAATTACAATAAAACCTCCCACAAAAATGAGGAATGGAGGATACATTGTTAGAAAATGTCGACCGAGTCGACTTTAAAGGGGTGTTTGTTTAAGCTTATTTGTGGGCTTATGAGCTTATTTGATTTTGCTTTATATTTCATGAGCCCAAATTTTCTGGCTTATTTTTAGATTTATGGGCTTATATAAGCTTATTATATGATATAATAAAAGTTATATAAGCCAATGAGTTTTTAAATAAGGCGAAAAAATGGGGCTTGTGAAATGTAAGCCGAAATCAAATAGGCTCGTAAGCCCACAAATAAGCTTAAACAACAAAAAAAAAAAAAAAAAAAAAAACACCAAGTTAAGCTTGGTTGTAAACTCGCTAGGCGGTACTCTAGCCGGTAGTGATCGGCTTAGCCGGGAAGTACTCAGATAGAAATTTTTATTTGTAAATCTCGAAATTATATGTGTGACATGTTCATAGGACCCTAGATATATGTTAAGAAACATTAGCACAATTGTACAAATGCTTCAAACAAGTTTTGACCAAACCGACTTTTTTGGCTGGTTCGGCCCAAGACTCAAGTTGCCTCTTTTCACTGACCTTGTAGCGAGTAATTACCGACTACTTGGCCTTGTAATCCGGGTTTTACAACACTGCAAATAAGCACTTTGAAATAAGTGGGTCCAAATGCTTATTATAAAGTTATAACTTCTTATCTTTCCCCCAAATAAGTAGAAGCAGTTTGTTATGTCCGAGCATTCTTAACTGCTTATCTGTTTGAATATAAGCAGATAAGAAAATAAGCAGTCCCAAACACCCTTAAATCTTGTTTGTTTACTTTGTACCTATACATTTGGTGATTTAATGATTGTAATACTTTCATATCTGTTTTGTCCATGTGTTCTGAAACTAATTCCATGTCTATGCCCGTTTTATCGTCGCCAACCATTATGTTCAGTATCATATATCCCGAGGAGTTTTGTTAGATCGTATAATTTTTAACTTAACCTATCAAGCAAAGTTTATGTGGCATAGAACGATAGGTTTTGATAGTAGATAATTTTGCAGGCAACAGGAGTATTGCGAGATGGATATGATTAGCAACCTTCCTCCAAACATAATAGAAACTGTCTTATGTTTTCTACCGATTCAAGAGGCTGCAAGGACAAGCATCCTCTCTAGGGAATGGAGGTATCGTTGGATCAAAATTCCTAAACTTGTGTTTGAGGAGGCAAAGTTTCAAGTATCGTATGATGTGGCTGAGTCGTCTAGTAATAGACGAATAATGTATAGGAGAAAGAAATTTTTTGCTGCTATATCCCAAGTGGTGTTAATGCACGAGGGTCCAATACATGAGTTCACCCTTTTGATGCTCCCGGACGATGCAGGCGTTGAAAATCACACATGTGTTGAGATTGATTGTATAATATTTCATTTGTCAAGGAAACATACTGTTAAGAAATTAAAAGTTGACTTTGAATATGGGATATATAAGCTACCCTACTCGCTCTTCTCGTTTTCTCACTTGAGCGACCTTTGTCTTGTTGGCTGTTCTTTAGCCATAAACCGACATTCAATGGATTTCATAAACTTACAAGCTTATCCCTGACGGCGATACATCTCTAAAAAACACTTCTACATGTCCTATCAAGTTGTCCATTGCTCAAGAACGTGACTCTGGTAAGTTTTTTAAGATCGAATATCCATTCTTGTAATCTTCAGATCTTATGTGACTATTGTAAGTTTGCTGCAGGAAATTGACGGTTTATATATCCTTATTAGGAGTGATGAGAGTGCTACCATTATTAACCTATTCGAGTCTTTACGAATGATTGAAAGTCTGTTTATTCCGTTTACCATCCTTGAGGTAATTTATTTAACATGTGATATATTTGATTTTTTACTTTATTATTCTTTCTGAATGGTAACATTTTGGTATACGATTGATTCAAATTGAGGACAAGAGTTGACTTATACTTACTTTTGTTGTGGTCCTTCAAGTCTTTTCTTCATGACAGAACTCCACGAGAGCTTCCAGCCTTATTAAGCCATCTCAAAAACTTCTATACACGCGAGATACCTTTCACTCAAAAAGTCGGGTTATCTTTTCTTGTTCTTTTGATCAGAAACTCCCCGAATTTGGAGAAACTTGAGGTAATAACAGAAACCCATCTTATGTCATATTAGTTTTGATTCTTATGCCAAAATTCTAAACGATTTTAGTAGATTGACAATAGCGATCTCGATCAAGATGACTCCTCTATGGAAGATGACTTGTGTACGGAAGATGAAATATACTCCTTTACAGTAGATAGCTATCCAGATATTTGGCTGGAGCATCTGAACGAAGTACATTTAAAAGGTTTTAAAGACTGGGGGAACGAGTTAAATTTTGTGAAACTTATCTTGGCCAAGTCACCTGTGCTAAAGAAAGTGAGGATAATCCTTGACTATCGTGCGTTTGATGAGGATGAAGAGTTGCAGATTTTACAAATTCTCTTAAGCTTCCCACATGCATCGCCGGTGGTAGAAATCATTATTTGACGGATGGAAACTAATTATGGATTTATGGAAATACATGGTTCACAGTCTGTCCAAGACTTTGGCTTGCGCCCAGATAGTAGTTTTACTTCTTTGGCTTTAGAACATTTTCATGCACTTTTGTTCGGATTAGCATCTCTTTGGTTTGACAAAATTTGTTTAAATATCGAAACCTGGTTTCTTTGCCAGTTTCAAAGATTATCTCTTTAGCTTGTTGTGGACATTTGTTTTCTTTTAGGTGCACTGGTTTGTAAACATTCTACTCCTTGTTTCTTTCCACTTTCGTGTCTCTACTTGTAAAAATGCAGAAAGTGATACTAAAGTTGTTAAAGTGCGCAAATTTGGTTAAGTTTTGACGGCCATTGTGGCATCTGACCAGAAGTTTGAAGGCTTTCAATGGCTCGTTGCGACACGTCTTAGTCTTTACAAGTATGATGTTGGGTATTTTTGGCCTAGCGGCTAGCGGTATGTGACAAGTGACAACCAAAAGGTTCCGAGTTGAATTATTCTTTAAGAGGTGTGTGATTAATGTGAAATGATATGCTTCATTTAGGCCCAAATTGTACTGTTTGTTGATATTTTCTGGGCCCGTTATGTTAAGAAGCCCAATATCAATGCTAACCAAATTAACAGAATACTCACTAGTATACATAGCCCAAACAATCATTTACCCTAAATAAATAGGGGTGTAATAACTAGTACTGGATCTATTAGAAAGAATAAAAATAAAAAGTACAAGAAAGTTCATTCACCGCGCTTACGTGTCCTCCACCCACTCCTCCCTTTTTCTTATTAAATTGGTTAGAGGGGTATTTTGTCATTTAACCCGTTTTCATATTCCACACCAAATTTCAAACGCAATAACTTTCAAACGACAAACTTTTACTGAAAACCGATTTCACCATAATTTTTAAAATTGATTATCTTTAATTTGGTATAAATCTTGATAAATATTTCAATTTTTTTTTTACATATCAAATGGTTCTCGATTTTCTTGGATTTTCTACCTATTTTTACGCTCATAAATGTCGAATCTTGAAAACTTAAAATATGAAAGTTATAGATTTTGTTCACTCTTTACCCGAAATTCAAATCACTCAAATTCGATGTCATATGGGTAAGATATAACACGTTAAAGATGGTGTTTTACTCATATTTGTTGACAAGCTGAGTGTTTTAAACGTCAAACTTAGATTTTTAGTGTTAAAGTTGAGCTAAATGCACTAATTTTGTCCCACAACGCATCATTAATCATTTTATTAATGTAAGATTCAAAAGTGATGTTTTTAATAGTTAATGTTTTAACTATTAAAACCGATGAACCAAAGTGACGAATCAATGAACCAAATCAAATCAAAAAAAAAAGATAAAAGCAAAACCGATGAACCTAACTAAACCATGAACCAAACCAATAATCGATGAACCAAACCAAAATCGAAACTATGATTGATGAACCTAACTAAACGATGAACCAAACCAATAATCATGAACCAAACCAAAATCGAAACTATGATTGATGAACCAAACCAAATCGATGAACCAAACCAAAACGATGAACCAAAACCAAAACTGATGAACCAAACCAAAATCGAAACTATGATTCATGAACCAAGAGAACCAAACGATGAACCAAACCAAAAGCGATGAACCAAACTAAAATCGAAATCGCGATTGATAAACCAAAATAAATCGATGAACAAAACAAAACAAACACCAACATGTTAAGTCGAATCAGAATTGATGAACCAAAATAAACCGATGAACTATGTTTGATTTGGTTCATCGCGGTTGGTTCATCGGTTCATCGCTTTGGTTTGGTTCATCGCTTGATTTGATTCATCGATTCATCGATTGATGAACCAAGATTAATCGATGAACAAAACGTGCAT